>ML788291.1:290869-319331 GCA_009831015.1 Picea engelmannii | reverse complement strand
GCTACCAGGTAAATGGTATGTTTTGTGCTCAAGTCCATTACCCGTAAATACCTCTCTAGCTAGGAGGGAGTGTTAATATTATGGTAGCTGCGGGAGGTATTTACCCCCACGTGTGAACCTAACGAGAATAGAAGAGTCTGGGAAGCAAGAGAAACCCTAATGAGTTGGATAATCACCCTAGAAGCCTTGTTGACTCAAGAAGATAATTTATATTTGGCTATTAGCCTCCAAGAGAAGAAGTCGGCCAGAATTAATAATAATATACTGAACAGACACATACCCAGAAGGAGAAGTCGGCCCCATCAAACTGGTAGGATTACTATAAACAGAGGGTGCCAGTTCTCATTTGATAACATCTCAGGACTACAGTTTTCCCAGTTGGTGCGCATTGCAGTTGCAATTGGTGTGCAGGTTTGGAGGAGGGTTGCAGCTGCAGTTGCAGCAACAACTAGTTTTAGTATTGGCTTGAATATCTCTTGGTTAGAGTTTGGAACATCTGATCAGTCTTTTGTGTTGCGCTATCCTTGGGGAGAGATGCACTGCTCTTTGTTTGGCTATCTAGCCTAGGGTTTGCTTCCAGAGGAATTCTCAGGTCAAGGTTAAGGTACTCAGAGGGAGGCTTCGGCCTATGGTTGGGTGATGAGGGTATCGTCAATGGTAAAACGAGCACACCATATTCTATATTATAACACAAGGATGGGTAAATTAATGGTTGACCATGTCCACTTTGGATTATAGATCCACCCTTTATGCATAGGTACAACAACCTACATCCCATGATTGTTTGTTTGGTCAATGACATGAACCTATTTATAGTTGATCTTTGTGATCAATGTATCATCATTGGGAGAGATCTTTTGTGGTCTCATGGAACATGTTGGTGCTTCAGTGCAATGGTGTTTTTCGACATTTTTTGACACCACCATTTCTCTTAGATCCATTCTTTGTTGCAGTTAAATGCCTATCCCAACATGGTTTCAGAGCTCTTGGTTTTGATCCTAGGTTCGCAAAGAATGAGAATGATACTATGGTGAAGACAATTGATCTTTGAATTTGTTCTTTCTAAATGAAGTATTGTTAATGGTTTGATATGGGTTATCAAACACTTGATAAATTATCCCATATGGATTGACTAATCATTAACCAGGCTCATCTTCTTTCCGTGTTTTGATTTGTTGGAGGTACTTAAATTCGGCTAGGGTTTATGTTGGTGAGGGTTTTCTCGAGTTTTATTTCTCAATTATTATGTCATTTGGTGGTTGGAGGCTTTGATACTTGTGACCAAACCACGATATGTGCAATCAGATTGACAAATATATGTTGACTCGACCTCACTGAGCTCATGGTTTCTTATTGACTGGACCAATAGTCAATGAAATTTACTACACAACCCTCCTTTTTTATTCGCCAACTTTACATTGCAGCTGAATCCATTAGAGATTGTTAGGGAGTTTGTTACACACTAAATTCCCACACTACTAAGTGTGAATTTGTAACACTTAAGTCAGGGAGTATTTTTCATGATTCCTAGACATGTCGGGGGAGAAATTTATCATATGAAGGTCAAAATACTATGTGCACAAGTATTATTAATTTTTATTGAAAAATGAAATTAATTTAGTGTGAGGATCCACTTCACATTTAATTTCCTAAAATCAAGGAGAAGTTGAGAATCTCATGGATGGTTGAGAGATTTTCTCAAAGCAATATCCTAATTTAATGGATCTTGAGAGATATTTCCTATTTTCTCCCTAAAATCCTTGAGAGATATTTTCTCCCTAAAATCCTTGAGAGATAGTTTCTCCCTAAAAATCTTGGAGATCCCAATTTAGTGGATCTAGTGAGTGATCTTCTCCATGGTGGTTAAGCCTCCAACTCCTATATAATGAGTGCATTCCAAGGTGAAGGGGAAGAAAGGATTTCAGAGTGTCAAACCTTTGATCTTGTGAAGAGGATTCATAAAAGCATCATCATTATGATATTGAGACATTCGGGCAAGGGCTAGATTGGAGATCTTGGAGGATCTGTTGCAATGTCAACGTTGGTTTGTAAGTACTTCACCATGTTTCTCAATTAATATAACTTGACATATTTCCTTCATACTATTTTTTATATATGTATGTCTATATAGATAGATATGCTCTTGTGTAATGATATATTTTAGGAGTAGAAGGTTTTGCTTTGTTCCTTGCATATTTTATTCATCGTGATAGAATCTTGGACAACAAGACTAAAGATTGAAGATCAGCAAGGACAACCATCAAAAAGGTGTAAGTCACACTTATTTCTTCTTTCTCCTATGTCTATAGACATAAATAATAGATCTAAAGGAATGTTAGTGTCCATTTGTTTGTTTTTTTGTCTTGGAAAATAGGGGTCTAGCTATCCAAGGGAGATTTTACTTGTCAATAGGGAAAATATTTTGTAACAACGTTGAATTGGCCTCCCTCGACTTAACTTATGTGCTCAAGTGTTCATTGATTCAACTTCGACTCGAATGTACAAAGCTTCGACTCAACCATGTCATGGTTTGATCAAATCATCAATCCACCTAGATTATTTCACTTAGCACCAACCAAAGATGCATTCAAACTCTTGCTTGTTGGTGAACCCTTGAAATAGACAACTAGATACATTGTTACAGGTACCATAAGAACGAACTTCATGGTGGCTTCTTGGCGTGGATCCATCAACCTTGGCATTATTCCGATTAAGTATTTGGAGGTTCACTCAACTAGTCATTTACTTGAATTGATCCATGGAAGTTCTCGCATGGTTGGTCGACCTTGGCATTCATGAATCAACCATCAAAACTCTTTTTTGGGTTGTCTGTAAGGTGAGAACATGTTTGAACAAGAATAAATTCCATGGAATAAATCTCTCATTTTTCATTTGGTGGCTTTGTAGACTCACCAAAATGGTGGTGCATGTCTTCATTCGATGATCAACTAGTAGTCTTTATTCCTATGGTTGACCCTCCCTCCACTCATTTTCTTTTCAAACCATGAATTGCACATTTTTGGTGCCTTTTTTCTTGCCCTATATTGAAGATGGGAATGCTTGATTAAGATCAAGTTTTAGTGCTTCAAAAATTGCAAGCGATTTGTGAGAAAAAGGCCATTGCCTTGGAAGAATCTCATAACCAACTTTGCACAGAGGTCATTTGACTTACAGAATGTCATTCCACAGTTGCAAACTAAGAACCAATGATTGAGAATTGAACTGGAGATAACCCATTCACAACTAGAGGATGAGGATTACCTTTTTCAAACTAACATTCTACAATAGTTTGATGAGAAATCTAGGAAAGTTGTTGACCTAGAATGAACAATGGAAACTAGTTTTCAGGATATGGTAGATGATTTTGGAAATAAAAAAGATATTGTCAATGATTTTGAGAAGGATATGAAAACCCTTTCTCATATAGAAATTTTTTTCTTGAAAACAAACTTTTGTAGACTAGAAGAATCCAATACATAGCTTGCCAATGAATTTTCCCATTTATAGGTTTTTTTTGATGAGCTTCGTGAAGAAGCTTCTCCTCTTCAAGAAAATAACAATCGCCTATTTGATGAATATAAAGAATTGAAAGAATATTATGATGCCATATTTTTTCAACAGAATGAGAAGGATGAGACCATTAAAGGATTCCAAGAATGCCAACATAACCTTGAATATCAAGTTCACCAACTACAAAATATTGAGAAGAACATTGAGAAGGATATTGTTGTTGTTGAGCTTCTAGGCTCACCTATTCCTTCTTCCACCCTTACTAACTTTGATTGTAGCCTAGTTGTTTGTGAGAATATTGTTATTGTTGAGATGTCAGGATCACCCATTTTTTCTCCACCCCCTAATACTCTTTGTAAGAAAGATGTTGTTGATTTATGTGTTAAAACTAATGATTGTGTTGTTTCTCCTAGATTTGAAAAACACACTATAGACATTGGTTGTCGACTACTTATCAAGGTGGGATATAGTATAGGAGGAATTGGGAAGAATGGACATGGTATTGATTTTCCTATTACATCTAAGATGAAGTTGCTAAGAACGGGTCTTCGATATGAAAATGGTGTTTTGTCCTTTCCTACACCTAGCCCTACTGCGACCAGGAAAGTTTTATTTGTTACAGGTGGAGTTTAGAATGGTTTTCTAGAAGAGTATCCTATGACTCAACAGATTGATGGGTTGGCTATTCCTAACATGCCAAAATCTAAGAATATTGTTGATGGTGACATTGCTACTAATATATTGGTTTGTTCTACTCCTAAGAGTACACTAGAACCTGATCCATATTATTTTGATCCTCTAGTACATAACTCTAGGCCTTATCATCATCCTCATTGTCAAAGGAATGACAATCACACTTTACGATATTTATAGAAGAGACATGAAAGACAATACCGTGGACTAGAACTGACTACTAAAATAGACTGTGGTTGGATTGATGAATGGTCATGGGAGAATCTATATAGATTCTTGGGGATTTTATATTGTTGTATATCATCGACTGTATAGTTGTGAAATGTTCCTCTCCATTACCGATTGTTTTACAGTTGTCGACTGTAATACCCTAAGGCCGAGCCCCTGTTGAATTGTGATGATGTTTAAATTATGTTTATAGGCTAGTGAGCAAAGTATTTATAGGTTGGGAGGCTTATGTGTTTATTAGGACGGAGACTCTATATGCTAAGGCCAGGGAGCCTATTTTTGTATATGTAATTATGTAGATAATTAATAAAATACATTGTTGCATGTAGACCAACCACGAAGAAAGAGTTATGGGGGAGTAAGATCCATTGGGAAAGGGAAGGGGGTTGAGAGGCTAGGAAAAAGCGGCCAAGCTTGAGGGCTTAACCCAAGGGGATATTATAATGTATTTCCTAAATTACTAAAGTTTGGGAAATAAACCCTATTATCCTAAGTTCCTTTGGGGAGAGGAACAAATCCCAAGTGGAGAGGAACAAGCTCCTATAGATCCAAGTGTCATACATGACACATGCAAATTTATGTGGAAAATTCCATCATTGTGGAGAGTCACTGACCATTCTTTCTATCCCTTTCCCATTCACTCACACACTGAGTAGGAACACAGTCATCCATTTCGGCCATTGTTGAACCCCTTTGATCCATCATGAACCTCTGTAATTTTCTAATTTGTCCCTTGCCTTACCCTATTTTTCTACCATGGTTACCTGGTTGACTTAAGAGATGGAAAAAAGATGCAGGTTGTCAGGCATGTGGTTTGAAGAGGTGATTTTCCAAGCCCATGGGTTGAAGAAGAAGGTTTTCAGGCTTGTGAGAAACTCTCTCCAAGTGAGAGATATTGTCGGGGAAGTGATTTCCCTTGGAGGGAGTCTAGCAACAGCTACAGAGCTATGAGAATTCTTGATCCAGCCTGTTGTTGAAGCCTTGTAAGGGAAGTGGAGTAGTCGATTGACTATGGAACAATTGAGGTTTATATTCTTGGAGTGGGACAGGAATGTTAGGAATGAGAGTCCGTGAGCGGTGGGTGGAAGTAGGCTCATTGGAGGAAATCCTTCATGTTGCATTGTGAAACTTTACTTACTATCAACATATCCTAGGATTTCATTTTCCCTGGGTGGAGTTTAGTCCCGGCTCAGGGGTGACCCACTACTAATAGCTTGGAGTAGCATGGTCTAAGGATAGGAGGTCCATGGAAGGTCTGCACATAGTTGGTGGTCTTCTCATAAAAAGATAAGTACCAATTATATGTTAATTGTATGTTGTGTATATTGTACATGTGTTATAATGTTATGAGTATTGCCTGTATATATTGCATTTATGTTTTTATTATCACTTCTGCATGAATCTATGTATGATCATAATGTTTATATATGCTAAATTTTCATTATATATATATGTGTCTATCAGAGTTTGGACAAAGTAGAGATTTTTGTTTTAGGTAGCATGCCAAACTTTGGGATGGTTGGGTACATTACAATCTAGTTTCAAAGCAATCTGGTTTTGAAGTAGTGGCATGTCCCCAGTTTGGGTGATTGGGGGATGTTAAAATATGGTATCAAATGCTATGGTTTCCACATTGAACTTGGATGGGCCACAAATGTTTAATTTGGAGTCAAAATTACATAAGGAATTGATGTAGAGAGTGCTAAGAGGGCGCTGGAGGAACACCTTGGTTGTGTTCAAAAGCTCAGGAGGTATAGAAGTTTTATAAACCACACCGGGTGTTGTATTGGGACACATATTTAAATTTAGGCCTTTGGATCTATTCGGAAGAAGATAGACCCCCCCAAAACCTTCAGATCTAGAGAAGGTGCATAAAGGTTAAGAACGGAACTCCTTCAGACTTCACCCTTCGCCTGTTTTAAATCTATAGAAATGAAAATGGTCAAAGTATCGAAGTCCAGAACTAATCTGGATCATCCATTTCCAAGGACACATGTCCACGGATTAAGAAACATTCGAAACTTGGCAGTCTGGGGGTTGTGGGGTGTTCAATAGTGAAATCCTCTAAAGTCCCAAAGTAATTCTCAGTCGTGGATCATCCAGAAGGAGGAGAACCATTGGATTTATCTTTTGGTTCGATGATTCAATATTTAGGGAAATTTGTTGGAGGTTGCACGATGAAGAATCGTCAATGTCCTGAAGATATGTGAATCTTTTGTCAGCAGTTCGAGAGTTTTGACAATGTGTAGATGTGATGAATCGCCGAACTCTTGAAGCTATAGAAAGCAGTTGTTGGCAATCGATAGTTCAAGATTTTTGACAATGTGTAGATGTGAAGAATCACCAAATTCTTGGGTTGTCGAAGTGATGTGACATGATGATGTCATTAGGGGGTGACGTGGACCCATTCAATATTTCAGTAGTTCCGTAGTTTTGAGAAAGTTTCAATGATAATAAATCCCTGAAGTCTCAAAGCACCAGATATGACATGGCATGATGACGTCACCTAGGGTGGCGTGGGCCTACCTAGGTCTACGATGTGTCACTTGATTTTGTACTTTTGATAGGACCTTAGTACTGATTGGGACCTGACACATGTCACTCAATGGTGGGGCCATGTGTCTCCACTTTGATTGGTGACAATTGTACTACGTGGGCCCTAGGAGGTTAAGAAGTTCAAAGTTCGACATTTGGGAGAAAATTGTTGAAGAACTTCCATACCTCTAAAGTCATGAAGCATCGAAGCGATGTGGATTAGTGACATCACCTGGGGTGACATGTAAAAACAAGATGCATGCCATGTGTCAGTGTGTTTTTTTCTTTTGAAAGACGTATTTTTCATTTAGAACTTGACACATGTCACCCCTCAAATTGGGCCACGTGTCCACTTCTT
Source organism: Picea engelmannii (assembly GCA_009831015.1). NCBI lineage: Eukaryota > Viridiplantae > Streptophyta > Pinopsida > Pinales > Pinaceae > Picea > Picea engelmannii. Next base: position 312,007 of record ML788291.1, on the reverse strand, counting down.
GGAATCTTCCACGTAGAAACCGGGTGTGAAGTACTCAATGGACCCTAGGGGTTCTCCACTTTGGCATTCGAAAGGAATGAAGTGAGAGGAAAGAGAAACCCTTGAAGCTCCTAAGATCAGAGTAAATCCTCACCATTCATCAGGATGGGACACAAGACTGTAGAACCCATGGTCGGGAGGATTCAAGGCATAGGTAGTTTAGGTCAAGGAATTTTGGAGGCCCGAAGGTTGGATACCATCTCGATCATTGATGACAGAGGGAAGATGGCACTAGATCCTGCAGTCCAGAGGAGTGGTACTCCAGAGGATTTGAGTTGGAGAATTTTTGTGATTTGAGAACTCTCGGAGGGTCGGAATTAATCTGAAACATTGATAATGAGATGACACATGGAGGCTAGAGAGGGGATCTTTGGTGGGTCAACACTTCAGAAGATTGGTATTGAAGTGCTTTGGAAACCGCTAAATCCTAGAGTCCTAAAGATCCTATCCACCATAGATCTGAACAGAGAATGTGGACCGTTGATCCATCATTCTTCATGAGTTTGGTGGTCTGAGATGTTTGTGATGTGTAGAAGGGAAACTTCTGAAGATCTAGAGCCCCAAATTTCCAAGGCTCTGGATAAATGCCTAACTATTAGCGTTGAGTCACATCCCTTGGTCACATGAATTTGGGGGTCGAAGAAATGGGGCTAGCACCCGAAATTTTGTTTTAAGAACATGAAAGAGGCTTAGAGAAGGATCTCATGGGATTTTTAATTGTATAGAACTACATCTAAAGAACTAAGAAAGGCCTGTAAACCTGAAGGAGGAATCTAATGCAGATCCAAGAGCCAATTCGACTGTGAGTTGGAAGAATCCATGTACAGGATTGCATCACTGAAAAGACAATTGTTCAAGTATCCATAACTTCCTACTCAAAACTCAGAATTGAGCATGGAAAGTTGGAAACAACCATTAGAAAGGTATTGAACAGTAGAAGATAATTGGTCACCAAGAAACTGGATTTGAACAGTTAATTTCTCAAGAAATCAACAGAAAAAAGGTCTGAAATATATTAATGAATCATAATGGTTCATGTTTTCATGAAATTATTAAGAACAATTAGCCTGACAACGTTATTTTGGATGCACATTTTTGCAAAATTAATAGTTGTCAGATAAGATTCAACACATAGTGCAGAGTGATGGAGGATACATATGTAGTCTACAGCCAAGAAGATGAAATAAGAGGGTTGAATGTTCAGTTGGGTATAGAAAGAACCAACTCCAATGGACATGGAGGAGGAAAGGAGGAAGAGATAAATATGGATGAGACCATCAGAAAATTGTAGACAAATGTCCAGAGCCACAAGGCTGATAATAATAGGCTTATGAAGGCCAAGTAACAATAGGAAGACTTCAATATGAATTTAATGAAAATACTAGACATAATTGAGAAGAATTTGGATAAGGAGAGTGGCTCCAACAAATCAGGAATCCATGGGACCCATGAGGAAAAATGAAGATAAAGGAGTGGCAGAAGACATCACCATCACTCCCAAAAACAGTCCCATAAGAGAGCACACAGTAGCTCAATTCCATCCCCTATCAGGAAGCATCATAGGAGGTCTGGGGTGGATGAATTGAAAGGAGAAATGAATAAGATAAAACCTCCTACTTTTGATGGAGATCACAAGAAGGATGAAGATGTTGAGACATGGATGCTAGGCATGAGGAAGTATGTCCACTTGCATAAATATTGTTCCCATACAAAAGGAAGAATTATTATCTATCAACTGAAAGTAAATGCATCCATGTGGTGGGATCATCTTGTGCAAGTGAAACACCTCATAGAGAAAAATGTGACTTAGAAGGAATTCAAGAGGCATTTTGAGAAGAAATATCTGACAAAGAGGTATTATGACAAAAAGATGAAAGATTTATTTGAACTCAAAATGGGACGCATGAGTATTGATGAATATGAAAAGAGATTTTTAGAACTGTTGAAGTATGTCTCCTTCATCAAGGATGAGATAGTCAATATTCATAGGTACCTGAGTCAGATTCCATTTTTCATCAGTGATAAAATCCAATATGATGATCCCAAGACTTTGGAGGAAACCATAAGGAGAGAAAATTGTTTATATGATCACCATAAGGGAAATCCTACTTTCCAGAAGGCTTGGGAGAACAAGAAGAAGTTTAAGAAGGAACAAAGGCAGAAGGGGAACATGAAACCCTTTTTCAGAAACAATCCTCAAGGAAAACCATCTTTTAGAGAGCATAGAATGATTGAGCTGGGTGGGAAAAGGCCAAGACAAACACCCATTCAATTTTGGGGTTGTAAAGGATACCATAAGTATAGATACCATCCTCACAAAAGTGAAAAAGTGAGAGTTGGCCACAATGTATAGTAAACATAAACAATGGAAGACATTGGCATAAGTGTACCTAGGATCTATGTAGCCCTAGAGAACAATCAAGCAGAGTTTCAATCCCAAATGATTGAAGTAAAAGGTATGATCAATAATCATGCCTTTACTATTGTAATAGATTCAAGAGCTAGTCATAGTTACATAGATCCTAAAATTGTGGAAAGATTTCTTTTTCCAAGACATAAGCATGAGAAATCTTGGCTGGTACAGGTGGCTACAAGAGCCAAGAGAAAAGTTGTTGAGTTGGTTAAATCGTGTCCAATGGACATGATTGGGATAAGTACCATGGAATATTTGAACATCCTTCCATTGGGTTCATATGACTGTCTAATTGGTATGTATTGGTTGGACCAACACCATGTTGTCTTAGATTGTCATAACAAGGCATTTACTTGCCTGGATGAGGAAGAGAGCCCAAGAATAGTCCAAGGAATTCCTAGGGTAGTTATTGTCTGAGAGATCTCAACAATGCAGCTGGAGAAGTGTTACATGAAGTGCTGCCAAATATGTGAATCCCATATGGAAGAAGAACCTAAGGATAAGGTGCCAAATATGGAGAATCACTCAGTCCTGAAAGATTTTGAGGATGTGTTCAAAGAGATACTAGGACTACCCCCAAAGAGAGATATTTATTTCTCTATAAATTTGATTCCTGGAGTAGCTCTAGTATCAACGACTCCCTACAGAATGAGTACAACAGAGCTGAAGGAGTTGCAAATGCATCTCAAATATCTACTAAATAAGGGGTACATACACCCAAGTGTGTCACCTTGGGGCACCCTAGTTTAATTTGTGAAGAAGAAAGATGGGACATTGAGATTGTGCATTGATTTCAAACAATTGAAAAAAGTAACCATAAAGAACAAATATCCTTTTCCAAGGATCAATGATCTCTTTGATCAATTAAAGGATGCAAGGATATTCTCAAAGATTGATCTCAGGTCAGGATATCATCAAGTAAGGATCAGAGATGAATACATCAACAAGACTGCCTTCAGGACAAGGTATGGTCATTATGAGTTCATAGTGGTACCATTTGGGCTATCAAATGCACCAGTTGTTTTCATGTGTTTAATGAATGGTGTTTTCTGGGAATATTTAGAGAAGTTTGTCATTGTCTTTTTGGATGGCATCCTTGTGTATTCCAATTAAGAAGAAGAACATAAAAATCATTTGAGGATGGTGTTACAAGTGTTAAGAGAGCACCAATTGTATGCCAAATTGAGTAAGTTCTCATTTTATCAAAACCGAATTCACTATTTGGGGTATATCATATCCGAAGAAGGGATAGCAGTGGACGCTGAAAATATCGAGGCCATTAAAAGGTGGAAAACACCTAAGAATGTGACAGAAGTGAGATCATTCATGGGTCTAGTTGGCTACTATAGAAGATTCATTGCAAGGTTTTCGATAACTGCTCACCCACTCACTTCCTTACAAGGGAATGGGTGAAGTTTCAATGGACAACTAAATGCAAGAAGAGCTTCCAACAATTGAATCAATTTTTAATCAATGGTCCAATTCTTAGGATTGTAGATCCAAATGAAGATTATGTGGTTTGAAGATATGCATGGAAAGAAGGACTTGGTGGAGTCCTCATTCAGAATGGGTTTATGATATGTTTTGAATACAAAAAATTGAAAGAGAATGAAAGGCTCTATTACACTCATGATTTGGAGTTGGAAGCCATAGTTCACACCTTGAATACGTGGAGGAAATACCTCATGGGAAAGATGTTTGAGTTGAGAATAGATCATAATGGTCTGAAATATTTGTTTGACCATCCAACTTTGAATGCTAGGCAGAGAAGATGGATGGAATTCCTCTATGAGTATGAGTTTGATATTAAGCACATCAAAGGAAAGGAGAACAAAGTGGTTGATGCACTCAACAAAAGAGTGCATGAATTGCATTCTACAACCATTAGCATGTATCAAACTGATATTAAAGGAAGAATTTCTGAGGCTGCAAAAATTGATTTGCAGTACATGGAATTGGTAACAAAACTACAGAAAGGTAAAATGCAACATAAAGTTGAAGATTATGAATTGGGAATTGATGGAATTCTCTTTTACATGAACATAATTTATGTACCCAATTCTCCTGAATTGAGGAGTACGATTTTAAAAGAGATGCATAATATACCTTACGTTGGACGCATAGGATATTAGAAAATAGTTTCAGCAGTCAAGAGCCAATATTATTGACCAGGCATGAAGAGGGATATTTCTTGGACTTTCAAAGGGTCAAGGATGAGCATAGACACCTAGCTGGGTTGTTGTAGCCATTACCCATTCCTGAGTGGAATTGGGAAGTGGTGAAAATGGATTTCATCACCAAATTTCCCAAAACAAGCAAGCAAAATGATGCTATCATGGTGGTGGTGGAAAAGCTTACTAAATATTCCCATCTCATTCCTATGAAATTTACTCAGAAGGAAACCAATTTTGTTGATATTTATATGAGGCAAGTAGCATGCTTTCATGGCATACCCAAGACAATTGTGTGTGACAAAGACATAAATTTTACCTCAAAGTTCTGTAAGGGGTTATTCAAGGGGTTCATAACAAATCTGAACTTCAACATAGCTTATCATCCCGAGTCTGATGGGAAAAAATAGAGAGTGAACCAAGTGATTGACGATATGATAAGGATGTACATGATGGACAAACCATCTAAATGGGAAGAATATCTACACTTGGTAGAATGTTCCTACAACAATGGGTACCAAGTATCACTGAAGATGAGACCATTTGAGGCACTTTATGGAAGAAAGTGCAATAGGCTAGTAAGTTGGGAAAACCAAGCTGACAGAGAAGTAGTTGAGCCATAGTTCCTCAGAGAAATGGAAGAGAAGATGTCAAAGATTAAACATAATTTAAAGGCTTCCCAAGACAGGAAGGAAAACTATGCTAACAAGGGAAAAACTCAAAGAAGATTTAAAGTGGGTGATCATGTTTTCTTGAAGGTGAAGGCCAACAAAAGTTCCTTGATGTTGGGAAACTATTCCAAGTTGGTAGCCAGATATTGTGGGCCGTTTGAAATCCTAGAGAGGAATGGACGAGTAGATTATATGCTTGCATTAACTGAATCTATGTATATACATAATGTATTCCATGTATCATTTCTTAATAAATATATACCTGATGCTAATCATGTTATTGATTGGAATGTGATTGAGGTGGAGCAAGAAAGAGATTTTCAAGTGCATCTGGTATGCACTCTAGATTGGAAAATAAAATAGCTCTGGAATAGATCTATAGGGATTCTAAAGGTCCAATAGACCTGGTACAGTCCCGGGGATGCAACTTGTAAGCATAAAAATGCTATGTGGGTAGACTCCTCACATCTTTTTGAATATTTTTGAAAATCTTGTTGTAATATGTAAATATGATGCACTGAGGAAAGTGCATAAATAAGGGGAGGGGATTATAATACCACAAGGCTAAGCCCCTGTTTAATTGTGATGATTTTTAAATGATGTTTATAGACTAAGCCAAGTATTTATAAGCTGGTACGATTATGTGTTTATTAGGCCAGAGAGCCTAGATGTTAAGGCTAGGGAGCCTATTTTTGTATATGTAATTATGTAGATCTTTAATAAAATAGATCCTTTCATGTAGACCAACCATGAAGAAAGAGTTATAGGGGCATAAGATCCAATGGGAAAGGGAAGGGGGATGAGAGGCTAGGAAAAAGGCGCTAATCTTGAGGGCTTAACCCAAGGGGATATTATAATGTATTTCTTAAATTACTAAAGTTTTGGAAATAAACCCTATTATCCTAAGTTCCTTTGGGGAGAGGAATGAGCCCCAAGGGAGAGAAACGATATACTATAGAGCCAAGTGTCATCTAGGACACATGAAAATTTATGCAGGAAATTCCATTGTTGTGGGGGTTCATTGACCATTTAGACCATTATTTCCATCCCTTTCCCATTCACTCATGCACTGAGAAGGCACACAATCAACCATTTTGTCCATTGTTGAACCCTTTTTCCATTGTGAACCTCTATAATTTATTGATCCATCCCTTTCCTTACCCAATTTTCTACTCTCGTTACCTAGTTGACTTAAGAGCTGGAAAAAATATGCAGGTTGTTAGGCATGTGGTTTGAAGAGGCGGGTTGTCAGGCTCGTGGGTTGAAGAAGCAGGTTGTCAGGCTTGTGAGAAACTCTCTCCAAGTGAGAGATATTGTTGGGGAAGTGATTTCTCTTGGAGGGAGTCCAGCAACAGCTACAGAGCTCTGATAATTCCTGATATGGCATGTTGCTCAAGCCCTTGAAGGGAAGTGGAGAATTTGATGGACTATGGAACAATGAATGTGTATATTCCCAGGGTGGGACAAGCATGTGGGGATTGATATTTTGTGAGCGGTGGGTGTAAGTAGGATCCTTGGAGGATATCCTTCATGTTGCATTGTGTAGCTTTCCGTAGTATCATCCTAGCCTAAGATTTCCTTTTCCCTGGGTGGAGGTTAGTCCCACCTCAATGGTGACCCACTATTGATAGCTTGGAGCAACATGGTCTAAGGATGGGAGGTTCATGGAAGTTCTGCATGAAATTAGTGGTATTCTCATAAAAATATAAGTACCCATTCTATGTTAATTGTATGTTTTGTATCTTGTACATGTGTTATAATTTTATGAGTATTTCTTGTATATATTACATGTATGTTTTTATTATTGATTTCGAATGAATCTATGTATGATCATAATTTTTATATCTATTAAATTTTCATTATATGTGTGTGTGTGTGTGTGTGTGTGTGTTAGAGTTTGTATAGAGTAGAGATTTTTGTTTTTGGTAGCCTGGCTGCCCTTGGAATGGTTGGGTATGTTACAATATGGTTTCAGAGTATTCAGGTTTTGATGTAGTGGTGTTTCCCCGACCTAGGTGACCAGGGGACATTACATCAACCAAGGATAGTCCCAACATGATAGTCAAATTGAGCTCGAATAGGATATTAATCGAATGTGTTTCTACTATCTATTGTTTGTCGACTAGTGTTTTGACAAATATCTATTTTTTATACTTTCAACCCTATGTTGTGTTTAAGAGGGGGATTCATTGAAGTTTCTGATGTATAAACCCAACTAATTTGTTGTCTTTTTGAATAAAATACTTCTTGTTGAATTGAATTCGATTTGTTGAGACCGACCAAGCCATGTTTGAATGTGTTGTTGGGATATGTACTACTACTTATTGTACCTAGATACAAAGACTATTTGGATACATACACTATTTTGGTGCATTTATTGTCTAGTTGATTGATCAACTGGTCGAATGGGACTTTGTTTGGAAATTAGATTTTGAAACCAGTTTATAATGGATGACCTCCTTTTTTTCCTTGATCAACACTAATGGTGAGCATATTTCTTCGGGAGTGTTTTTTTCCCATCTTTAATCAACTTTTGCAGTTGAAAAATATTCATAGGGGAAAGTTGTGTAATTTATTTTTCCTCCAAGATGAGTTTAGAGGGGGTGTTGGAACATTGGGTTCCATAATAAACCTCACCTTATCAATTAAACAAGTTGACCAGTTATTTGGTTCCAACAATGACTAAATTGATGGTTGACCATGTCCACTTTGGATCCCAGATCCACCTTTTATGGAAAGGTACAACAACCTACATCCCACGATTGTTGGTTTGGTCCATGACTAGAACCTATTTATATATGATCCTTATGATCGATATATCATCATAAAGAGAGATATTTTATGCTCTCATGGAGTGTGCTCATGCTTCAATGCAATGAAGTATTTAGAAAACACTACTTCTCTCAGATATGTTCTTCTCTGTGGTTAAATGCCTCTCCCAAAAGATAAATATTATTATATATGAAAGTAGATCTCATCATTGCATATATGATTATGATGGTGGTGGTGGTTAATTTCCACTAAGACCAAAATTGGTCTATTATACCTTAACAAAAGAAAGAGATTACTCAGATTTCTTTAAAATTTTATTTAGATCCTTGAAAAGAATTAAGAGAAGTGTTCCAAGATCACTACAATTTTGATGAATTAGAAGGTTAAGAAGGTATCACTATTTATTGTTATCCTTTTGGTCTCTATCCCTAATAATAGATTTTTGATTCCTAATTATTGCCCATTTTCTTTTGTTTATGAATTCCTATACCTTTTGAACCTCCTTCATTAATATACATTGATATTATTGAATAACATCTTCATTTATAAATATTCCAGGCCCTTTTAAGCTTCAAGTTTTACTAAGTATGTCATATTTTTGGGCATTAGAGCTTACCATAACCTGGATCAACCTATATTTATGTTCAATTATTTTACCCAACCATTTTTCTTTTATAAGGCTATTTGTTTGAATTTGTGATTTGTTTTCTAATTCCTCTTTTAGTATTGCTAGTGTGTTCTCATATTTTTGATCTTTTATACCAAAAAATATGAGGCTCAAAGATATTTTATTACGCTCATGGTCTAAATCTATGATCTTATTCATTTCCTCTTTGACATGTTTGATTTCCAATTTGTGTTCCACACTATTTAATACCAAATTCATTATTATCTTTTCTTCTAACTATTTAATCTTGTCCCTAAGATTGATATTTGCTTCAACCTCTTCTTCCTACCTTGATTGATTATTTTTGTTCTTGGTTTATTTTCTCTATTTTTTGTAATCTAGCCTCCATTTTCTGCAGCTGAGTCTAAAACTGACGCAACCTGATCCCTTGCCTCGGCAAAAGGTCTCTGTGCTGACCTCCCGATCTTTAAGGATCATTCAAAGTTCACTCTCAAGCCGAAGTGGATCCTTCGATTCTCCCCTGGAATATCTATTTAAATTTGACCCACAAGTCTTTTTCGGCACCTTACATCCTTTAGGCCCGATCCCTTCTCCATTCACAGTATAAAGTCACAATCAGGTTTCGGGGTTTTCCAATCCCCGATGTCACAAACACTTGCTTCCTCGAATTCTCGATCTCCGATATCCCTATGTGCTCCCTTTGTGCTTTAGCTCCTCCTGGCTATGCCCTAATCATGTGACTTGTTCTCATAAGACCACAACCTTTACCTCCCTTCAGGGTTTCAGACTTTCTTATGCCGAAATGCATAGACGCTTTGTCCACGAGATTCTCGATCCTCTGAATCCCAATACGACGTCACTAGGAAGTCCTTTCACTGCACACACAATCAACGACCATGATCATTTACTAAATCAATGGCTCCAGATCTCTCTCGGGACTTCACGATTTCAAATGCTGAAATGCTTTTGTCTTCGAGACTCTCGATCTCTTGAATCCTGATTTTCCGATATGAATTCTCTTTTGGGACTTTTCCTGACAATCGTGAATGTCACCACGCATCCTCAAGGATGGATGACACACATCCTCAAGGATGGATGACTCTCATTACTTCGCGATTTTGGGAGAACAAGTACCTTGGGTTCTTTCCCACAGGAACTCTGAAATTCCAATTCCTGACTTCCTTCAGATTTCTGACATGCATCCCAAGTGGATGGACGGTTCAGATCATCCCTCGAGTTTCACCAATGTTAAAACCAAAACACTTACCTATGTGAGTCCCGATGACCGAAATGTCGATGGGCTTCCAATATTTCCCACGTGTCCCAATCGATGGATGACTCAGATTGATTCCGAGAATTTCACTATGAAAATTCCCTATCACTCGTATTCGTGACTCCTGATTTCACGAATGCCGAAATCCCAATGGCCATGCCTTGGGTCAGACCTTTCCTCCTCCCGCTCATGAATATTAAACTTCTTGCAACTCCTGGTTAATCCAACGGCTGACGGGTATCTATGTGAAGATCCGACGATCCACAATCTCCTGTGAGTGAACTCTACATGCTACCATAACCTCCTTGCTTCTCTGGCAGATCTGACGGCTGGTGGGATTTTTCTAATCCTCCCCAAAGATTCCTGACCATCGGTCTCTTCCCTTTGATGATTTCTACAAAGGAAACCAAGGACTCTTCCTGGATTTATTCGCTTGCGCTACAAACTTTCGATGCCCCTCAATGTTTTCAAAGGATTTACTCCTCCTGAGCTTCTCACAACTTCGAGCCCAAAGAGGATCCTTGCACGCGCTCCTTACGACAACTTCCAAACACCTTAAGTGTTAAACGCTCTTCGACCTTGCGCACGCTCTGTAGCAATGGTCCCTCAATAGCTTTGCTCATATACGCAACTCTGAGACTCTCCTCGGCTTGCGCACACCTTGCACGACTCCTGTGCCCAACTGCACTCTGAGGGAATGAGAACAAAATCTACCTCTCCTTAGCTTCCAGAGACAACCCTCTGAACTCCTTGTCGACGCACTCCTTGCGGACAATTCAACTGCACTCCTTGCAGGAATCTTGCTCAGATAGAGAAACAATTGAAACTCATTCCTACTTCCTCTCAGACTTCAAACTCAAACATGAAATCATATACACAGCATATAAAGAAAATGTATAACAGGAAGTAAACATTCATGAGCATAACGTTCGACATACATACACAGAGAACAGACACGACGCCATGAATTTGAATCAAACTCTTCTATTAATCCAAATATTTGTACATGGGTGTTCTTACACAACTCTTTGCTTCTCTTCTATGATCTTCAATAATGTTAGAATACACAGTGAGGGTGTCTATATCCCATTTCCCTCTTGCGCTCTAAAACTATCTAATCTAGAATTAAATTCTATCTACCTGCATTAACTACTATAAATGCCTTCTACCTACTAAGGACGAGAGAAAATCTGCTCAAGGTCCATTACATCATACAAGTGCACCTTCATTTAATTACCACATTTATGTTCGATGCATCAACTTCAAGGGGATTTCAAAATTTGCGCTAGGTGGTTGTCCAGCTGTCTTCTGCTTCCGCACTGGCTAGCTTGATGTTGGTGATGCTCCTGCATCATACTCCCTCGCTTGAAATTTTTCATGGCCTCCTGTCCATGAGCTCACACATGGTCTATCCATGCCTCTGTATCTCCACTTCATTTTCCCAGCTGACATCTTCAACTGGATGGTTCTTCCATTTGACTAGATACTCAAAGTATTTCTTTCGCTTGGTCCTCTTACTCACTCTCTTGTCTAGTATGCACTCCATCTGTGTCTTTTCTGCTATTGGCATATGCTTCCGCCACTGGATCACTGGATATTCAGTTCCAGTCTCTGCTTCCCTAGCCCTATATGGGTACAAATATGAGATATTGAATATCGGAGAAATTCCAATGCCATCAGGTAATTCAATCTCATAAGCATTCGCCCCAAATTTCTTTAAGACCTTACATGGCCCAATTTTCTTCATCTTTAGCTTATTATATGTTCCTCTCGAGAACCTTTCTTTTCTCAAATGTGCCAGAACCAAGTCACCAACCTCAAACTGAAGTTGTCTCCTGTGCTGATCTTCTCTACGCTTATACTCCTGACTTGAATTCTGCAATCGCTCCTTCACCCGACTGTGAAGTTCCTCCATCGCCTCTGTGAAATCTTCTGCACTAGCGCTCCTAGTCACAGTCTGTTCTGAATCTCTCAGTTCAGAAATTCCTCTTGGCTGAATGCCATAGACAATCTAAAATGGACTTTGTCTTGTGCTCCTATTAACTGAATCATTATAAGCAAATTCTGCCTGTGGTAATATGTGGTCCCACTGGCTGTGGTGCTCTATCACCAAGCTTCTCAGCAAGTCTCCCAAACTTCTGTTCACCACTTATGTCTATCCATCCGTCTGAGGATGATAAGCTGAACTAAAAGACAAGTTAGTTCCCAGCTTCTTCCATAAGGTCCTCCAAAAATGCCCTATGAATTTGGTGTCTCGATCCGAAACTATGCTTCTTGGCAACCCATGAAGTCGAATGACCTCCTTGAAAAACAGGTTCGCAATGTGAGTTGCGTCACTGGTTTTTTGACATGGTATGAAGTGTACCATATTGGAAAATATATCCACCACCACAAAGATTGAATCACAACCTCTTTGTGTTCTAGGAAACCCCAATACAAAATCGATGTTGATCTCATCCCATGGCCTTTCAGGTATGGGCAATGGTTGATAAAATCCTGCATTTTGCTTCCTTCCCTTTGAATGCTAGCAAATTTTGCATCTGTCCACGAATATCTTGACATCTGCTCACATTTCCGGCCAAAAATATGACTCATTTAGCTTTTTGAATGTCTTGTCTTGACCAAAGTGTCCTACCAATCCTCCACTTTGTTTCTCCTTCAACAGATTCTCCCTCGTGGATCATTTCGGAATAAATAGTTGATTACCCTTAAACAATAATCCTTCCTGGATTATATACTCTATACATTGGCTTCTATCTTTGAGAAATGGATTCTCAGCTGCTTCATACACCTCCTTAAAATCTTGATCTTCAGTGTACATGTCCTTGAGATCATCAAAACCCAACGTTTTGACTTTGAACTCCTGCAACAACAAACACTTCCTGCTCAAAGCATCAACAACTTTGTTAGTAGTACCCGAAGTATGCTTAATCACAAATGTGAAATTCTTCATATACTCAACCCATTTGACATGCCTCTGATTCAACTTCTCCTGTTGAGTCATAAACTGCAATGCATGATTGTCACTATATAAGACAAACTCTTTCGGGATCAAGTAATGCCTCCATTTCTTCAATGCCTAGATAATAGCATAAAACTCCTTATCATAAGTGGAGTATTTCAATTTTGCTTCATTCAGCTTCTCGCTGAAGTATGCTATCAGAATGTCTTCTTAACTCAAGACTGCCCCGATTGCAAATCCACTTGCATCGCATTTCACTTGAAATGTCTTTTGGAAATCCGGCAACACCAGAACTGGTTATTCCGTAATTTTCCTCTTCAACAAGTTAAAAATATTTTCAGCCTCTTCAGTCCAGTGAAAAGACTTGTGTCTTTTCTTCACTGTACTCATCATCATTGCACTAATTCCACTGAAATTCTTGATGAACTTCTAGTACAAATTAGCTAATCCGTGAAAACTTCTCACCTCAAAAATATTCTTCCGTGATGGCCAATTTTTAATTACCTCCACCTTATCTGGATCCATCCTCAACTCATTTTTTGAAATAACAAATCCCCAGTAAATGAGCTTTGTATTCATGAATGAGGACTTCTTCATGTTTATCAACAACTTCTCCTGCTATAATTTTTGCATCACTGTAGCCAAATGCTTCAGATGCTCTACCACTGTTTTACTATAAACCAGTATGTCATCTAAATACACAATGACAAATTTTCCGATGAACTCCCTCAGGACTTCGTTCATCAACCTCATAAAGGTACTCGACACATTTGTTAAGCCAAGTGGCATAACAAGCCATTCATACAACCCTTCATTGTTTTTGAATGCTGTCTTCCATTCATCACCTTCTCTCATGTAGATTTGAAGATAACCACTTTTCAAATCAATCTTTGAAAAATACTTTGCTCTGCTCAAGCAATCCATCAGATCATCCATCCTTGGCAATGGAAATATGTACCTGATGGTTATCTTATTGATTTCCCTTGAGTCAGTACACATCCTCCAGCCTCCGTCTTTCTTCGGACTGAGTACTGTTGGAACATGACATGGACTCAAGCTTTCCCTAACCAAACCTTTGTCCAACAAATTCTGGACTTGCCTTTTAACCTCTTCATTCTCTTGCGACATCAATCTGTACGTGGCTTTGTTTGAAAAAATGGCTCCTGGTATGAGATCAATATGATGGCTCACACTCCTAATCGGTGGCAATGAACGAGGTAATTCGTCCATTACTATGTCAACGAACTCTTCTAGTAGTCTCTGAATCTCTTCTGGTAAATCATCTACCCTTGTGCTAGTCAGAATAATCCTAGGCTTTCTGACCACAATGAACTATGGATCCTCCTTCTTCTTAACCTCATTAAGGAGTTCCTTCCCACTCATGAGAAGTATTGTGCTACTTACTTCTAGTTTCACCTCCTTATCCTTTATTGGAAGCAACATGTGTGTCCTCCCATTCTTCTCTAGGGTGTATGTGTTCATTCTCCCATCATAAATCACATTCCTGTGGTATTGCCATGGTCTACCCAGCAATAGATGAAAAACATCCATAGGAATGACATCACATAATATTTTATCATTATATCTTCCTATCTTAAATTCAACCAAGCATTGTTTAGTGATAGTTACCTGATGTCCTTTTTGTAGCTACGAAACCCTGTATGGGCTTGGATGGTCAGTCGTCTCCAGCTCCAGCTTCTCTACCATCTCGGTTGAAACGAGATTATCCATGCTACCACTGTCTACAATAACCTTGCATACCCTATCCTTGGTCTTGCAATCAATCCTTAAAAGTATGGTCCTTTGGACTGAACTCTCCACCTCCTTCTCGGGTGTCAAAAGGACTTTTCGCATCACCAGTGATCTTCCACCTTCAGCGTCCTCTGCTTCAACATCCCGCCTTTGTGCTTCGGTGATGTGAGCTTCTCCAATGTCCTTCTTTTTATCTGGACACTTGTAATACTTGTGCCCATTCTTTCCACATTTGAAGCATGTGATTACTCCACCTCTTCCTCTTCCTCTACCTCTAGTACGAGGAAAAGTGTTGTTGTCAACATAATCTCCTCTCTGCTCAGTATGTTTCCCTCTCTGTTCAACATATTGTTGCCCTCGTTGTGAGGTTAAACCCCTCTCTATTCAAGTCTGAGGTTTCTTCCAGTCCTCTTTGGGATTTTGGTATTTATCTTGGGTAACTAATTTGCCTCTAGGCTGACTTCTGCCTTGGCCTCTCTGACTCTGATTTTGGCTCAGCTTCTCTTCAGCTTTCAGAGCCATCTGATAAGCATGTTCCACCATTCGAATGGTCACCATGCTCATCTCATCTTGGATATCATATCTCAAGCCATTCATATATCTGGAAACCTTTTCATCATCACTCTCCCAATGACCTGCCCTAATGTTCAGCTTGTAGAATTCCTCAATGTATTCTTTCACTGTCATCAACTTCTATCTCAGGTTCTACATTCTCTTGAACAGAGTAATTTGATAATCCCTAGGGATGAATTTTTCCTTCATCTTCATGATCATCCAATCCCAGCTCTTGATCTTCTGTTTGCCCTTACAACGTCTGTCAGCTTGTAGTTCATCCCACCATAATGTTGCATGTCCTTTCAACCTTGTGTCAACATGCTTGAATTTCTTGTCCTCTTCGACATATTCATAGTCGAAGTATGTGTCTAGAGCTCTAATCTAGTCTAGAAGCTCCTTTGCATCCAAGTTTCCCTTGTAAACTAGAATGTCCATCTTCGCTTTTGCACCCATCCTTGCAATAGCTCTGATCAAACGCTCATTTGATGCATCTTCGGCTGCAACTTCTTCTTCTTGTTCAGCCTCTATTTCACTTTCAGAATCACTTAGATCCCCAGCACTGACTGTGCGTCTTTGGGCTATTTCCATGTCTTCGAGTCTGGCTCATAGATCACGCATCTCTCTCTCCATGGCTAGATCTGTCATCTACCTACCTCTTCTTCTCGGCATTTCCCTCTCCTCTTCGGGATTGGGTAATTGTTTATCTCTTCTTCTAGGCGGCATGGTGAATTCTCTTTCTCTGCTACAAAAAGCAAAGAACCCTTCAGTGCTCTGATACCACTCTGACGCAGACTCACTCCTTGCCTTGGCAAAAGGCCTCTGCGCTGACCTCTCGGTCTTTAAGGATCATTCAAATTTCACCCTCAAGCCAGAGTGGCTCCTTTGATTCTCCCCTGGAATCTCTATTTAAATTTGACCCACAGGTCTTTTTCGGCACCTTACAGCCTTTTGGCCCGATCCCTTCTCCGTTCATAGTAGAAAGTCACAATCGGGTTTCAAGGTTTTCCAATCCTTGATGTCACAA
Source organism: Picea engelmannii (assembly GCA_009831015.1). Classification (NCBI taxonomy): domain Eukaryota; kingdom Viridiplantae; phylum Streptophyta; class Pinopsida; order Pinales; family Pinaceae; genus Picea; species Picea engelmannii. The sequence goes on along the minus strand of ML788291.1, from coordinate 295,747 downwards.
ACACTTGCTTCCTTGAATTCCCGATCTCCGATATCCCGATGCGCTCCCTTTGTGCTTTAGATCCTCCTAGATATTCCCTAATCATGTGACCTATTCTCATAAGACCGCAGCCTTTACCTCCCTTCGGGGTTTTGGAATTTCTTATGCTGAAATGCACGAACACTTTGTCCACGGGATTCCTGATCCTCCGAATCCCGATACGACATCACTAGGAAGTCCTTCTGCCACACACACAATCAACAGTCATGATCATTTACTAAATCAATGGCTCCAGATCTCTCACGGGACTTCATGATTTCAAATGCCGAAATTCTTTTGTCTTCGAGACTCTCGATCTCTCGAATCCTAATTTTCTGATATGACTTCTCTTTCGGGACTTTTTTCGATGATTTCGATTGTTGCCACACGTCCTCAAGGATGGACGGCTCTCGTTACTTCATGATTCCGAGAGAACAAGTACCTTGGGTTCTTTCCCACAGGAACTCCAAAATTCCGATTCCTGACCTCCTTCAGATTTCTGACATGCATCCCAAGTGGATGGATGGTTCAGATCAACCCTTGGGTTTCACCAATGTTAAAACAAAAACACTTACCTATGTGAGTCCCAATGACCAAAATTCCGATGGGCTTCCGATCTTGCCCACATGTCCCAACCGATGGACGACTCAGATTGATTCCGGGATTTTCACTATGAAAATTCCCGATCACTCGTATTTGTGACTCCCGATTTCACGAATGTCAAAATCTCGATGGCCACGCCTCGGGTCAGACCTTTCCTCCTCCTGCTCACGAAGCTTAAACTTCTTGCAACTCTTGGTCAATCCAACGACTGACGGGTATCTATGTGAATATACGACGATCCACAATCTCCTGTGAGTGAACTCCGAACGCTACCGTAACCTCCTCGCTTCTCTGGCAGATCTGACGACTGGTCAGATTTCACTAATCCTCCCCACAGATTCCTGACCGTCGGTCTCTTCCCTTTGATGATTTCTATGAAGGAAACCAAGGACTCTTCCTGGATTTATCCACTTGTGCTACAAACTTTCGATGCCCCTCAATGTTTTCAAAGGCTTTACTCCTCCTGATCTTCTCACAACTTCGAGCCCAAAGAGGATCCTTGCACGCGCTCCTTACGACAACCTCCAAACACCTAAAGTGTTAAATTCTCTTCGACCTTGCACACACTTTGCAGCAACGGTCTCTCAATAGATTTTCTCATATACACAACTCTGAGACTCTCCTCGGCCTGCGCACACCTTGCACGGCTCCTGTGCCCAGCTGCACTTTGAGGGAATGAGAAAAAAATCTACCTCTCTTGAGCTTCTAGAGACAACCCTCTGAACTCCTTGTCGACGCACTCCTTGTGGACAATTCAACTACACTCCTTGCAGGAATCTTTCTCAGATAGAGAAACAATTGAAACTCATTCCTACTTCCTCTCAGACTTCAAACTCAAACATGAAATCATATACACAGCATATAAAGAAAATGTATAACAGGAAGTGAACATTCATGAGCATAACGTTCGACATACATACACAAATAACAGACACGACACCATGAATTTGAATCAAACTCTTCTATTAATCCAAATATCTGTACATGGGTGTTCTTACACAGCTCTCTGCTTCTCTTCTATGCTCTTCAATAATGTTACAATACACAGTGAGGGTGTCTATATCCCGTTTCCCTCTTTCGCTCTAAAACTGTCTAATCTAGAATTAAATTCTATCTACCTACATTAACTACTATAAATGCCTTCTACCTACTAAGGATGAGAGAAAATCCGCTCAAGGTCCATTACATCATACAAGTGTGCCTTCATTTAATTATCACATTTATGTTCGGTGCATCAACTTCAAGGGGATTTAAAAATTTGTGCTAGGTGGTTGTCCAACTGTCTTCTGCTTCTGCATTGGCTCGCTTGATGTTGGTGATGCTCCTGCATGATAAACCCTTATAGTTTATTATCTATATTTCTCTGAATATTATCTTCTAAGGATCTAAATTTATTATCAAGCATTCCTACCAGCTCACTTAGAATTTTGGATTCTCTCTCTTCTCTACATTTTTCAATGGATTCTATATATTCATGTAGACTAGCTAGGGTTACTTTATTAGGCCTTCATATGTTATATTAGGTATCAATGGCGAATTACTCATATTGAAAATAAAGAAAATAAGAAACTTATGCACCTAATTCATAGTAGGGTTTGCATAGTCACTGTTACAACAAATTTTTCCTCATTCCATGCAAGTTTCTTGGATGCACTTCCATTACCTTCTATAGAGTTGAAGTCCCTTTTTGTTCATTCCAGAGCAAAAAATGAACATGTTTCCACGCATACGCACCCTATCAGTTATACAACAAACATATACACAGGTTTCTCCACTACAACCTGCATACATCGGGTTTGGTGCTCAAAATTTAAAATTATATCGAGTTTCCATTCCATTTCATGAGATCTGCGATCCTTGACCTTCCACATACTATAAGCTCTCTAAATAATCTCTTTAGTTCCATTTGAAGGATATAAATTGAGCCATATATAATCCTTGACAAAATTCGAGAATTCAACTTTCAAAGCAAAGACACTCTGAAGAAATTTCACTTCATATTGATTTTGCATCCCTTTGTCCTTGAAAGTTTGAACTTCTTGTGTTCATCCCTGAAGCTCTTCCTTCTTTGTGATGGAGAAACTAATTGACTCATATTTATGAGCTTTCCTTTTAGGAGGATTGGCGTGGTGGAGGACAATCTGGTGGGACTTAGTTTCTTGGTTCCGATATGTGTCATTACAAAAGTTTTTCACCTATGTACTTTTGTTGATTATCTTAATAGAAATACTATTTTCTCGTCCAATTGATATATTGAAAATATTTGAATTATTATTCCATGGAAATATTTGTCATGTATGTTAATGGATTATTGTAATACCCCTAGGACGAACCCCAACTATAAATGTAAATGCAAATGTACTTAAGTTGGTGAGTTGTTTGATATCAATTTTGTATGCAACTTCCATGGTATACTACGCACATGTACTATGCACTAAAATGTTGAAGTGTGCACATTCTAGGATGTTGCATGCAACATAATTAAGTGCATGAAATTTTGAGGCCATAGATCCTTTCTGTATATGTTGTGCTTTATAGGCTGGTGAGCTAGTTATTATAAGCTAGCAAGCTTATGTGTTGAATTAGGTCAGAGATCCTAGATGCTCAAGGTCAGTGAGCGTATTTTTTTTATATGTCTTATCATTAATATAAAATACATTGATGCATGTAGACCGACCACAATAAAAGAGTATGGGGGACTAAACTCCACTAGTTAGGGAAAGGGGGGGCTAAAAGTTAAGGAAAATGGCTAAGCTAGGGAGATAAAGCCAAAAATGAATATTATATTAATATTCCTTAAAATATAAAGTATGGATAATTATTTTATCCTAATTTCTAAGGATGGGGACAAGTGGGCCAAAGTAGCTCCCAACATGACAAGTGTCAAGTTGGGAACATGCTTACATATAGTTTGGACTTAGTTCATTTTTTCATCCACTCATTCCTACCATCATCGTTCACTCACTCATTGAGTTGTCCTCTATACATTCCTATACCTATTTCCATACTTGTATCCATACCTGTACCGGTACCTGGTTAGCTCAGGAGATGGACTAAAGAAGTGGGTTGTCAGGCCTGTGGGATATTGAAGAGGCAGGTTGTCATGACCGTGAGCAATCTCTCTAGGTGAGAGAATTGTTGGGAATTGATTCCCGAAGGTGATAAAATTTAGCTACAAGGCTCTGAGACTTCCTCTCCGACCTGTTGTTGAAGCCCAGAAAGGAAGTGTAGTAGCCGAGGGACTATTGAGCAGAGAAGGGGAACACTTCCCAGGGTGGGACATACATGTGGGGAATGAGGGATTGTAGCTTGTTATTTTGTTAAGAACCAAACATCAATATAGCATAGAAAAACCTCAGGAAAAGTACTCAACGCCTTGAAAAAGAGATAATTTCAGATAATAAGCCTCTTTGAGGGGGAAACCTCCTTTTACCCCAATTAAATGTTCAAGTACAAGATGATTCAAAATGAAAATGTCTCCTTGGTATATATAGGAGACTAAGAGGTATAATTACAACTAATGGCCTAAAGTCGACATAAATAAAATAACATTACTAATCTAATATGCCCCAATTAAGGGGTAATGGGCCAATATTAGGGCTTAACATGCCCCTCCCCTTGAGACAAGTGTTTTCCACAATTCTTGAGTAACTCTGGATGCTTCTGTATAAAAGACTCATCTTCCCAAGTGGAATCTTCAGCTGGTAGTTTCCTCCATTTAATGAGATACTCTGAAATGGATCTATTCCTCAGTTGGCAAATTCTTGTGTTAGTGATGGTTTCAGGCTCCAATATGATTTTTCCTTCCTCGTCAAGTTCTGGCAATATAGTTTGAACTGGAATCTTGTCGCCTATAACTTTCTTTAAGCATGAAACATGGAAAACTGGGTGTACTCGTGAAGATGCAGGCAACTCCAATTTGTATGCCATAGTACCAATCTTTTGCAACACCTTATAAGGGCCATAGTACTTTGGTGATAATTTATTATCCTTCTTGGCTTGCTTGAGGGACATCTATTTGTATGGTTGTAGTCTTAAAAATACCCAATCCCCTACTTCAAAACTTCTTTCACTACGATGTTGATTTGCTTGTTGTTTCATGTGATTTTGTGCAATGGTTAGGTTGTCCTTTAAGATTTGGAGAACTTGTTGTTGATTCTCAATGTGATCTTCCACTGCTTGAACCTTAGATTTTTCTTTTAGAGAAGAAGTGATGGAAGGAGGGTGGTATCCATAAAGTGCCATAAATGGTGTCAT
>ML788291.1:267086-278303 GCA_009831015.1 Picea engelmannii | reverse complement strand
AGTGGCATGACAAATACATTAAGAAAAAGCATTTCCAACCAGGGGATTGGGCATTACTTTTCGATTCCAAATACAAAACTTTCAAAGGGAAACTTACAACAAGATGGTTGGGACCTTATGAAGTAGAAACTGTTTTTGATAACAGTTCTGTCAGGATTAAAACCATAGACGATTCTCAAAACTCCTTTGTAGTGAATGGACATCGATTGAAAGTGTACAACAAGCCTTTGTCAAAATATGATTTCTTACAGGAAGTGGCCAAGCAAACAGAACTAAAGATAGTAGGAGAGGAGTCTTCCTCTCCTGCTGCTCCTTGATCATGCATACTGTTTTAAAACTCTGTAAATAGTAGGTTTTTAGAAAAAGAAAAAAATCAAATAATATAAAAAGAAAAAAAAAACATTTGTTTTCTTCTTTCTCTTGGATGTGTTGATATTTTGTTTTCAGTTTTACAGGCCTCCCAGAATAAGTGCAGAACTGAAATCACAACCGGTAAGAAGGTAAGATTGTTTATTTCATGAGATTTTCTTATCAGCATGGCTAACTTATTTTGCACCAGGTACATTCGAGCTTGTTTGCTCCCTTCGTTTGCTCATTAAAAATGAAAGGGGCATTTATCAGGAAGGATTATTATTTACCAGACCTGGTGAATTATTATGGGAAAGAAACCCCCTTAGAGTCTTCTTTTGGCATTTCCTCAGACTCTCCAAATATGAGGAAGCAATGAGCATGAACTAGCTTGGGCTCACAAAATCCACAAGCAGGTGATTACTGTCCTAAAAAGATTATGTCTGCAAAATTTTTATCTGCACTCGTGTTGGATGATGTGGAATATGTTAAGGTCCACCTTTCAACAAATCTCACTCCATCGACATCAGTGCCTTATCTAGAGCAGAGATTAGAGATTGTTCAGCACCCTAGACTCTACATGCCTTAATGGCAGATGTCTTTGCTAACAGCCATGGGAATACACCAATGTCTCTTGGTTGCTAAATCCTACATGTGACTCGACACCGACACCTCTATTCGTACCTGTTTAGGATGTGTTGTAGGTACCTTGAGGCCCATTGACATCACAGGTGGGTCATCTTGCATCGGTTAACAACATTCATTAATGGCTGGTAATCCGATGATTTCTGTTTGTGTTCGACATCGGAACATGTATTCACACAAATCAGACTTGTACCATGGGAGATGCTTTGAAGATATTTGAAGACATGATTTCAGTTGATTTTTCTCAAAACAGAACAAGAATCCAGGTTCAGGGGTCATCTTAAGATACTCTGCTATTATACACAGGAAGTTTTTTTCTCAGGACGACATTATTTGTTCAAATTCTTCTACAGACTCCTGAGTGTTCCAGTGGTACCAGTCAGTACCAGCACAGAGTTTATCAGTTACAGGTCCAGCAGAAAGACCAGAGCAACTACAATTTTCGTGCTTTCAAACCCAGACTTAACTTCAAAGGACAATTGCACAGCAAGCTTTGCATAACATTGGGTAGAGGTAATGTAACTCAGGTGCGTTTAAGTTCGTATTGATTTATTGTATTAATCTGCATATTAATAGTTGAATTAAGGGTACCTTAACTACTCCATAATGTTTCATCATTTCCACGACTGGTACCTACTGAACTGAACCTTGATGACATTTCATGTCATAAAACATCCACCATTACCGGAACTAAACTCGATTTGACTCGGATATGATAACTCGACGCCCTCGTTTGACCTTCATCATGATCCGACACCTTATCTATCTCCACCCCAATTCAAATCTTCTCATATCATTTTCCTGACCGTTCCTTTCACCACATTCCCTATCGCATTCTCTCCTCTCATCGCTCTCATCCCCTCGTCGCCTCATCCAACCTCTGTTTCCACCGATCAACTTTCCCTGTTATGTCAAGAAGAGCCATGGTATCCAATCGACATGAACTAGAAACATACGTCGACCTGGAAGCCCTCCCGGAATATGGGGCAACGAGAGACATTTTCAAGCAAGCAGAATGGGAACCATTTCTGAAAAAATTTGATGGGTATAATGACGCAATCACACTCCAGTTTGTGCTACATTTCGATGGTGAGACCACCAAGGTGGGTGAACTTGAGTTCGAGGTCACAGAGGAGTTCATTTCCGAGGCAATTCAATTACCCGCCATAGGCCAAAGATGGATGAAGGGACAATCGATGGATAAAAATCTCTGTGCGTAGTTGTTGAAACCCCAGTACCGGGACACAAAATGGTCCGGGGGAACGTCGCGGTCTTGGCTGGAGCCATAGTGGGCTCAAGTGTTGGTCACCCTCCAATGCTACCTAACGTGTGAGGGGCAATATACCATTATATTCCCCTGCCATGCGTGACTTCTATTACACTTCACAGGTACTCCACTGAACATACCCTTTTTCTCGTTAAAAAGCTTAAAAAGGATGGTTGAACAGGTCCAAAGGGTTAGTGAGTTTCGGGGGAGCTTATTTCACTTTGGCCTAGTTAAAATATTGATTACATCTGCACTATTGAAAAATAAAGAAAAGTGGGACCTCTTCACGGTAAAAACCCTCACCTGTGCCCGGTCTAAAGCTAAGAAGGTGAAGCCTGTTTCCCCACAGAAAAAGTTGAACCCCAAGAAAAAGAAAGTCAAAACCCTGACTAAAGACTCTGCTGGGGACCCTGATCCCGAACCTCCAATTCATGATGAGGTAGAAACCAATGTTGAAACTGGGAAGGCCACCACACCTACAGAAGCAAACATCGAAGCCCCGAGTTCTCCCCCAGCTACCGAGAACATAATCGATGTGGAGGAACTTGCCGAATCAGCTGATAAGCCTAGGAGGAACCCGAAGAGGAAATGTAAGAGTGTATTATCAGGAATGGACGACTTGGTACCCAGCTACCCCACGCAAAAAAGATTGGAAAGCATAGATGGTCATGAGGAGGCCTCGGAGCCATCTGAGATGACGTGGACGTTGTCCCAGCTCATTCGAAAAAATCGTAGAACCAATCGGCAGGCCACTACACCCAAGAAAATTGTGCAGAATGAATCCATTCAAGTACCAACCAGTACCCCCGTTCAGATGCCAAAATAGCTCACCCCTGAACCCCATCTAGTTGACAATTCTACACGTAGCCCAGCTCATCCAGATCCAATTGACAACTATGAACCCAGCCAAGACCGTAATTTTGACCCAGCTGATACTTATGAACGCAACCACAATGCATTCACTCCTGAATTCAGTTCAGACCACAATTCTGATAGATTCCACACCCCTGTTCAAAGTCCCGAAGAACTCACTCATGCATCTAGCCCTCCAGCACAGCTGGAACAAGAGCAAACCTTTGAAACTCACTGCCAGATTTCCTCCAGCCGGTCCTTAAAACCAATGGTGGCGAAACTAGAGAGCAAGAATAGCAGATTAAAGGAGAAGTTGCATGAGTATGATGTACTGGAAAGACATATTAAAATCGAAAACGAACTCCTGAAGCTCAGGGTGACCCACCTTTTGTCAAAAATTGAAAGGTTAAAGCAGAAGAATAAGGGTATTGTCAAAAGGAATAGGCAACTTCAGAGGATTGCTAAGAAGCATGTTATAATCAACAGGGTCCTTAAGAAAGAAATCAGGAATCTAAAGAAGCAGAAGAGGCTACAGATGCTGGTTGCAGCCGCTGCAACCCTTTGATGGCTACCAGTTTTTGATTTTTGTTGCCTGAGGATAGGCAAGGACTTCAGTGTGGGGGTATGTTGGTCCCTGATTTTGACCATGTTCTTTGCCTATATTATATACCACAGACCTCCACTTATATGCCAGTACCACCCTTTTGGCCTCATTTTGACATAATTAACCTCTCCCTAGCATTCGATGGGGTTACCTAAGGTATCTTTGCATTTCAAGCTATTTTTATGCACTTTAATGCTTTAAATTGGTATTGGAGCTAATATCGCTTGGATTAGGTACCACTGCTATATTTGGAACAAGATACCGGTACCAGGTACCATCTCGTACCCGTGGAGATACCAATGGAGCCGCTCAAGATCTGTGCGTTATGGTGTGCGTTATGGTTCGAATGAGAGATAGAAAGATTCGCAAGACAGCTGGAGTCATCGCCACAGGGTGCTCGAAGGCATCATGATAAACCTAGATCGATTATTCTTCATCATTCACACTTCGTGACACTACGTGTCACGAAGATGTGAGATACGTTTTAACACTTGATTCCAAGACTATTCTCGGATCGGGGATCCGTTTGTTTTTATGAATCTTTGTTTTCGACTATTATGAACAATAATATTTTTGATATAAACCCGTGTTCACTCTTGAGAACGGGTTGCTGTTATTGTTGCTGGATTATGTTATGCCATGAACCTATATTTTTGAATAAAGACTGCTGTTGCGTTATGATATTCGACTGATATACGAGTTGAAGCATTCTCTTTTGAGTTAATGGATTATACAATGTTGCATAGAATTTTCTAGTCAGCTTTGGTTATTACTAACAGCGTTTGTGCCGTTTGGTTGGGCCTGCCAAACCGGTGCAACTCGCTGCTTTACTCTGTCAATAGATTTAGTTTTATGTTGTCATAGATTTAGTTTATTTCAGTGTTTTAGAACTTGCATATGAGGTAGCTTAACGCTCGGTGATTTAGCTTTAGTTTATCGTAGCTTTATTTCATTAAAATGTGTTAGTGTTTGCTTACCCGATAGTTTAAAGTTTCCGAATTGACTTGTTCAAAGACCGTGTTCATTTATTTCTCAACTGAATCGTTCCAACGTACTGTTACCCTTGACGTTGCGAAGTATTGAATACATAATTGATGCCTGTAGGGTTTAGAGTATGAGTATTGTTTATTTGGCTTCCAGCGTTTGATTTGAACATAACTCAGAATAGGCATGAACTTTGCTTTGTTAGACAGTTAGTTATCCTACTTACTTAGAACATTTAGAGTACAGTTAGAACAAAGGGGAGCTCCTGGTACCAGTAAGTAGGAAAGTACTATGTTTTCCTATAGACAGTTTTTAATTCATTTTGATGATCAGATTGAATGCATTTTCAAAACTAATCTTTGAGTCACGACTTGAATAGAAATGATGATGGTAGATGATCGGACATAGAGGTAAAATAATCTTGTGGAACCACACTTTTGAATCAAGAACAGTAGTACCAACATTTGAGCACAAGACTGTTTTCTGTTGATGACTTAGATAGGAAATGCTCAGTTTCGAGATAGTTATTAAAATTCAAGTTCTCAGAATAGGTGTGTGTTTTATTCTAAGGATAGCATTCATATAGAGACTAAATCCTTACCCGCACATACTGTGTATCAGCTCAAAGTTTACCAACCCCGGTTTGACAATTTAGTGTTTCAGGTCACTTAAAAGCTTCAATTTAGCAGCCTGACATACATTAGCCTGGTTAAGAATCCCCTTACCTGGGTGGAGTTTAGTTCCAGCTCGGGGGTGACCCACTGCTGAGAGTGATGAGAAGCATGGTCTAAGGATGGGAGGTTCATGGAAGCTCTGCATGTATTTGGTGATATTATTACCAAGATAAGTGTCAACTTTGTGTTAATTTATATGTTGCATTAGTATTTATGTGTTTATTTTTATAGGTTTTTCCTGTGAGTCGTTTATACATGTCTTTATATTCATGGGTATTTCCTATCTATGATGCATGTATATATTTACTATTATTTCCATATGAATATGGGAATTTATAGAATGTAATTGTCTTTTTTAAGTTATATATATAAAGTTCCATAAGAGTTTATGTGTGTATATGTTTTAATTTGAATACATTTCAAAAACATTTACGTGGCACATACCATTTGGATGTTGGGGATGTTACAATATGGTATCAGAACATGAAATTTTTTCGATGGCATGATCTGGGTGGCCAGGTATGTTACATTATGGTATCAAAGCTCCAGCTTTCAACACTGATCCTGGACAGTCCAAACAAGTTGAATTGAAGTGAAATTTCATAGAGAATTATTTTGAGGTGGCCAAATTTCAAGTTACAGAGCATCCATGGTAAAAAAGTAGAAGCAATTGTATGGAATTGGGAAAAATCCCCAATTTATGTTGTTTAATTCATGGGAAAATTGGGAAATTTGGCCAAATGGTGACATATTCTTGACTTAGTATCTGTTCTAGCAAATTCAAACCTAGAATTGGTCGAATTTGAAGTTACTGGGAAGCCATGATAGATGGAGCGATATTAGTTGATTTAAAATTCTCAATTTATGAATTGAGTTTGGGAAACATTTGTTCCAAAAATTTTAACCAATCATGATTTGTTTTTGCAAAGGCTGAATTGGTGTTATTTGGGTGAAATTGAACAAATTTCATAGTTGCAAAATGTCTATTGTAAAAATTGGGAAAAATTTAGGAAAAAGCTCTAATTCTTGTAGCGGAATTCACAAGGAATTTATGTGCAGTGAAAAGATTGTGATATGTGGAAAAATATTGGCACGTGGGTGCACGCACTAAAATTTGGTGATGTGCGGTGCTGAGTGGAATTGCACGGAAAAATATTGGTGTGCGGGTGTGCATGCTAAAATTTGGTGTTGCAAGGTGCATAGTGGCATTACATAGAAAACAATATTGGCGTGCAGGTGCGTGCGCTAAAATTTGGCACTACACAGTGCAGAGTGGCATTTTGCAAAAAAATATTGCCGTATGGGTGTGCACACTTAATTTTAGCGGTGCGCGATGCAGAGTGGTAATGCGCATAAAATTTTGGTACGCGGGTGTGCGCACTAAATTTATCATTGCGCGGTACAAATTGAGTGGTGCATGCATAATACTAGTGTGCACGGTGTGTACACATATAATAATGGTGTGTGTGGTGTGTGAAGTATTGATAGAGCACATAGTAATTTTATTGGTGCATGCATAATGTGGGTAAATGTTGTCGCGTGACAATTTAGTTAATGGTGTGCATATAGTACTGGTGCATGGTGGGGGTGTACTCAAATTTGGAATGGTGCAGCTCGTAGAGTAAAATGCATGCAAAATATTAGCACGCGACCCAAAAATTATGCAGAATATGTATTAGTGCATGAACCTAAATTGTGAGAGATGGATATTGGTGCGTGACACAAAACTAGTGCACACCAGTTATTAGAAAGCCAGAGAAGTGATCCACATTGGTTATAGGTGCGCGAAGCTTGCACTACCTTATAGTGTTGCTGCACATGCTAAATATGGGTGTATGGGTTCAAATTTTTGCGGGTGAAGTCGTTTGGATGGTCTACATTTTATACTGTTTGAAGGTCATCTTTTTGCAGCACGTTTTTGAGGCCCTAAATAGTGTTTTTAGCTACTCAAAAACCCCAAGAATAGAGTGTACTAGTGTAAACAATTGCACCAAGGTACAATATATATTTTCATCTCAAATTAAAGAGCCCAGAGATATCTTTCTAATGGTGTAAACCATTCATCAAACAAAGCTTTTATGAGGAAGTTTCAGGACAAACAATGGAGGGTAAATTTTAAGACCCAACTAACTTCGAAGGGCCATAACTTTCTGCTCCAGAATCAGATTGAGGTGTAGGAGCATTATGTGGAAATATATTGAAACACAGAATAAAATCCTATATCTAAATTAAATTTTTGGGCATGTTAAAAACGTTTAATATGGAAAATAAGGTACATGTAGCATTCTAGACAAAAACACTAATTGGCCTAGAACTTCAGCAGGCTGTAACTAGCAGCCCAGAACTTGGCAAGAGGTGAAACTTGGAAAAAATGTCCAAATTATGCATATTAAGAAACCCAATTGATATCCTAATAAAAATCCAATGGATTAGGTGCAAAATCACATAATTATAGTGCAAAATTGCACCAAGTTGAAGAGTGAACAAAAACATTAAGGGACATGGAGAAGGAAGGGATGAAAACATGAATATGGTAGAGACCATTAAAAATTTGTAGAAGGATGTCCAAATCCATAAAGAGGATAATGAAAGGATTATGAGAGACAAGGAGAAGAAGGAGGAATTTAACATGACTTTAATGTATAAGTTGAACATAATAAAAAATAAATTGGATAAGGAGAGTGGCTCAAGAAAATCAAGAAGTCATGGGTCTCCTGATGAGAAAAGAAGAACCATAAGTGTTAGTAGACATCACCATCACTCCCCGAAGCATTCCAATAAAAGATAACACATCATCTCAAGTCCATACCCTATAAGGAAGCATAAGAGGCATGGGGTGGATGAGCTACGAGGAGAAATGAAAAAAATCAAACCTCCTACATTTGATGGCGAGGACAAGAAGGATGAGCATGCGGAGACATGGTTGTTGAGCATGAGAAATCATTTTCAATTGCATAATTATTATTCTCGTGCAGAAGGAAGAATTTCCATCTATTAATTCAAGGGAAATTCATCCATGTGGTGGGATCAACTTGTGCAGGTGCAACACATTAAAGAGAAAAATGTTACTTGGAAGGAATTCAAGAAGTATTTTGGAAAGAAATACTTGACTAAGTGATACTATAACAAGAAAATGAAAGAGTTATTTGAACTCAAACTTGGGAGTATAAGCATAGATGAATATGAAATAAGGTTTTAAGAAATACTGAAGTATGTTTCTTTCATCAAGGATGAGATAGTTAATATTCAAAGGTATTTGAGTGGATTTCCATCATTCATCAGTGAAAAAATACAATATTATGATCCCAAAACATTAGAGGAGGCCATAAGGTGAGCTAAATGCCTATATGATCAACAAAAATCAAGGCCAACTTTCCAAAAATCTTGGGAAGGAAAGAAGAAATTCAATATGGATCAGAGAAAGAAGGGGACTAAACCACCATTGTTCAGAAATAATCCCTCGGGACAACCAACTTCTAGAGAACCCAAAATGATTGAGACAAGGGGGAAAAGGAAAAGGAAGCCACCTATTCAATGTTGGGGTTGTAAAGAAGACCATATTTTTAGATATTCCCCTCATAGAGGTGAAAAAGTGAGGATTGTTCACAATGTACAAAAAGATGAAACAATGGAATACATGGGCATAAATGTAACAAGGATCTATGCATCCCTGGACAACAAGTGAGCATAATATCAGTCACATATGATTGAAGTAGAAGGTATGATCAACAACCAAACCATTTCTATTTTAATTGATTCAGGTGCTAGTCATAGTTATATACATCCTAATATGGTGGAAAGTTTGCATTTTCTAAGAAGAAATCATATAAAATATTGGTTGGTGTAGTTGGCTACCAGAGACAAAATAAAAGTTAATGAGATGGTTAAGTCATGTCCTATGGATATGAATGGACTGAACACCAGGGAGGATTTGAACATATTGACTTTAGGTTCCTATGATTGTCTAATTTGGATGGATTGGTTGGACCAACATCATGCTATCCTAGACTGTCATAACATGAAATTTACTTTCTTGGATGAGGAAGGGAACCTAAGGACAGTGCATGGAATTCCCATGGCAGTAACCATCAGAGAAATTTCAGCATTGCAGTTGAAGAAATATTATAGAAAAGGGTGTCAAATATTTTCATCTCATATGGAAGAGGTATATACACCTAAATAAGGGATATATACAAGCAAGTGTGTCACCTTGGGGTGCCCCATTTTTATTTGTGAAGAAAAAGGATGGAATATTGAGACTTTTCATTGACTTTAGGCAGTTGAACAAGGTAACTCTGAAGAATAAGTATCCTTTTCCAAGGATCAATGACCTCTTTGATCAGCTGAAAGATGAAAAAATATTCTCCAATATTGATCTTAGGTCCAGTTATCATCAAGTAAGAATTAAATAAGAATATATTAGCAAGACTTCTTTCAAATTAAGGTATGGTCATTATGAGTTCATAGTGGTGCCATTTGGATTATCAAATGCACCAACTATCTTCATGTGTTTATTGAATGGTATTTTAAGAGAGTACTTCGATAAGTTTGTTATTGTATTTTTAGATGACATTCTTATATACTCTAAGTTGGAGGAAGAGCATGAACAACACTTGAGGATGGTATTACAAGTATTAAGGGAGAATCAGTTGTATGCCAAATTGAGAAAGTGTTCATTTTATTAGAATCATATTCATTATTTGGGGCATATCATTTCTAAGGAAGGGATAACAGTTGATCCTAAGAATATAGAATCCATTAGAGGATGGTCAGTGCCAAAGAATGTGACGAAGGTCATATCCTTCATGGGCCTTGTAGGCTACTATAGGAGAGTTATTGAAGGATTCTCAAAGATTGCACACCCAATCACTTCCTTGCAAAATAAGGGTGTGAAGTTTCAGTGAATTATGAAAAGAGTTTCCAACACTTGAAGTAATTATTAACAAGTGATCCAATTTTAAGGATTGAATGTCCAAATGAAGACTTTATTGTATGCACAGATGCATGCAAATAAGGACTTGGTGGAGTCCTCAGTCAAAATGGGTTTGTTGTATGTTATGAATCAAGGAAGTTGAAGGAGCATGAAAGGAATGTGTTCGACAACATAGGTATTCCAACAGAGGACGAACACCTTCAGTAACCACTCACATAACCAGATCAAAGATCAACACACCAATGTTTTCACGTGGTAAAACCCCTACGGGGAAACATCCACGGCCCCAACCGACGCGGCCACTTGGAGCAGTTTATTAATGCAAAGAAAAAGATTACAGAGATATTTTACAAGAGAGTTTCTCACAATCGATCATCGGCAAATGACCCTCCATGCTCTTTAAATAGAGATCATGGACCAATCGGGTGTTAAGCCATGGATCAATGGTCGTTAAGATCGAGGAGAGTATGAACCGTCGGATCACTCTATGTCGGGAACATATCGTGATCGTCGGATTGCCTAACATACTAATGCATACTAAAGAAACACACTTTTACCTAACGACATATTAGACCAAGTAGATCTTAACTAACTCCTAAGTGTCTAAATATGCTAACATCCCCCCTTAAGAGCAACTTGGGATAGGATTGAAGGATTTACAATAATGACACAATAGGAGAAGGAAGGAGGCATTAGAGCCTATCCCCCCTTAATGATAGCTTCCTGAAATCCTAACATAGCTCGAAGTTTGGAAAAATTCGCTTCTGTAAGAGACTTTGTGAAAATGTCTGCAACTTGATCTTCTGTAGGGAAAAAGAGCACTTCAATAACTTGATCATGAATAAGCTTTCTGATGAAGTGCATGTGTAGCTTGATGTGTTTTCTACACTGATGTTGAACTGGGTCTTTG
>ML788291.1:212001-244006 GCA_009831015.1 Picea engelmannii | reverse complement strand
TGAAGAAAAGAAGGCCGAAATGCAAGGAAGGATAAATTCTTTTGATGGTGCTTTCTAAGGTATGTTATTTATAGGTCATCTCACCATTTTCGCTATAACTTTTTTTCTATAATGATTCAGATCCTGAAATTTCTATGCAAGTGCGAAAAAATAGCCAAGTATTTGTGGTTAAAAATTCAACTTGCAGGTCATTGTAGTTTGGGAGTTACACTCTGTGGAAAATAGGGTTTGTGGCTAGTCCTGAAACTAGACAAAATCAGGTGTTTTGGGTAAAAATGTCATAACTTCTTCATAATAGATACAAATTATATGAGACCAATTGTGTTGGTTATATTATAGTCTATAGTATTCTCTGTAGCCATTTCAAATCTATTATTCAAATATTTTTTGCGGGGCACGGTCTATAAGGTCGCTCTCTAGAATAAGCCAGAATTCAACAAGGTATGTCATTTTTTCTATAACTCCCTTTCTGAGAGGTTCCAAGTAGTGCCACTTGGATAAATTGCATAAAATACACCAAAGAAAATTGTGTATCAGTTTCAGAGCCTTATTCAGTACAGGTACAAAGTTATAATTATTTCAAGTTAGGGTTGTTGACTAATCCAAAACTAGTCATGGTTGAGACAAGCAATTGATGAGTTGGCACATACATGAGGTGTATAGTTGATGATGTTGGTACATATTGATGAGTCATTGTCGATGAGT
Source organism: Picea engelmannii (assembly GCA_009831015.1). Taxonomy (NCBI): domain Eukaryota; kingdom Viridiplantae; phylum Streptophyta; class Pinopsida; order Pinales; family Pinaceae; genus Picea; species Picea engelmannii. The sequence goes on along the minus strand of ML788291.1, from coordinate 243,301 downwards.
GGTTGACACATTATTGGTATATACTTGGTACATGGTTGGATGCACTTGTTTATGGTACAGGTTGATTACAGGTTGTTTGGCACAGGTTGGTGTATGGTTGATGCTCTTGTTTATGGTACAGATTGATATCTATTGAGGATTGTTGCCTCATCTTAGTTGGTGCTGAGAATGCAAGCTGAGTCTTGCATATAGAGATGGTGCTCTAGTAGAGTTGTACTCTATTCAATTGTTTCTGATAAACCCCAAGGATTGTAGTCTGTAATAAAAGAAAATTGTACATACATATTGTGTTCTTTGGGTTCATTGTGGTGATGAATTGTTGATGATATATTGCTGATATATGTTGTTGATATGTGCTCACATCTAACTGGTTATAAATGACAACAATTGGTAATGAATAAATGTTGAATGCTAATTGATGAGTTTTTGTGCAAGAGGGAAGTTTTGGGAAAAAGAGCCCCACACTCATTCACCCCCCCCTCTAAGTGTGGTAGGTGTGTCCAACATGTATGTTGATAAGGGTAGAACTGATAGGGAATTTAAAGTGGGGGACCATGTATTCTTGAAAGTGGAGGCCAACAAAAGTTCCTTGAAGTTGGGAAATTGTTCAAAGTTGGTAGCTCTGTATTGTGGGCCATTTGAAATCCTAGAGAGGATTGGGCCTATAGCATACATGATTTTCTTTCCTACATCAATGATTATTCATAATTTATTTCATGTATCAATGCTAAAGAAATATATACCTGATGCTAATCATGTTATTGATTCGAATGTGTTTCAGGTGGAGCAAAAAGGCACTTTCCAGGTACATCTGGTATTCATTTAGGACCGAAAAATCAAACAATTCTGGAATCGAGCCATAGGTCTTGTAAAGGTCCAATGGACCTAGTACGTTCCCGAGGATGCTACTTGGGAGAATGAGGATGCAATGCGGGCACAATACCCACATATTTTTGAGGATTTTTGAATTTTGGTTGTATATGTGTACATAATGCACTGAGGACAATGCATAAATAAGGGAAGGGGATTGGAATACCCTTAGGTGGAACCCCAACTATAAATGTAAATGCAAATTTTCTTAAGCTAGTGAATTATTTGATATCATTTTTGTATGCACCTTCCATGGCATAGTGTGCACATGCACGACGAACTAAAATGTTGAAGTGTACACATTCCAAGATACCACGTGCAACAGACTTAAGTGCATGTGATTTTTAGGCCATAGAGACTGTGTATATGTTGTGCTTTATAGGTTGGTGAGACAACTATTATAAGATAGGAGGCTTATGTGATGAATTAGGCTAGAGAGCCTAGATGTTGAAGGACAGTGAGCCTATTTTTTTATATGTCTTATCATTAATATAAAATACATCACTATGTGTACACTGACCATGCTAAAAGAGTATGGGGGACTAAACTCCACTAGTTATGGAAAGGGGGGGATAAAAGTTAAGGAAAAGGGAGAAGCTAGGGAGCTTAAGCCAAAAAGGAATATTATATTAACATTCCTTAAAGTATAAAGTATGGATAATTATTTTATCCTAAGTTCTAAGGATGGGGACAAGTGGGCCAAAGTATCTCCCAACATGACTATTATGGTACTTATCGGTAAATGTGGACATAAACAAATCTCCATAGATCCACCTCGATCTAAAAAAAATAAAAATAGAATATGATGCTTTCCTTAAGCTCTAATCATTGAGTTTACTATCTAGCAAGAGATGGGAAACATAACATTTAAATATCACTTCCTCTTGTCGTTGTCATCCTAGCTCCACTCCAGTGCTCCTCTGATATTGGATCTGCAAGGGAACACAAACCAACCAAAGTGAAAGCAATAATAAACTCAACGAGAACCTATGTATGTGATCAAGGAATCATACAATAAAATGAGATGAGTTTTATGGAAAAGAAACATATCATTGTATTATATAATAATGAAAGTGGAGATTACAACCAAAGCCTCGATGTTGCAAGGTCCCCTTATGATGACCCTTTTCTCCAATCTTGAATGAAGAAGATCCACAATGATTTGATGAATTGAAATGAGGCTCTCAAGAATGATCCAATGCATAACTCACCATACAATCTTAGCGAATTTAACCCTCAATAATATTACTTTCTTTCTTAACATTTTCCATGCGAAATCCCTCCCTATATAAGGGAAAGAGAGATGGTTAAAGAGATTAGGATGATCCCACCAAATCAGAGAAGTGAGTACGATCCCAACCATGAAGATGCCACCTCATATTCTATAAGATCCCCTTTTAGAACTTTCGTGAAGATTGACTCTTTCTTAGCCTTTTGACATCATCATACCCTAGATGTAGAGCCTCCTATAGAGATGTCACAAACTAGTTTTAGGGAAGAGTGTGACAACCAGGGATCATCGCACCCTGCTTATGATGAAGCATGTGACAACCTTCCTTAACAGGGTTTTTGAGAAGAGAAAAGCAATCACTTTCCTCATGAAGACAATATCTTTTGGGAACATGAACACATGTTGTCAATGGATCACTAAGATGACCAAAATAATGTGTAACAATGTAAAGTGTCAATTTTGGAACATGGATACATATATTTTGGACTTAGTTGATTTTTTCATCCATTCATTCCTGCCATCATCATTGACTCACTCATTGAGTTGTCCTCTGTACCTTCCTATACATGTTTCCATGTCTGTATCCATACCTGTACCTATTTAGCTCGGGAGCTAGACTAAAGAAGTAGGTTGTCACACCCTTGGGATATTGAAGAGGTAGGTTGTCACGCCCGTGGGATATTCAAGATTCAGGTTTTTAGGACCATGAGAAATCTCTCTAGGTGAGATAATTGTTGGGAATTGATTCCCGAAGGTGCTAAACTGCAACTACATGGCTCTGAGACTTTTTATCTGGCCTGTTGTTGAAGCTTGGAAAGGAAGTGGGACAATTGAGGGACTGTTGAGTAGAGAAGGGTCACACTTCTTGGGGTGGGACAGACATGTCAAGAATGAGGGACTGTAGGTTGATAGTTTGATTTGGCACCTATTATCACTCTGTAAATTTGTTCGACTGATAAAAAAAACACCATAGGTAACCTACAAACTAACTTTAGAGATTGGTACTAGCCTGCTCAACTCAGAGATGGCTCTCTCGCATCACTTGGTGTTTCTTTGACAACCAATGGCTAGGTTTTGTTGTTTTGGGCTTTTTTTATAAATTTGTTGGAAAGGAAGGGGAGGGACACTAAGGTCTATGGAGTCAAATTTTAGAAAACGAATATAAAGAATGACTAGCCGGTAGAACTCTCCAAAGGATAAAGTCTAAATGAGGTGATGAATCTGAGCTATAAATTGAAATTTGCAGAGTGTAAGAAGAAAGGAGAAAACAAGTAACTGCATCAGAGCATTAGTGAAATGAATTCTGAATTAGTTATGAAGAAACTTAACACAATTTAAATTGCTTAATCCAAGAGCATCATAAGATGAATTCTGGTCCTTTAAACTATCCAATTTAAACATAAGGCAATGCTAATGGAATCCGAAACACGAGAAATACATACAAAGAGAGAAGAGAAAACTTATATCACCACCATTAGAATATTTTCATGGAGACTTCAAAGACTTCTGCATATGTATTCTATTCAGCTTTAGAAAATTACATTCAAGTTCAAACAGCTAAATTGTGCCCTTGCACTTCTACCAACCCTTAATACATTTGGAACTCCTAATATTTATACAAGTTTGAGTTCCTTTTGGTTTGAAACTAATTACAATGCTTGAAATGAAATGTTTCATCTTCTAAAACTGATTACAACAATTACAAATGAAATTTTTGGTATTGGGACTGATTTCAATGATTAACAAGGAAACGTTTGATGATATGGCTTCTAACTCTTGTGACTTTTCAACTCCTTTCTTTGCAACTTGTTTCTATTCTGGTCTTCTATCTGATCTACCATCTTCAATGACACCTGGACATCATTTGCTGGACCCTGGAAAGATGCACTTTGTCTTACCAAGCCGCAGGATCTCCTTCCATTGCAAGTCATAAGGGATATCATAATACATCATTTCTTTGATCAAGATATCCAGGTCAATGTAGGAGCCATATGTCATGACTGGTAGCCCAACTTTCACTGCTTTGAACTGATTGAAAATCTCAAAATCTGTAATAAGATGTTCAACCAGGGTTGCTCCTTTCAGATTTTCCTCCATTTTTTCAAACTTGGAGTGATCCATTCTTCACTGAGTGAGGTGAGCGTTGTATTATTACTTATCATGTAACTTTCCCTTTCCATCCCAAAATGGTGGGAGGCCTTTAATAAAAAAATCTTTAAACAGGTCCTTGAATTCTTGCACACTTTGCTCCATCCGTCTTTCCTTGGTTTGGACTGATTTCAGCAGGTTATGTTTAGAAATGCCCCTCCTGGACCAGATGATCAATGTAGTTCTATCTTTGACTCCAATGGTCTGAATTTCTGCAGTAGGGATGGATTTTAGCAGGTTTATGACATTTTGGGTCCACTCCGATGGTTTATTTGCCAAAGTCTCATTTACAAAAGTGCAACTGCTTATGGATGTGATGACCATGCTATATTTATCATTGATGAAGTTTAAATATACTCTAAAATTGGAAGATTCAATAACAATAGAATCCCAAATGACATGCTTGTCTTCCTGCAACATTCCTTTGCCTCTTAATCTTATTTTCATCTTTTCTATCCTTTCTTGCAAGGCTTGATTCTCCTTTTGAAATTGAGCCATTTTTTCATCCTTTGCTTTCATTTCTTACTTCAATTTCTCTATGTCCCCTTTTAATCCCTTGATTTATCCTACCTTTAGGCTAACATGTGACATATCCTCAACACATCCTTTAGTGCTTGGCCCAACTTCTATATCAAGAGATACAACTACAACTTTGTTAAGAAATTATGGTTTTCCTTGTGACCAATTCACTTTTTCTTGTTCTAGCTGCGATGATTTATCCTTGTAGTCCAATGCCTCTTGTCAAAATGCTTCCTTTTCCTATTCTAGAGTAACCAATTATGATGTTTGTGGATGCTCGGTGGCAAACATTTTCAGTTTCTTCTTCAATATTTGAATCAACTTGTCCTTCTCATCCAATGAGGATTTCACCCTTTGGGGGATTTCATATTCCAGCCTCTTGACCTAAGTCTTCCAAGCTTTGCAGGATTCCTTTTCTTGTCTCAGCTGCCCTTCCAATTCTATTGCATCAAATGACAACTTTGAATTCTTCAAGATTAGACTCAAGTAATTAGAATACAACATATCACTGGTATTTTTGTGGAATTTGATTTTTTCTGGAGCACTGATTTTGTCATACTTTATCTTGATCTCAGATACTTTGTCTTCATCTACAACTACTATATTAAAGGTCATCTTCTCAATATCCCTTACTGTGAACAAAGAATATTTGTGATGAGAAATATTTTCCACTTCAGGGACTGATTCCCTCATCTCACCCATAGCCAGGTTTCCTTTCTCAACATATTGTTTTGCCAAATATTCTTTAGATTGATAAGCTTCCCCAGATGTATTATCAAAGATGTGTTTTTTGTTTCTAAAGGTTCTTGTTGGTTTCTTATATGAGCTATTCTTTTAACATGGTTGACTCAGGTTCAGGTCTACTAGGGTTCCAACAAAGCCTTTAAAACTATCGGCCTTCTTGGTAAACCATAAGGCAACGCAGTACATAGAGTGTATTGTCTAGTCTCACCTGAGATAGTCTTAATGGGTGACTGCAATGCTCAAGTTATTTCATTACAGGATTAAGTGGGGATTTTTTAGTGCATGTTGTGGATTCTATTTATTTTACTAAGCAATATTTTGTCAGTCACCGATCTTAGTTATCCTATTGTTCCTTATGCATGCATCCAAATCCATAGATATAACTATTTCAATAAATAATTTATATATTATTTAACCATTAACAACAAATATATAACCAACAATCATTCCACACAACACATGAATTATCGTGGTTCACCCCCTCCTAGGCTATGTCCACAAATATTTGGCTTTAAGGCTCTTTTATTATAGGTCTATCATGCATGGCACTGCATGCACTACAAATTTGTTCATACATACATTACTCAGACTCCATGAACTTTACGAGCCTGACTAGATCTCACCAGGATCCTCATCTTGCGATCTAACCCTCAAGGTTGAGTCCCTTTTCCCTCCCATATCTAAACATCTTACAAAAAGGTATCGGATCATATATGTGTCACAAAACTATTATTTTATCTCATATGAGTAACTCATAACAACCATCAAAGACACTCGACTGCCCCCTAGACCTCCTATATGTATAATTATATCTACTCTTGGCTCATCGACCGTTACATTATCTTACCAAAATCCTAACCTAATTAGGTCTTCTTGCATGTTGGTATTACCCACCTTTCTCCTCTGCATGCGCACTTTCTTCTGCTTCTTTTCTGCCAATTGTCTTTCTTTCCTTTCTTCTTGCATGTGTTCCTCTCATGAGTTTTTTCCAATTGTCTCACCTCCACATCATGCCTTTTTCCCAAACTGGGATTGTTCCCAGCAAGCCCCCAAAAATGAAATTGTGACTCATCCCGAGTCATTGATTGACTTATTCCACTGTCACTACTTGCCTTCTGCTCTGGACAGTGCCTACTGCAGTGTGTCATACATATTTGTTATGTGCTGGCACTATTTTTGAGCTTGACTACTCTTCTCAGCTATACTGGCGACCACCTGATCCATGATGGGAGACTATAAAATATCTTCGCCTTCGGCCCCGATCTTCTCAATGTTCTTCTTAGCTGCATCACTCTCCATGACCAGTTGCTCTACCTTTCATTATAGGGGCTCCAACAATGTCTGCCTCATTGTCTTATGTTCTTGCAATGCTTTCTTTTCCAACTGAATATCCTTTAATTCTATGGAGGTCTTGATCTTCTCTGGCAGTGACACTTTTTTATGCCACTTCTTCACTTCCTCCATTCCTGCATGGATTTTGGCTTCCTTCTCCTATAGCTCCTGGAGGCTCCCATCCTCTAGTAGGTGAGTCCAGAGATGTGTTCTCTTCTCTAATAGCGCTGTGAATATCTGAATAATTTGGAAAATTATCTCTGCAACTATTGTCACCTCATGTTCCCACCACGCCTTGAATTCTAGGGGAGTAGTGGGTGTGACCCACTCCTCCTCTTTTATTTTCTCCTTGTACTACTGGATGGTCTACTTTATCCTATGCAACTTCTCTCCCAATGATTGTGCCTTGTCACTTGTTCTTTCGGGAATTGTTTGAAACAACATGTGGATTTTCTTCTCCATCTCCTTCACTTTCTTCTTCACTTTCTCTTTCTGTTGTGCCTCAAGGTTGAGGGCTTCCTTCAATGAGATAGTATCCACTTGGTTTTTCTATAAATTTGTGGCATCCACTCTCTCTCTAGACTGAATCTCATGAGCAATGCTCACTTGAATTTTGTACAATGATTTTGTAGGAATCTTGGCCAATACCATGTCCAATGTCTCGATGTATTTCATAGGCTTATGCATTGTTTCTTGATCCATGAAAATCATCTCCGGTGTGATTATGAAATTGGCACTAGGTTGTGCTGCAAACTGTATTGTCTTAGGCACTGGAACTCCTTCCTTCACCTGCATCGGTGTTTCTTTTGGTTCCTTTTATGCCCCAATACTTAACTTCTCCAGTGCAGTCTTTACCTCTTGCAGTTGATCGGCGATTGAAGCCCTATGATTCTCTGCATTCTCCCATACCTCAGATAGTCTCTCCTCGACTGTTGTCACCACTAATTCCACATCGTCCAAGGTTAGGGAAATATGGATCTATGGCTTGTGGGCCTTTTTCTTCTTTCAACTTCCACTGGTGTGCTCCCCTGGTCGCTTCTCCTGGGTAGCTGATGGATCAGGACTAGGAGGTCTCTAGATATTCCTTGTAGTAGTTGTCCCTATTTCTCCAGCCTCAGGAATGTCCTGGGTTCCTATCCCTTGTGTTAGCACTAGAAGTCACCTTCATATTGTGTTGAAGGTAATCCTAGTACCCATCAGTTTATATGTCACAATGAATAATTTTAAAGAGTTCAAATGGGTGCAGACTCAAGATAATATCATTTTAACTCAGAAAACTAGACCAACATGCACAAGCAACTGAGGTCTTGATCAAACATTCATCACAATACAACTATAACAATCCATGTGAATCCTTCAATCATAGACACTTTAGTATTAGAGGAAAATAAGATGAAGAAGAAAGCTGACTTAGATTAAACAAGAAGTCTCAAATCAAAATACATAACTAGAGAACCAGAGCTTCATCAAAACTTTACAATGCGAGAGCCTTGCTCAACCATCGACCATAACAAAATATCAAAAATACATAATTATACTCAGGACTGACAACAACCACCAGAAGAGTGATTGATTCAGGCATTCAAGGCTTTACGTTGGAGCTTTCTATAGAGACTATGCATGCACATCTCTGTCAGATGTGAGATTTTTCATCTGAGCCTTCTCTGTTAGACTGCACATGCAGTTTGTTTGTCAGACATGAGCTCAAATATGCCAGTATTTTATATATTTCCACTTATGGGAGGAGACGATGTCTCAACCACTTCCCTCTTTTTCATTGAATACCTTCATCGAGATCAGGATGGGCAGAGTCAAATCTGCACATGGAAGATGTGTTGGTCACACTCTGAACCTCTACCCCTTAGATCTTTGCTAGACATTTACCAGGAACATTGGCAGGCAGACATGTACTTTGGCGATGGGGAGATGGTGAGATGATCAGCGTAGGCTCATATGCTATAACAAATAATCTATGTCTAGGTGGAATGATGTGGTTGGCAGAGTGATGAATGTGAATGTGTGGGCACCAGTTCATGAGAGATGAGGTGTAAAGGCATTGGGGTGATGTGGCAAGGGGAGAGGCTATGAAGGAAAATGGGTGTGATAGGTTAGGGGGTCAACAACAATGGAAGTGAAAGTGACATGGAGTGTGAGTGGAAGACAAATGTTAGGAGGTGAGAGGGGAAGAAAAGACAATGGGGAAGGGACAAGCATGTGGTCGGGTGAGTGGAGGACATGTGTTAGTGGGAGCGTGGGTAGTATGGGAAGGTGGTAAGATGGTTATCTTGGAAGGGGGGGTAGGCAGTAAGTGGTAACGTGTAGGGGGGATCCRATTTACTGAGGAGGTGACATGATAGTGGGGGACCTGTATGAGAAAACCACCAACTCGAACCCCCCCGTTAAAGCAAAAAGGTCGGGGGGGGGTCTGATATTGGATGTGGACCATAGATATAAGTGTGCCATGCTTAACCACTTAGATATGCATGCTCCTTATCACAACATGCAAAACTATCAAATCACCTAAAAATTAGGATAAAAACATAATGTGKGTCATGCAAAAGACCACTCTCTTGCAATTTTCACCAAGGTGTTATTTCCAAAGGAAATAAACACCATCCCATCAAAAATATGTGCTAATAGATTTCTCTTCCTACTCAGGGATTTCATGTGTCCCTGCGCCTGTTTCTTCTAATTCAGGAATTTCCTGAGTCCCCGTGTCTATCTCTTCCACTCGCACTTCTCCCGTTGAGTTTATGGGTGGTTGTTCAGTGTGTAGTGGAACTTGTGTAGGCCTCCTTGGTGGTATATTCTATATGTGTGACTTCTTCTTGGCTAGGGTGCTTCCCCCCTCTTGGCCTTGGGCATTTCTCTTCTTGGTTCATGCCCCATTGGTGCCTGCATGGTGTGATGGGGCTGGTCTATCCTACATTTGAGGTCATGCGCTTCGTACCATAGTTGGAATATGGGGTACCTTCCATTATTCAGGCCACTCCTGGACCTCTCTTTGGATTTCCTCCTACGTGACACAATAGTTAAGTTGTAGCCATTCCTTGGTTTTGTCGCACTTGGATTGCATCCATAAACTATGGCACGTTTCCCTGAAGTTGGCAACCTACCCAAACTCTTGGAAGGTATCTGTTGTAATGCACCATGTATCTTCAATAAGTTCCCACATCTTTGTGAAATACCATGAAAATGTGTCCATATTCATCTTCTTTCTCTTCGGGTCGTTGTTGTTGCGTAATGATGTGTAGTGTTGTTACACATTATTTTCATCATCTCTATTATCATTAATGATGTAAACCTATCTGTTTCCTTTAGAGGGGTTAGTGGCCTGAGTTCCTGAAGAAAGAAGAGAGAAGAACTTTTCCTGAGAAAATAAGTTGCTTTCTCCTTTGTAAAAACCCTATTAAAGAGGATGTTCACAGGTTGCTATATAGGCAGGGTGCATGAATGCCTAATTTTTGCAGGCTACACCATAGCTAGGTTGTCAAGTGTTCGTAGGTTTCTATATAGGCAGGGTGTGAAAATTCTCATACGTGGGAAAAATGAGCATCTTCTCGATGCTTCTACAAGGAGAAACTTCCATGGTGAGGTGGCATATGAATGGTTTGGATCTTACTCGCTTTCATGATTTGGTGGGATCGTCCTAACCTCCTCACCTTATCCTCTTCAGCTTATAAAAGGAGAGGAGCTCTCATGGAAAAAATTGGCTTGGACGAGATTAGCTCTTGAGCTTTGGAGCTTTGGAGCTTTTGGGATTAGCTTGGATTGGATTGGGCTTTGGAGATTGTTAGCTTGGCTAGATGAGCCATTTTTTCAAGATAGATTGTAAATATTATCAGATCTATGTTCTTAGAATTCTTAGAGTGGAAGTGTGTGGGAAACGAAGGACTCTTGGAAGGGAACTTATGACATCAAGGCCATGGTTGTAATCTCTCTTTCACATTTAATATGATATCATAATATGATTCTTTCTTATAAAGCTTGTTGTGTTTTATTGTATGAAACCTTGATCACATACATAGGTTTACATTGAGTTTATGCTATTACTATCACTTTGGTTGGTTGCATTATTTCCCAGGTTCATCATTATATGAGCATTGGAACAGAGCTAGGATGGCGATGGTGAGAGGAATTGGTGTTTAAATGGTATGTCACCTATCCCTCTTTAGTTAGTAAATTCAATATCTAAAACTTAAGGAAAGTGTCATGTTCTGTTGTGTTTTGTTCTAGATCTAGGTGGATCTAGGGAAATCAGTTAGTGTCCGCACCTACCAATTTATCCAATAACAAAATTGGTGACTCCACTGTGGAACGGATTGTTTCCTAGTTAGTTTAGTTTACCTTTCTTTGATTGCTTGTTTTCTGGTTTCTGAGTCTGTGGGAGATCCATCCAGACTCTGTATATTTGAAAGTTCACTTAGAATCTTTTGTTCTTTTCCAAATTCTCTTTTACTTCCAGTAGTCTCGCACTGTAGTGGTATACAGCCTACAAAAACCTCTCAGTTTCACACTCTACTATGTAAACCAGTGCGACATGTTCGCACCCTACCTATGTCCAGCCTGCGAACTCCACTGATTTTCGCATTGCACCCTATAGCTAGGCTACAAACCCATTTGAAATTTCTGTTTGGAATTAGGCTTTCCTATCTTTTGATGCCTAGCTTCGCTTTGACCAGCTGGATTGAACTTTTGGAGCGTATATTGATTTGTTTACAGTCCGCTTGACATTATTTGAGTTACTTTTAGCCATCTTTGCTTTGTTTGGTTTTGAAGGATTAGTCTCTTGCTTTGAGTGTCTTTCAATTACAAAGCATGTGTTTTCTTTAGAATTGTTTAGGGAAAGATCCGATTTCTTCTTAATAGTTCACTTTAAAAGAAAACTTTTAGTTTGGGTTTCTTTGTTTTAAGAAAGTTCATTATTGCTTTTAGTGAAATTTTTGAAACAAAAAGATTTAATTTCTTTCTTAATATTAGATTGGGGGCATCCTTGCATTTGAAGTAGTGAAACTGCATGATTCTTGGCATTTTTTGGTTTTAAATTCTGAATTTTTTTCCCTCTCATGGCTGGGGGGGGGGCATGAATCATGTATTGGTGTACAGTCTCTTTATATCATTTCTTGAATATATTGATATTGATGGGTTTTAAAATTTTGGGACATTGTGCATATGGGAATGATAAATGTTTTCTCCTTCTCGTAGAATAGCTTTCATCGAAATGAAAAGATTTCATCTTCATCTCTTTGCATAACTTTTGAGTCGGTCAAAACACCATATTGTCCATGCTATTTTCCTCTTGAGCAACAAAAAGCATAAAATAAAATGCTTATAAAAATTGATTCGACATATTTATATTTTCTGGTAGAAAACCTACATTAGATTAGTTATAGGGATTTGGAATAGGTGTGAAAGATAACTTTCCAAAGCTGCAAACACACATAGAATATTGAGATAGGGAGCGATAAATCCACTTATCACATTTTGTCCTGGGAAGCCCTTCTCACACAAGGGTCAATCACGAGGTTGCATTAAGACTGGAAGAGTTACTCACCCTGCTTTGTTGGTCTTGGTGTAGAGATTGCGTGTATTATGGGGGTCGCTTGAAGGTATACCCTCAATTATGAGTGGAATCTTTTCGAGTTGATTTCAATCTAGATACCCTGCCTTTGCACGTTGATCGGACTGTCGACTGTTTCCCCAGGCATCACTATAGTAATTAGTAACCTTAGTGGCCTATCTCTATAGGTTCTTTACACAAGGTGACTATGGAGGGGCAAGTCTTCATGATACTTGGAATCGACGTTGTCCAAACTCACTCAGGCTCCTTGGAGGGTAACTCCACAATTACTGTGTGGAATCTTGAACCAAGGTGTAAGTCTGTTAAGCAGGTCGTCAACGTAACTTTTTCACCCTCTCTATCTCATCCCCTCCTTACTTTGTTCCCACGACGTTGGATTTCATCACCAACTAGTGTTCTCATTGTAAGAACGTTTTGCTTGCTTGCTTGTGTACTAGATTTTTAGCGTGTGTTGTTTGTTTTCCCTAGTGGAATCTAGATTGGATTTTTTTTTAATGGCATCAGTTCCTGAAATGACCTATGAAGGAACCTATTCTCCAGAGGAACCTTTTGTTTTTCCTTCTTATGGAAACATTGGTCCTCCTCACATCGCTACTTTGAGCCTTCCAGGTCTCACAATTGGATTACCGGTATGGTTGTTTTCCACTCAGGGAATCCCGAGTGCAGTTAGTGTTTCAGTTCTAAGAACTTCCCCCCAAGAACACCAACCTCATGTTGATCCTTCACATTCTTCACTTGCAAGGTCTTCTTTTGTTTCATCTTCTTCATCGAGTGAAAACTCTGAAGCTAGTAACCTGGTGGATAAGAAGAATAAGAAGAAGAAAAATAAATAAGGGTCCAAACTTCCAGCCACTGCTGGACGTGTTGGAAAGAAACCAATTACTGTTGATCGTGTTAGGAGTGTTGATGATGTCAAGATCACCCAAACAACCCGTAAGCCCAAGTACCCTTGCAGGATTTGTAAGGGTAGCCATCTTCTTAAAGATTTCCTTGGTCTATCCATGGTTACAGAAGCATGGTCTACACACCCTTGCCAACCCGTGTTGTCAGCCTCTGAACAACATGTTGATGACCCCCCGTTAACTAGTGGAGATACCATTGGGAATAATAAAAGTAGAGCCAAGTTCTCGTGTATGTTATGCAAAGGGCATCATCTAACTTACATTTTCCCTCATATGGACAAAGCCTCGAAATTACTGGAAGACATGTTGGTTTCACAACCTCAACTTCTAGCCTCTTATCGTAAGTTTTCTCTTAACCCCCATGTAGTTGATGGAATGATCACTCTGGTCTCTTCACCGGTCAATCTGGTTGATCATGTCATCAATTTGGTCACATCCTTAGTTGAACTAGTTGACAAAGAAGTTGATCTGATACCATCCTTGGTCAATCCCACTCTCCCCTCAGAGAATGAAACTAAAGAGGTCGATCCGATCCCATCCTCAGTCGATCCCACTCTCCCATTAGAGAGTGTCACCCAAGTGGTTGATCCATTTCCACCTGTCGACCCCATTCTCCCCTTGGAGAATGTAGCCCAAGTGGTCGATCTGATCTCATCATCGATCGATCCTAATCACCCGCTAGAGAGTAAACCGGATTCTGCTCAAGTGTTTCTCATTAATACAGACTCTACCATGTCGGGGGGTATTCCTCCTTCTCCCATGGAACCTCCTCCAAGTAATGAGGCCATCATTTTTAATTGGGGTGTGCTAACTGGACCTTGTCTTCCCTCTCACATTCATTTCCAGATTACAACAAAGGTTTGTGGTCAGGATGTTCCTCAGACGTTGATAGATGAAGGTGCATCCATTACTATTTTGTCCTCTGTTGCTTGGTAGGCTTTTGGTTGTCCTCGGCTTGCGTTGGTTACGCAAAATCTGTTAGCTTTTAACATAAGAACCAATCAACTTTTAGGGACCCTTCCTCAATTTCCTATAACTTTGGGAGGGAAAACTGTCTTTATTGACGTCATGGTAGTCCAAGACCCTTTGGATTTCTCTTTACTCCTTGGGCGAGATTATGTCTATGCCATGAAAGCTATTGTGTCTACTCTTTTTTGTGTGATATATTTCCCTCACAATGGACAAGTTGTGATTTTTGATCAACTTTTATTCATTGACACCGACTAGATTGCCTCCCTAAATGGTTCTTATATGCAGACAGTTTTGTCCCCACCACAGGTCAATTATGTGGCATTGTTTCCCATGGCTTCAACTTCTGATGACTTAGATCCAGTAGTTGACATGGTGATCTCTTTGATAGGGTTGTTAGAGACTGATCTCTTTACTCCTATCACAACCCTTGACATGGTGTCCTTCCAGAGTGTGTTTCTTCCTTCTAGTGAAGACCTCTTAGAAGCCATGACCATTTTTTGTCGGTTGACATGGTGTCATTCTGGAGCATTGTCCTCTTGGAATCCATAATCAATAAGAGAGACTTGGAGGATAGTTTTGCGCCTCTGAGGAAACCTTGTTAAAAAATGAAACAGAGGTATATGAGCATGATTTTCTGATTTCAAGCTTGTTAAAAAATGAAACCAAAATTGAGCATGATTTTTTGATTTCAAGCTTGTTAAAAAATGAAACCAAAATTGAGCATGATTTTTTGATTTCAAGCTTGTTAAAAAATGAAACCATGCTGGAGAATAACTTTCTAATTTCAAGCTCGTGTAAAAATGAAACCACTTACCTCAAGCATAGTTTCCTCTAGTTCAAGCTTGTGTAAAAATGAAACCAGGTCCAAGCATAATTTTTTTTTGTTTTAAATCTTACGTAGAAATGATAACAATCCCGAGCTTAGTCTTTGTTCTTTCTCATGCTTGTAAATACATGAGAATAAGTTACCAAGCTTAGTATTTGTTCTTTCTCATGCTCGTAAATCAATGAGAATGTAACCAAGTATACTTTTATCACTTTTTCAGACTCGTAAAGGTTATACGAAAAAAGAACCCATTGGGGTTCCCTTTAAGCTCTTTTTAGACTCTCTAAACATGAAAAGATTACCGAGTGATATTTTTCATTTCACGCTCGTTAAAGTATTTGAAGAAAATGTCTGTTGAGAGATAGTTTATCTTTTTTTCAGTCTCATCAGACTACTTTACGAAAAAGGAACTGAGAGAGTTCTTTTTAAGTGTTTTTTAGACTCTATAAACATGAAAAACCCCAGAGTTTTCTTTATTTGGACTCGTTAAACAAACATTGAAAGGCCCAAATGGGACCGAACCACTCCTTCCTAGGGTTCGTTAAACATACTGCGAGGGACTCATCTGAAGGATGAGCTTACACCAACAAGAATATGTTATCCTCCTCAAGATTTTGTAAAAATAAAGAGGTACTCACCATAAATGGTGGGGGGGAAATTGGGAAAGAAATGTGTCTAAACCTATACTTCATGGAAGAGTCACTTTTGAACATGAAACCCTTTCACTTGCCTTGTGTCTAGGTTGGAAAATCTGCTTGGCTCTTGATCATACTCCTTTATAATTTTAGAAATTGGTGTGTGATCCCTGTTGTTGAGTCAATATTTCCAAGACAGTTGTCGTGTTGTCAATATGTTCAAAAAAGAAGTTCAACCTTGAAATCCTTCTATTACATTCCTTAAGCCTTCTATTGCATTGACCATCCCCGAGTCAGTCCTAAATCATTTGTTACTTTGATATACCTCAAATCATTTTACTTGTTTCGTGTCATTGATGGGGGATACATTAAGGCCCTCCTGTGATGAGTCTTTTCCTGTCGACTTCAAACTCATTATCCAGAAATTAGACTTAGAAACCAATTGGTACCTTAGAACTTGCATGCCTCAATGGCAGGTTTTCTCACTTTCGACAATGGGTTTTCATTATTGATCCCTGATCGGGAGATTCCTCTGAGTGTTTGACTTCAGCTCATTAATTCAAATTCGTTGGATTGTACTAGTGTACCTTGGGATTCATTGAAATTAATGGTGCTTTCCATTGCACTTGTTAATGGTATTCACTAATGAATGGTAATCAAGTGGTTTCTATCATGTTTGACTTCGACATAGGCATTTGCATGGTTAGATTCGTACTATAGAGTGGTGGAGATGAAGACCCTGAATCTTTTCTCACAGATTTAGGTTGTGTTGGAGTATATTTAGTTTGTACTGTTGCATAGATCCACATTGTATGTCTTGTGGCTGTGTTCAAATTTGAGTCTTTAACACATAGATCAACACTGTATTTTTGGTGGCTATGTTCAGATTTGAGTCATATTGGCATGGATCCATAGTGTATGTTTGGTGGTCATGACCTGTCTTACTTGACATGGATCTTCGCATGTCGACATTTATGCTCTGATTCATTTGTATTATGAGTATGGGAATGCCTACCCCAGTGATGATATATTATTGTACTGTATTTCCTTGTTTGTTGGCAAGTTTTCAACCGATTGTTCCTTGTTCCCTACACACACTCGACAAAGTATTTAAGCTATCACTCTGTTCTAACTTCATACTTTGGGGGGCTCTCTGTTACACATTATTTTTGTCATCCCTATGACCATTAATGATGTAAACCTATATATTGCCTTCAGAGGGGTCAGTGGCCTGAGTTCCTGAAGAAAGAAGAGAGAAGAACTTTTCCTAAGAAAAGAAGTTGCATTCTCCTTTGTAAAAAACCTATTAAAGAGGATTTTCACAGGTTGTTATATAGGCAGGGTGCGAGAATGCCTGATTTTCGCAGGCTGCACCATAGCTAGGTTGTGAAGTGTTCGTAGGTTGCTATATAGGTAGGGTGCGAAAATGCTCATATGTGGGAAAAACAAGCATCTTCTCAATGCTTCTAGAAGGAGAAACTTACATGGTGAGGTGGCATGCAGATGGTTTGGATCTTACTCACTTTCATGATTTTGTCAGATCATCCTAACCTCCTCACCTTATCCTCTTCATCTTATAAAAGGAGAGGATCTCTCATGGAGAAAGTTGGCTTGGATGAGATTATCTTTTGAGCTTTTGAGCTTTTGGGATTACCTTGGATTGGATTGAGCTTTGGATATTGTTAGCTTGGTTAGATGAGCCATTTTTTCAAGATAGATTGTGAATATTATCAGATCTATGCTCTTAGAATTCTTGGAGTGGAAGTGTGTGGGGAATGACGGATAGTTGGAAGGGACCTTATGACATCAAGTTCATGGTTGTAATCTCTCTTTCACATTTAATATGATACAGTAATATGATTCTTTCCTATAAAGCTTGTTGTGTTTTATTGTATGATTCCTTGATCACATACATAGGTTTATATTGAGTTTATGCTATTACTATCACTTTGGTTGGTTTCATTCTTTTGTAGGTTTATCATTGTATGAGCATTGGAATGGAGCTAGGATGGCGATGGTGAGAGGAAATGGCATTTAAACGGTATGTCACCTATCCCTCTCTAGTTAGTAAATTCAATATCTAAAACTTAAGGAAAGCGTCATGTTCTACTGTGTTTTGTTCTAGATCTTGGTGGATCTAGGGAGATTAGTTAGTGTTCGCACCTATCGATTTATCCAATAAAAAGAGCGTTGCACCACACTTTCCTTGTCTTTACATATACATACTGTAGACCGGTTCTTTCCAAACCATGAGGCCATTGAGGATGAGTAACCATGAGTAGTGGAACTCAAAGCCCCAATCCTATGTGTCTTTGCAATCCTCCAAGAATGAATTAAGGAGGTATGGGGCCCAGCTCATTGAGCCCCCCTTTGCACATTGCGTGACGAAAACAATCACACCAACATATACTTCCTCTTTTCATCACTTGTACATTAGTTTAAACTTGAGTAACCTAGTAGAAAACTGTGTTGTAGGATCATTAATGCCACTGATCCCGATTCCCCTATTTCCTCACTCTCCACCATACCTAGACTTGATCTCATCTGAGATGGCCTTGGCTTGTGTTTTTTCCTCTAAGTACATCTCCATATTTTCTCCATCTGTGGGTAGCCCTATGATTCCTGCGATGAGGTCCACAGTGATGGGCACCAACTTGTCCATCCATAGAATTATGTCATGGATGCATGGAAGAAATTTCTTCATGCAAGCATTGACAGGATTTCCCCTATCAAAGTGTGGGGCATCCAACAATTTCATGATGCCAGTATTATACAACCCCAAGATCCACTGCGTCGACTCTATTAGTGGTATGCCTAATGAGATTTCTCCCCTGTTTTCTAAGTAGACCTATGATCCCAAGTCTAGGAACTTATTGACATCAGTCACATAGTGGTTCGAGTATTTGGTGGAAGTGACTACGCCGACCATATCTTCATCCACTCGCACTCTGATTAGGATTTTTGGAAAAATCAGGGTCCCTTCTACCTACGGCTGTGACCCTCCATGCGCGTTTCTCTCAACCTGACCCTTTCATTTGGATGGTGAGGATGAGGCCCCCACCTCTGGTACACCCGTGTGTACTACATTCTATGCTACCTCAGGTTCATGGTTCTGTGGCGCTGAGCCCGTGGCCTGATCAATCTTTTGTTTCCCTTTCCTCCTCGAATTATTAGACTCAGTTCTCTCGATGTCCTCCTCCATTAGCCTGACCTCCTATGCTAGGTTATTCTCCTCTTCTACTATCTCTGGGTTTGTTTCATACTCCAGTGTGTGGAGTTCATCAACATCCACCACTACAGGTGTCACTTTCTCCCTTGAGTTTATCATGCGAGCAGTACTGTGTGTGTTCATACCAGCCTTGCTTGGCTCTCCAACTCATGGTGGTGAAATTTCAGTGTGGTCTAGGCTCTAAATGTATGAATTCAATGAATTCTTGGTCGAATTCTGATTCTATCTCTATTCTACTCGGATTTGTGTTCTCTCCTTAGAAATTGACATAATGACTAGATTTGCCTCCCTTTTTCTGAACTTATAGCAGGATGGTTGTGTGACAACTATTCTACACTGACAATTGATCCTTGTTTCACTTTTGGAGGCATTTCATACACATGGTACCTTTGTACATGTTGATTGTCGTCCTTTGCAGCTTATTTTCAAACCTTTACCCTTTTCGTCGCGCTATGGTCTTTACTTCTGTGTACGAGCTATCATAATTTCAACCTTTGCTTCTAGTTGGAACCTGATTTCCACAGCTTTCATTTCTCTAATCGTCGTGTTGTCCTACCGTCGGTCCTTTTTCTAGTGTGTTGGGCTTCTTAAACTCACAGAGTCCTTGGCTTTTATCCCCTTTTCTTTTGGCGCAGTATTTCTTAGTTTGATGCGCTAACTCAATGATGTGTGCATGTTGAACTTTGGCATAGGGGTAGACCTAGGGTTCATCGCTTAAAGACACACCAACAAAACCCCAACTACTGACCCTTTTTGAGACACCTGCGAAGCAGGAGAAGTCTCACCCAAGGTAGAAGCAGGTGGGGTTACAGGACGCAAGTGTCTGTAAGCAAGCTGGGACACAAATCTGTGATAAAAACAATTCGTAGAGTACTATAGTAACAATTATAAGGTGAGATGCATTAGTTTCCTAATCTTATTAACATCAAAGAACATACCTATTGGAAACAATAAATTAATTGTTATTGTATTCATATAGCTGCCTACACATGGTCATGAAATTTTATTCCTCTTTATGAGCAATTTCCGAAACGACAGTTGTAAATCGTTTCTTTTACCTATTATCTATTCATGCTTTGTTTTCATGACTGAAAGCATGAAAACTTGCGACTGCAATTACCATTTTGTTTTAAAATTTCATTGAAGGAAAATTGTTTATATAATTTATTATGGAGTTTTGATTCTTTGCCATGAAGATATTACTCTCTTTGTTTTTTATCCTTACAATTCTAAGCATGCCTAAGAGATTACTAGTTTTATGAACAAAAGACCCCCACCATTTGATTTTTTTATAGTTTTGGTTTGATCTATGGTTATGTTTCTTTTACAAAAACTCTTGATTTTTCACTTACCCAAACTTTGTAATCAAACCCATGATGCATGCACTCATTTTAGTTTCAATGTTTTGGTACTATCTAGTACAGAATGCAAAGGTGGCATACAATTTGCAGACTTCCATTATCTCTTGGGATGGCCTCGAGTTTCAAAAACCTCTTTGCATGTGTTTTAATTACATGACTATCCCATTGTATTAGTCTTTACAACGTTCATTGTTGGGCTTGGGGTTATGGCTCTGTTTTGTTTTTACAAAACCTACCTGCATGTTGTGTTTGTTTAATTACCTTCCCGTCCAGTATGGCTCCTGTCGTAAGAATTGAACCAAATGAATTCCAAACCCTGCTCTCATACAACAATGTTAGAGAAGATTTCGAAAGAAATGGCTGGCTCATTTTCATCAGGAAGTTTCGGGGTTTCAATTTACAAGATGCCCAAGAATTCACCTTATCCTTTGATGGTTGTAGAGAGAAAGTTGGTGATGTGAAAGTGGAGGTTACCAAGGAGTTCCTGAGTCAAGCCACAAGGTTACCATCGAGCGGTCAAAAATGGTTTAAAACTGCAAAAGTGGAGGAAGTCCCTTGGATCCTATTGTTTACATCTCGGAAAATAACAAGCTGTGATAGAGGTATGCCAATTTCATTCCTAAAATATCGGTGGCATGATTTACTCACTGTGGTAAAGCAATTTGTTACATGTGAGGGACTGTTCGGGCTTGTATTTTTGTACCGTTTACGCCTGCTTATGAGTTTTATGGGTTTCCCTTTGAATATGCCATATTACTTACTCAAGAGTCCTTATAAAATGGGGAAAATATATAAGAAACAGAGGTCAGACTCTAGTCTTTTTTGTCATGGCCTGATTAAAATCATCCTCATACATCAGTTAGAGTCACAAAATGACTGTTGGGATTTGTTTATAACACGAAATGGTTATGGTAACCATGAATTGGGAGAAGTAGAGAAACGCGTTGTTGAGGAAACCCTTGTCCACCCGATGGCATCTCTTTCACCTCCCCAGACTTGTGCCTCTTCCCCTAACAACGAACCCTTGATCGATCCTAAGGTCATTCAATAGGCTAGTCAACAGATTACACATCCAAAGGACTATGTTAAAATTGTAAAGAAACCTATAGGAAAGAGGTTTAAGAGTAATATTGATATCAATTTTAAAAACAAAAGAGCTGGAAGGCTAATTTCTCGGAGTCTTCGTAATAAGACAAATTCTCATGCAAGCACGATCAGCATGATCGAAGTTAACAAAAGCTCAAACTCTGAAATTGACAAATTCCTTGCAAAGGAAGACACTTTGTCATTCGGGCCACACCCTGACCTACCCTATAATTTTGTCGATAATTTGCCTCCCTGTTTGAAAGACAATCAAGAGTTTCCTAGTGTCCAGCTCTACAATAAATCTACTATCCATATGTAGGGCTCTCTGATCCATAATCTTGTTCATTCTAATGCAAAAGTTAGACAGTCACAGTGCGAAGTCTGTTTATTATGGATTGAAAGATATTATACAGATATCCCATTTCTACAGTCAAGGGATAAGGTTCTAAAAGAGAAGATCGATGTTTTAACAAATGAAAACCACAGGCTTGAATCTATCCTCCAGGGGAAAGAAAAACGTATTAAAACCATGGGTCATATGATATTTAAAAATGGTGAGGCTGCTACAACCATTGTAAACTCCAAAGTTTCATGATACTATTTGATTGCATGGTTATAGGTATGATCTCTTAGATTAATAGCATGTTTTTTTTCATTCTTAAGTTAGATTATTTGGTTTGTTAAATAATCTATATTTTATTATCAAATTAGTTTGTTTTATTTGTTAAATAAAATGAGATTTCATATACTAAATAACAAGCTACAGAATCGTAAGATTCTGTAGCTAGTTATATCAATTCAAATTGTGTAAATTAATGAAAGAAAATGTATCTTAAATGTTTCTATTTTCTTTTCCTTACAGGATATTCAGGGATCCATGATGTTAAAAATGATTTGAGGCACCCTTGAGCATTTATAGTCATGTCTTTGATGAATTTTGTATAAAATGTTATTAGTTTTAGAGGATCTAGTAGGATCAGGGTGGTTGCATCCCCCTTTATTTTTGAAACAAATTTGATCTTAGGAACAT
The DNA here is from genome assembly GCA_009831015.1 of Picea engelmannii. Lineage (NCBI taxonomy): Eukaryota > Viridiplantae > Streptophyta > Pinopsida > Pinales > Pinaceae > Picea > Picea engelmannii. The sequence continues at coordinate 220,835 of ML788291.1, read as the reverse complement.
AAACAATTATCTTTCCCGAGGCCTATATAAACCTATCATTTTGTAAACAGAGGCATCTTGGTCTGGGAATGGAGTATGGATATTTGCACATAGACTTGAATGGGATAGAATACATATTACAGCTTTAGCTTTTGTGTATGATGTTTTAGTTTAAGTTCTGCTTATCTCAATGTGATAATAGATGGTGATAGCTTTTTGTCTTCATGATTTATTGTGAGTTGAGATAATTCATTTTCATATGTTGTCTGTATCTCATGTTTCAGATATAATATAGGGTGATCATTAATTCAATAGAAATTTTGAGATTTATCTCTGATTTTCTGTTGAATGTTTAAATACAAGTTCTTACAAGGAGACTTATCTCAGTGTAGTTACTTGTAAATCATGAGATCACTGTGACTGTGTCCATTATATGTTCTGTTATCAAAACTCAATCTCCAACATATTGTTTCGCATTTATTCGAAGCAATCTTAAGGTTTGTTGTAGGTTTAGTTCTCGGATAAAGGTGGATGGATATTCTCTATGGTACAGAGGTTGGATGCATTAATAGGTTAGTCTTTTCTTTTATTTCATTTGCTTGCTTAATATAGAAGTTTTATATATAGTATAATTTCCATTATCTATATCTTTCTGTTTGATCAAGTAGTTTAACATTTGATTTTATGAATGCATGCAAACAAGAAAATAAACCAAAAACAAATAGTATCTTCTCTTTTCTTTTCTGCTATCATTAAAAGAATCATTTTACATTCGATTTTTATGAGTTCAAATTAAAACTCATGATTTGTACAGATTGTTTACATGATAAAATAGAACTATTATATAAATATTTAGATAAACTATACATGTTTATATTTAGATGTATGTATATATTTTAATGATTATAATTTAGTAAGTTATTGTATTTACTTTAGTTATTTTTCACTTTCTTTAGAACTTAGATCGGCCAACGGAGCCGCTAAACACATCGGAGTGAATTAATCCAAACGGATTGGGTTAATTAGACAACCCCGGACCAGATTCTCTCTTCTAGTTGATGAGCAGTCAATTTCGTCCGTCAACAGTACCCAAGAATAAATCATTGTAATAACAATAAATGATTATATATCCTGAACACTTAGCACTGAGTTAGATCTAACATTCATTTATCCTTAACAAAAGTATATCACTTAAGCAATAACAGATCTATCTATCATGCATAATAATCAAAGTACTGAGCAGGTTCATAACATAAGCAACACAACACAAAGAAAATCAAAGACACAAGATATACGTGGCTCACCCCAGTGTGGGGATACATCCACTAGCTTCTTCACTTTCTTTATTATTCGTCTGAATCTTACATTCATCTCTTCCAAAACTAGGTCTAGGCACAGAGCCAATTCTCTATCAAGAACAAATCCTTACTCACATACATTCCTTGGCACAAATACGTTCAAGCTACTTGCACTTAGCTCCACAAAGCTATTCAAAAATCTTCTCCTTCTACCATACATTCTTACTTATTTATACTTTTACAATCCCTTACAATAATGACTAATCATGGGTAAACCCCATGGGATGACATCCCATAACCCATTAAAAAAACCCTAAAGAACCCCTTACTACATCCACTTAGCCTGCAAAATAAGTGATATCCACAATCTCATCTCCACCTAGGCACTCCTTCTTCAAACAATGTGTCGAAGTTCAAAAGTGGTCCAAACCTGACCAAGGTTTCCTCAAAACATGGTCGAGGGCCAACAAGCCCCCAACACTCACCTGTGACTCATACTGAGTCACTCAAGTGTAGACAACGCTGACTCAACTTGCTACTTTTTCGGAGCCTCTTGCTCATTGAGCTCCTGGATCATCTGCTCTATAACAGGCCCTTCCAGGCGTTGTTCTACTAATGGAACCACTTGGTCCAATTGTGAGACTTGTCCCTCAATTTCTTCGAACACCTTGCATGCTTCATCCTACACATGTTGCAGCTTCTACGGGACTTCCATTAATTTTTCCCAGATTTCATTAATATGGTGTTGTACTAAGTGTCTCTCCTATGATCTCTTCATTCTTTCTACCATAGTGAGCAACTTCATCTATGCCTGCATAGAAAATGCCTGTTGTTGTGCCTCTTGTAACTGCGCTTCGAGATTCCTTAGCTCTGGGTCCTCTGCGAGGCATTCATATGTCTATATTATTCTATCACTCAATGGTTTGCACTCTGAGGTGAGGGATTTTATCCTTACTATTGCATTTTCAGTGGTTTCCTCCCTCTAGTCACGCACCTCTTGCAAGGTGCTCAACATTTCTTGAGCCTCCAATTCTGCTATCCTAGCTTAAATATGCTAGAGGGTCTCAAAAAACTTCACCACTTGAGCCTCGATTGAATCTTTCTCCTTTTGTTCCAAGCCTGGAACAGAGTGATATTCTTTACTCACTACCTCCTTCACCGTAACCCACTCTGTGAGAAACTGCTCCTTTTCTCTCTGTAGCTGGGCTTTTTCCTCCTGGAACATTGCCTCAAATTATTCTATCTCACTTTCATAAGTGGCTACGTTGTACCACACTACTCGTAATTGTTCTAAGGCTTCATATTTCTCATGTGTCAAGGCTTTTGTAGCCTTCTCTTTCTCATCCTGGACTTTCTGAAGTTGATCTTTTGTTGCATCTGCAAGTCTTCTCAATTGGGCTAGTTCATCCCCCAATTTTGCAATCTACAATGAGGAAGGCACAATAGGTACTACGCAGACCGAACAAATAGCTTGTATTAATTCCTTCAATTCCTTATTGACCCTTCCATATATCTCTTCCATATTTGCTCCATATCTCTGCAATATGCCCTCAGAAGCATCCTCCATGTCTCCGTGGACTAAAATGATATCATCCTCTGTGAGCTTGGCATCTAACTAGGGCTTATTATCATGCGTCTTCTTCCTGGATGAAGGTTTCTTTGGAGAAACCTTCCTCTTCTACAGTGTTATTTTCCAGTAGGGGGATCTTTAGGTAGTGTAGATTCACCTCCTCTTTTCTCATCCCCTCCTCCTTTTCCATATACTTTGTCTCCTCCTCCTCCTGGTGAGTCAGATCCATTTTTTTCAGAAGTGTTGTCCTCCTCATTAGTCTCTATATCCTGGGCTTCCTCCTGATTTTTCTTCTTCTTTGTCCCACTGGACTATCTGACATGCTCGACCCAGGTGACTATGGGGCTTCCTATGGTGCCAGTGTCGAATATTTATGCATCAAAAACATGTACAAGAAATTCCTCCAGCCACTCCTTTGTAATATGCTCCATGTCTTCATCTATTAGCTTATAGTACGACTGTAACTCTTCCTTGTTCTCATCTCTATGCGCAGTGATGTAGATGAAATGTGGATCTGTGTGAAACTTGGTTATTGGTCTGTACTAGTGAAGGGTGTGCAGTGTCATGTGTGGAAATGAATCGATGAAAACCTTCAATCCCTGATGGTATGCATGAAACACAACGTTGGACTGCCACTACTTCATCATTGCATTGGTGTACCACAAGGTAGAAAATTGAGCAACCAATGACTCTAAGGGTTCGATATCTGAGAAGGTGGCTTCTTTAGGCATTTTCCAAGAAACAAATGCAATCAAAACGATCAACCAAATTTATTGGAATTCATATCCTAAATCTCGGGCTTCATGGAAATATTTATCTTGTTCATTGACAAGGTAGCTCACCCAGTTCATCTGCATTCCCTCCACACATTTTTCTGCGAGGTCTACCATGAACCCAGTGACCTATGTGGGGTGGCTCTTCTTTAAGAGCTTGGAAGCTATGAGTTGGAAAGTGAGGTGCACTACTCCATACTATATAGAGGCTACCTTGTAACCTCAGTTTCCTTTTTTGACTTCTCTGTAAGCTTCCTTGATGCACTATGCCAGGGAGCGGTCTAAGGCCTTCCCCAAATAAAATGACTAAGGGTCAAGTCCCTTCAAGATTAATCCTGTGATATGATGGATCAACATCAGATCCATAGTAATCCTTCGGTCGAACCATAGGTATCCACCATGATAACAGAATTCAACAGCCCCAAGTTTAGATTTTGATTTGATTGAGGATCTAAAAAAACTTAGAGCTAACATTTATGTTTACGAATTACTAAAATTCCCTTTTCTTTTGCAAAAGATGCTCCAAAATATTGCATAAAACAACAAAAACAACAATCTGAACAACAACAAAGCTACTGATAACAGTGCCAAATCACCTCAAAAGGTGTCCTTCAAAACAACGCTAGAGTCTTCTTATAAAAGAGATATTGTTGTAAAAAGTGTAACAAATGTAGATAAACTAGTTTCAGGGGCTGCGACTAAAAAACAACAAACTTATGTTGTTAATACTCACAAAAATGTCCCACCCTTTTTGTTGACTTTTGAAATTTTCAATAGGAATGTACATAACTGCATGGTAGATTCAGGTGCATCATCAAACGTAATGCCTTGGTCTGTCTATCAAAAAATTAATGTCGAAGTTCAACCATCCAGCCTAGAGATTATTCATCTTGATCGAACTAGTGTTAAAGTAATAGGTGAATTAAAAAATGTGTTTATCAGATTATCATATAATCCTAAAGTCCATCAAGTTATTGATATTATTGTCGTAGATATCCCAGAAGTATATGGTTTGTTTTTAAGTAGAGATTGGTCCAAACAATTACATGGCTATTTTGCAACGGATTGGTCTCACTTGTGGTTGCCTGAGAATGGAAAGCCTAACAGAATCAAGGTAAATTGTGAGCATTATCTTAAGTTCAGAGTAAATTATTTAAATGGTCCCAATGAACCATTCACTGCTTCCACCAATTCACCTGAAATACAGGGGATGGACACTTTTTCGGCAATTTCATGGCTGAAACCTCTACCATTACTGACTTGGAATAACAGTCCAAAATTATGACATGCACATAGTCAACAAATTTCTCTCTGTGGTCACATTCACCTGATGAAAATCAAATCTGGTCTCTTTACTTCGATGGATCTAAATCTAAGGAAGGAGTTGCTGCAGGGTGCGTGCTCATTGATCTAGCAGGTAACAAAAATTTGATCGCTTTCCAGTTAGAATTTGAATGCATAAACAATACAGCCAAATATGAGGCACTCCTGCAAGGTCTCAGAAAAGCACTAGATTCGAAGATCCAGAATTTGACTGTCTTTGGTGATTCAGAAATTGTGGTTAGAAAGGTAAAAAATTATATTCACGGTTTATCTCCACACTTGAAAATCTATCAGACTGAGGTATGGAATTTAATGAACAAGTTTTCTTCATTTAATATTAATTCTATTCCAAGATTGAATAACTCTAAGGCTCATTTGTTAGCTAACATCACCTCAAAACTTTTTCCTATAGAAGGCCTATCTCCGAATGCATTTTCCATCGAGTTGTTGTTCAGACCATCCATCCTGGACAACATTACAAATTGGAGAGTATTTGATGACGATCAATAGATCATTAGTTTTCTATACATGGAAGAGACTTTCTAGGGCACAATTATCGATGAAGGTACCCACGACGAAAACCTTCATGATTTTACAGTAATATCAGATCCAAGATCCTCAGAGTCTGGATCAAACATGGTAAACTCTATCCCAAAATATGTGGTCAAATTAGAATTTTTTTATGATCTTCACGATAAATTCAGGAAATCAGTGAACTGTAAAATGAATACTTCTTCCTTGACACATGAAAAAGTAAATCTAGGAACTAGAGATAACCCACAGTGCATCAATTTGGGGTTGGGATGTTCTGAGAAAGAAAAGATAACATTTATTAAGTTGTTTAAGGAATTCAAAGATGTCTTTGCTTGGACATACGATGACCTAAATACTTTTGATCCTAACATCATACAACACATTATTCCCATGAAACCCCAGACCCAACCTTTTCAACAAAAGTTAAGAAAGATGCACCCGAGGCTCGAACCAATAGTCAAGAAAGAATTAAACAAACTCTTGAATGCTAAAATAATCTTCCCAGTAAGACATACACAGTGGGTCTCTAACCTTCTCCCTGTAAGGAAAAAGAGTGGTGAAATCTGACTATGTGTCGATTTCCAAAATTTAAATCGAGCGTTTGATAAAGACAACTACCATGTTCCTCCCATGGAACAGATCCTTCAACAAGTATCTGGTGCTGAAAGATTATCGTTGCTGGATGGTTTTTAAGGGTATAACCAAGTCCTTATGTCTCCTCCAGACCAGCTCAAAACCACTTTCTGTACCCCGTGGGGTACCTATGCTTATAGGAAGATACCCTTTGGGCTCATAAATGTCAGTGCCACTTTTCAGAGAGCGATGGATATCTCTTTCCGTGGTTTAATCAATCAATCTATAGTAGTTTATCTAGATGATGTAACTGTCTTCTCAAAAAATAAAGGAGAGCATCTAGCTCATATAAGATCTGTTCTACAGCGATGTCGTAAGTACGACATTTCTTTAAATCCTAAAAAATCTGTCTTTGCAGTAGAACAAGGTAAGCTCCTCGAATTCATTGTATCAAATGAAGGGATGATTATTGACCCTGAAAGGACCCAAGTCATTTCAAAATTTCCCCCTCCCTCTTCCAAACATTCCATGTAATCTTTCTTAGGTCAGATAAACTTTGTTAGGAGGTTCATCCCCAGCTTTTCAGAAATGGTTATACCATTACAAAATTTAATAAAAAAGGATGTACAGTACCATTGGGGACCTTTAGAAAGTCAAGCTTTTGATTCAATAAAAAAGGCTATAGTGGACACTCCTTCTCTAATGAGACCTGATTTTTCGCGAGACTTCACCCTCTACATGTTTTCCTCTGATCAGTCTTATGATGCTATCCTAACCCAAAACAAAACTAAAAACAATGAATTCGTAATTGCCTTTATGAGTTCAGCCTTCAAGGGAGAAGAACTTAATTACCCAGCAGTAGATCAGCAGGCCTATGTTGTTTTTAAAGTGGTAAAACACTTCCAATATTATCTACTGAAATCTAGGATGAAAATCATTGTCCCTTACCTTCTTGTCAGAAATTTGTTAGTACAGAAAGAACTGGGTGAAAAAAGGGAAAACTGGGTGACCTCCTTACAAGAGTACAACATAGAAATTACCCCAACACAAATTGTTAGAGGCCAAGGTGTATGTAAGTTGGTTGTTGATTCAGCTATAGGACAAAAAAATGAAACTGATATGCTAATTCCAGACTATCATGATCAAAATCAAATCTATTGTATAGAAAACCTTACTAGTCCTTGGTATGACGACATCAAGTTTTATCTTATGCATGGATCATCTCCCCGTCACCTTGATCCAAAAAAGAGGAGAGAACTGAGATTAAAATATTCTTCTTTTCAGATGGTAAATGATATTTTGTTTCGCCAAAATTTCGATGGAATACTTATGCACTGTCTTGAAAAAGATGAAGCAGAAAAAGTCTTATTGGAATTACATGCAGGGGAAGTTGGTGGGAATTTCGGTGGAGACACCACTGCCCACAAAGTATTAAGAGCAGGTTATTACTAGCCTACTCTTTTCAAAGACACCCATGCCTTATGCCACAAGTGTTCAATCTGTCAAAAGGCATCTGGATGAGTACAGAAACCAACTTTCTCGATGCAACCAGTTTCAGTAGACTCCCCTTTTCAGTAGCGGGGTTGTTGGCAAATGTTTTACAGGCAGCATAGACTTGTCATTGATGGCAAGTACAGTAGTGGAAATGGTAGGATAAGAAGGATAAAAATCCCTTTGGGATTCAGACGTGAAAGCTCAGGAGGAACAACATTGAAGAAAACACGCGCAGCAAAGGCAAAGCTTAAAGTACAGGAATTTGCAGAAGAGAAGGAAGACAGAGATCCATAACCACAGGATCTCATTCAAATTTCCCGAAAGAACGAGGGCCGTCAGATCAGACAGAAGCTGTATGAGGTTTACCATCGGGAAAAGCCAAGGTGAAATCCCGACATAATCAGGACCGTCTATTTGGAAGGACGCGTGGCAGCGATCGGGCACCACCGGGAGAATCTCGATAGGAGGACAGGTCTCAGCCGTCAGATTCGAGCGCAGGGACCCGACCACCGTTGGATCAATGAGAACCTGCAAGGTCTTTAAAGGGAGTGACGGTTTGGCTACGGTCATGAGGATAATGGTCATATGGACCAGGAGCGTAGTCATCGGAGTTTTGAGGATCGCGGGTTAGATATGTCAAAGGTCCTTGACAACGAAATCCCCGAAATCGCGATATGATCTCAACCGTTAAATCAAGAATTAGATCTGGTCTGTTGATTTCCTTCATCGGAGAATCGGGGATCACGATTTCAATATGCAAAGAACACTTGACAATGAAAACCCTAAAATCGCGATATGCGATTTCACTAGTTAATCACAGCCATTGGATAACAAGTGATCTAGACCGTCGATCCAACACACATCAACAGACCACGTCAGATAGGGACACGTGGCACATCCAGGTAATGAAAGGTGTCAGGCAGATTCAACACTTCAGGCTTATGTAAGTCACGAATCAGAGTGACACGTGGCAGGATCTAACACGTGGCAAACCACATGTGACGTCAGCAGAGGCATCGGCAATCGCAACTTTGAAATACCAAAATCACTTGACATCAAGAACCCCGAAATCGCGATATACGATTTCACGATTTAATCGCAGCCGTAAATTTAGAAGTGATCTGGACTGTTTATTATATGCATGGAGTATCGGGGATCGGGACTTTGGAATGACAAAGTCACTTGACATCAGAAACCTCGATTTCGCGATATGCGATTTCGCGATTTAATCGCAGCCGTAAATTTAGAAGTAATCTGGACCGTTGATTATCTGCATGGGGCATCGACGAT
>ML788291.1:163836-203981 GCA_009831015.1 Picea engelmannii | reverse complement strand
GGTGACAACTGATTCACCCCCCCCCTCTCAAGTTGTCCAGCAGGGGCTTCTATATTATAGGCCCAATTAACCCAACATCCTCGTAGCATCATAAATACATCATAAAAAACACAGATTATTTCACCAGATGGCCCAAGGCTGTTCCATTAAAAGTTGTAAACACCAGCCAGGTAATATCCTTCCTGAATTCAAATATTATCACTCATTTCAGTATTCCTGAATGCCTAGTATTTGACAATGCTTCCTATTTTTCATCTCTTGAAATGAGTGATTTCGCTCTAGAAAAAGGAATAAAATTAAAATACTCTACCATCTATTACCCTCAAAGAAATGGTTTGGCAGAATCAACTAATAAAAACATGATCAAGATCATCAAGAGAACGGTCTCCGAAAATCATAAAAACTAGCATAACACACTATTTAATGCAATCTGGGATGATAGGGTAACTCCTAAAACCGTTGTTGGTAATTCCCCCTTTTTTCTTGTTTACGGAAAGGAAGTGATTCTTCCACCACATGTCCTTCTTCCATCTCTGTAGTTATCGTAGAAGGTGCAAGAAGAAGACTATCCTCCCTTGGAAAGTCAAATTAACGCTTTGCTAAAGTTAGAGGAAGTAAGGGCTCAAGAAAAACGAAAATTGGATCAACATCAACTCATTGTTAAAAACTAGTTTGATTCCAATTCTGCCTCTGATGGAAACTTTGAGGTAGGTGATCTCGTTCTTAAGTGGGACAAACCTCATGAGGGGAAAGGAGAACATACTAAGATTCAAAACATGTGGTTGGGACCATTTTTAATTGCTGAAAAACTAGGTCCCAGTTCCTTTCACTTGCAGAATTTAGAGGGACAACCAGACACCTTCCCAGTGAATGGCCAAGATCTCAAAAAGTACTTTACCTGATGACTCTCCCATACACCTTTTGTAAATATTTTCTGTTTTGTTTTCCTTGTTGTTTGTTTTTCTTTTCTGGTTTGTTTTTGTTTTCATTTCTCTTTATCGGCCTTCCTTTTTGAAACAAACATGCCTACACCACGGGATAGATCAGACAAAGAAAATAGAATACTTCCCCTCGAAAATAGATGCTAAAGGTTGTCAGAACATTAATTGTTGTATTTCTCTGGAATTGTAGCCTGGTTAAAGTTGACTTTTTTGTTTGAAAGGCGTTTTCTCAGTTTCAATCTGCACTTGAAAGTAGTCACGACCATCTTTAAAAATCTTTATACATTGTCCCTGTTCTTTAAGAGAGAAGCTCAACGATGTCTCCCTGTTCTTGAAAATTAGTTTTATTAATAAACTATTTTTAGATCTCGATGAAGGATAGAACAAAATTTTTTAAGGTCTATGACATATCAAGATGTGTTAAAAAATGGAATTTTCAGCGTCACCCTGCTCTATTGAATATCTTTAAAACTACAATGTGAATAAACTCTCAAAGATCTGTGGGAAGTGTTTGTAAACCCGTCGAGACACTGAACAGGTCTGCTGGCAATGGGTAAATGCATGCATGATGCCAAGATAACTTCACTGGGGTATTGAACAGGCCTACTGGCAGCGAAGCAATGCCAGGTAAAAGAAAATTCTCAGATATGAATTTCGTTTTGGTCCTAAGCATCCTTCGTTCTGATCTAAAATTTCTTGGATAGGATACAAATGTCAGAGTGGGTTAATTGACATCCTTGTTGAGGCTATGGATGCCTGCTGGTAGCAGTGGCCCTGTCAACAGTATTGGAGATTTTAACTTAACATCATGGCTTTCTTTTTCCAAGTTTGTCACCAGTTTTCATTTCTTTAAAAATAAAAGTTATCTGAAACTGGACTGCGTCATGATTATTTAAGATGTTCAAATGACTTTTCAGTTGTTCTTCAATTTGAAGTTTTTTAGATTTTTCTAACCTGAACTCATTCATGTAACAGAGATAACTGCTTCTCCTAGCATGTCACCATTGTTGGCAGCAATAAATTAATTGTTATTTTATTCATATAGCTTCTTACATAGGGTCATGAAATTTTATTACTCTTCATGAGGAGTTTCCGAAATGACAGTTGTAAATCATCGCTTTTACCAATTATCTATTCATGCTTAGTTTTCATGACTGAAAGCATGAAAATTTGCAACTGCAATTACCATTTTGTTTTAAAATTTCATTGAAGGCAAATTGTTTATATAATTTATTATGGAGTTTTGATTCTTTGCCATGAAGATATTACTCTCTTTGTTTTTGATCCTTTCAATTCTAAGAATGCCTAAGAGATTGATGGTTTTATGATCAAAATACCCCCACCATTTTATTTTTGTATACTTTTCGTTTGATCCTTGGTTACGTTTCTTTTACAAAAACTCTTGATTTTTCACTTACCCAAACTTTGTAAACAAACCCATGATGTGTGCACTCATTTTCATTTCAATGTTTTGGTCCTAGCTCATATAGAATGCAAAGGTGGCATATGATTTGCAGACTACCATTATCGCTTGGGATGGCCTCGGGTTTCACAAACCTCTTCACACACATTTTAATTAAACGACTATCCCATCGTATTAGTCTTTACACCGTTCATTGTTGGGCTCGGGGTTATGGCTCTATTTTGTTTTTACAAGCCCTACATGCATGCTGTGTTTGTTTGATTACCCTCCCATCTAGTATGGCTCCTATCGTAAGAATTGAACCAAACGGTATCCAAACCCTGCTCTCATACGATGATGCTACAGAAGATTTGGAAAGAAATGGCTGGCTCGTTTTCATCAGGAAGTTTCGGGGTTTCAATTTACAGGTTGCCCAAGAATTTGCCTTATCCTTTGATGGTTGTAGAGAGAAAGTTGGTGATGTACAACTGGAGGTTACCGAGGATTTCCCGAGTCAAGCCATAGGGTTACTAGCGAGCAGTCAAAAATGGTTTAAAAATGCAAAAGTGGAGGAAGTCCCTTGGACCGTACTGTTTACATCTCAGAAAATAACAAGCTGTGATAGAGGTATGCCAATTTCATTCCTAAAATCTCGGTGGCATGATTTACTCGCTGTGGTAAATGAATTTGTTACATGTGAGGGACGGTTTGGGCTTATATTTTTGTACCATTTACGCCTGCTTATGATTTTTATGGGTTTCCCTTTGAATATGCCATATTACTTACTCAGGAGTCTTTATAAAATGGGGAAAAGAAATAAGAAATAGAGGTCAAACTCTAGTCTTTTTCATCACAGCCTGATTAAAATCATCCTCATACATCAGTTAGAGTCACAAAATGACTGTTGGGATTCATTTATAACATGAAATGCTTATGGTAACCCTGAATTGGGAGAAGTAGATAAACTCGTTGTTGAGGAAACCCTTGTCCACCCAATGACATCTCTTTCACCTCCCCAGACTTGTGCCTCTTCCCCTAATAGGGAACCCTTGATCGATCCTAAGGTCATTCAACAGGCTAGTCAACAGATTACACATCCAAAGGACTGTGTTAAAATTGTAAAGAAACCTACAGGAAAGAGGTTTAAGAGTAATATTGATATCAATTTTAAAAACAAAAGAGATGGCAGGCTAATTTCTCAGAGTCTTCATAATAAGACAAATTCTCATGCAAACACGATCAGCATGATCGAGTTTAACGAAAGCTCAGACTCAGAAATTGACAAATTCCTTATAGAGGAAGACCCTTTGTCATTTGGGCCACACCTTGACCAACCCTATAACTTTGTCGATAATTTGCCTCCTTGTTTGAAAGACAATTCAGAGTTTCCCGGTGTCTAGCTCTACAATAAATATACTATCCATATGGAGGGCTCTCCGATCCATAATCTTGTTCATTCTAATGCAATCCACACAATCATAGTGCGAGGTCTGTTTATCGTAGATTGAAAGATATTATACAGATATCCCATTTCAACAGTCATGGGTTAAGATTGTAAAAGAGAAAATCGATGTTTTAACAAACGAAAACCACAAGCTTGAATCTATCCTCTAGGGGAAAGAAAAATGTATTAAAACCACAGGTCATGTGATATCTAAAAATCTTGAGGGTGCTACAGCCATTGTAAACTCCAAAGTTTCATGATACGATTTGATTGCAAGGTTACATGTATGATCTCTTAGATTAATAGCATGTTTGTTTTCATTCTTAAGTTAGATTATTTGGTTTGTTAAATAAAATGAGATTTCATTTACTAAATAACTAGCTACAGAATCGTAAGATTCTATAGCCAGTTATATCAATTCGAATTATGTAAATTAATGACAGAAAATGTATCTAAAATATTTCTATTTTCTTTTTCTTATAGGATATTCAGGGACCCATGATGATAAAAATTATTTGAGGCACCCTTGAGCACTTACAGTGATATTTTTGATGAATTTTGTATAAACTATTATTAGTTTTAGAGGATCTAGTAGGATCAGGGTGGTTGCATCCCCCTTTATTTTTGAAACAAATTTGATCTCAGGAACATAAACAATTATCTTTCCTGAGGCCTATATAAACCTATCATTTTATAAACAGAGGCATCTTGGCCTGGGATTGGAGTATGGATATTTGCACACAGACTTGAATGGGACAGAATACATATTACAGCATTAGCTTTTGTGTATGATGTTTTAGTTTAAGTTCTACTTATCTCAATGTGATAATAGATGGTGATAGATTTTTGTCTTCATGATTTATTGTGAGTTGAGATAATTCATTTTCATATGTTGTTTGTATCTCATGTTTTAGATATAATATAGGGTGATCATTAATTAAATACAAATTTTGAGATTTATCTCTGATTTTCTGTTGAATGTTTAAATACAAGTTCTTACAAGGAGACTTATCTCAGTGTAGTTACTTGTCAATCATGATATCACTGTGACTATTTCCATTATATGTTATGTTATCAAAACTCAATCTCCAGCATATTGTTTCGCATTTATTCAGAGCAATCTTAAGGTTCGTTGCAGATTTACTTCTCAGATAAAGGTGGCCAGATATTCTCTATTGTACAGACGTTGGATGCATTAATAGGTTAGTCTTTTCTTTTATTTCATTTGCTTGCTTAATATAGAAGTTTTATATATAGTATAATTTCCATTATCTATATCTTTCTATTTGATCAAGTAGTTTAACATTTGATTTTATGAATGCATGCAAACAAGAAAATAAACCAAAAACAAATAGTATCTTCGCTTTTCTTTTCTGTTGTCATTAAAAGAATCATTTTACATTTGATTTTTATGAGTTTAGATTAAAAATCGTGATTTGTACAGATTGTATACATGATAAAATAAAACTATTATATAAATATTTAGATAAACTGTACATGTATATATTTAGATGTTTGTATATATTTTAATGATTATAATTTAGTAAGTTATTGTATTTCCTTTAGTTATTTTTCCCTTTCTTTAGAACTTAGATCGGCCAATGGAGCAGCTAAACCTGTCAGAGTGAATTAATCCAAACGGCTTGGGTTAATTAGACAACCCTGGACCAGATTCACTCTTCCAGTTGACAAGCGATCAATTTCATCCATCAACAATACCCAAGAATAAATCATTGCAGTAACAATAAATGATTATATATCTTGAACACTTAGCACTGAGTTAGATCTAACATTCATTTATCCTTAACAAAAGTAAAGCACTTAAGCAATAATAGATTTATCTATCATGCATAATAATCAAAGTACTGAGAAGGTTCATAACCTAAGCAACACAACATAAAGAAAATCAAAGACACAAGATATACTTGGCTCACCCTAGTGTTGGGATACATCCACCAACTTCTTCACTTTCTTTATTATTTGTCTGAATCTTACATTCATCTCTTCCAAAACTAGGTCTAGGCACAGAGCCAATTATCTATCAAGAACAAAGAATTAATCACATACATTCCTTGGCACAAATATGTTCAGGCTACTTGCACTTAGCTCCACAAAACTATTCAAAAATCTTGTCCTTCTACCATACATTCTTACTTATTTATACTTTTACAATCCCTTACAATAATGCCTAATCATGGGTAAACCCCATGGGATGACATCCCATAACCCATTACAAAACCCTAAAGAACCCCTTACTGCATCCACATAGCCCAAAAAATAAGTGAGAGCCACGATCTCAGCTCCGCCTGGGCACTCCTTCTTCGAACAATGTGTCGAAGTTCAAAAGTGGTCCAAACCTAACCAAGGTTTCCTCAAAACTTGGTCGAGGGCCAACAAGCCCCCAACACTCACCTGTGACTTGTATTGAGTCACTCAAGTCTAGACAATGCTGCCTCAACTTGCTGCTTTGCCTGAGCCTCCTGCTTAGAGAGCTCCTGGATCGTCTGATCTATAACAGGCCCTTCCAAGCATTGTTCTACTAATGCAACCACTTGTTCCAATTGCTATCCCTATCCCTCAATTTCTTCGAACACCTTGCAGGATTCATCCTACATAGGTTGTAGCTTCTACGTGACTTCCATTAATGTTTCCCAGATGTCAGTAATATGTTGTTGTACTACGTGTTTCTCCTAGGATCTCTTCATTCTTTCTACCATAGTCAGCAGCTTCATCTGTGCCTGCAAATAAAATGCATGTTGTTGCACCTCCTGTAACTGTGCTTCAAGCTTCCTTAGCTCTAGGTCCTCAGTGAGGCATTCATATGTCTATATTAGTCTATCACTCAATGGTTTTCACTCTAAGGTGAGGGATTTTATCCTGACTACTACATTTTCAGTGGTTTCGTCCCTCTAGTCACACACCTCTTGTGGGGTGCTCGACACTGCTTGAGCCTCCAATTCTACTATCCTGGCTTGAATATGCTAGAGGGTCTCAAAAAACTTCACCACTTGAGCCTCGATTGAATCTTTATCTTTCTGTGCCAAGCATGGAACAGAGTGATATTCTTTACTCACTACCTCCTTCACCGCAGCCCACTCTGTGAGAAACTGCTCCTTTTCTCTCTGTAGCTGGGATTTTTCCTCCTAGAACATCGCCTCAAATTATTCTCTCTCACTTTCATAGGTGGCTACATTGTACCACACTACTCGTAATTGTTCTAAGGCTTCATATTTCTCATGTTTCAAGGCCTTTGTATCCTTCTCTTTCTCATCCTAGACTTTCTGAAGTTGAGCTTTTGTCCCATCTACAAGTCTTCTCAATTGGGCTGGTTCATCCCCCAATTTTTCAATCTACGACGAGGAAGGCGCAGTAGGTACTACTTAGACTAAACAAATAGCTTGTATTACTTCCTTTAATTCCTTATCGATCCTTCCATATAGTTCTTCCATATTTTCTCCATATCTTTGCAATATGTCCTTAGAAGCATCCTCGATATCTCCGTGGACCAAAATGATATCATCCTCCATGAGCTTGGCCTCTAACTGGGGCTTATTAGCACGCGTCTTCTTCCCAGTTGAATGTTTCTTTGGAGAAACCTTCCTCTTCTATGGTGTTATTTTTCCAGTAGGGGGATCTTTAGGCAGTGTAGATTCACCTCCTCCTTGCTCATCCCCTCCTCCTTTTCCATCTACTTTGTCTCCTCCTCCTCCTGGTGAGTCAAATCCATTTTTTTCAGAATCATTGTGCTCCTCATCAGTCTCTATATCCTGGAATTCCTCCTGATTTTTCTTCTTCTTTGTCCCACTAGACTATCCGACAAGCTCGAACTAGGTGACTATGGGGCTTCCTATGGTGTCAGTGTTGAATATTTATGCATCAGAAACATGTACAAGAAATTCCTCCAGCCACTCCTTTGTAATATGCTCCATGTCTTCATCTGTTAACTTATAGTATGACTGTAACTCTTCTTTGTTCTCATCTCTATGCGCAGTGATGTAGATGAAATTTGTATCTGCGTGAAACTTGGTTATTGGTCTGTACTGGTGAAGGGTGCGCAGTTTCATGTGTGGAAATGAATCGATGAAAACCTTCAATTCCTAATAGTATGCATGAAACACAACGTTGGACTGCCACTGCTTCATCATGTCATTGGTGTACGACAAGGTAGAAAATTGAGCAACCAATGACTCTGAGGGTTCAATCTCTGGGAAGGTGGCTCCTTCAGGCATTTTCCAAGAAACAAATGTGATCAAAATGATACGCCAACTTTAGTGGAATTCATATCCCAAATCCCTGGCTTCATGGAAATATTTATCTAGTTCATTGACAAGGTAGCTCACCCAGTTCATCTGCATTCCCTCCACACATTTTTCTGCAAGGTCTACCACGAACCCAGTGACTTGTGTTTGGTGGCTCTTCCTTAAGATATTGGAAGCTATGAGTTGGAAAGTGAGGCGCACTACTCCATACTATATAAAGGCTACCTTGTAACCTCGCTTTCCTTTTTCGACTTCCCTATAAACTTCCTTGATGCACTGTGCCAAGGAGCGGTCTGAGGCCTTCCCTAAATAAAACTGCTAAGGGTCAGGTCCCTTCAAGATTAAGCCTATGATATGATGGATCAACATTAGATCCACAGTAATCCTTTGGTCAATCCACAAGTATCCTCCATGATAATAGGATAGGAGGCATTTAATGCAAGCGTTAACCTCCTAGTAATGATTAAAATGGGGAATCTTCATTACATTTAGCACGGTGGACTATGCCAATCCTTTAATCCATGGCTAGGAGACGAGGTGAGACTTCTTCCCAGTTGACTTCATCATGTAACGGTGGGGCGCTAGCATAGCATAGTTCTTCATGTCTCCTAGACTGAAGTCATTATTCTTTAGTAGTGGGATCTGTCCTAACTGACTCCTGATTATGCATATTCCTTTCTGAATGTACACGGTGAATATGGTGTACTGAAAATATCATGGCATGATGTCACTATTAACTGCACCAACCAAAGGTGGGATATACTCTAGTAGGATGGATGGGATCTTCTTTGCATTAGCCAAATCATCGTGGTGCTTACTTTACTGCTCAGTCACGGGGTTGACATGACCAGAATGACATCCAGTCGAAGGGGAAGCCTGCAGTCCCTTAGTCGAAAACGCATGGACACATTTAGTTAATGGTATGTCGACCATTATATCCTTGAGGACCTCCTCGATAGACTTCTCTAATTCACTAGGTTCTCCCAACATTCTAACTTTTAAACAAATAGGTTGGGGTAGAAAAATGAACAACGCGGTCTAGTTTCTATTAACACATCTCGACACATAGTCAATTATATTCTTGGATCAGTTAATCATGGGTAGAAAAAAGTGGTCCTGGAGCAATGAACGACAAGTTAAATAAATGGGGCCTCGTAATAGATTCCTCCAACAACTAGGAATGCTTCCATCAATGTGAATCTATTCATTATGGCATGGTCTCAACATCCAAACATCAGTCCATCCCCTCATAAATGTGTTTTATAACCATTTTAGAGCGTCATTCTAATGTTTGGGGTGCCTCCAATGGTCATATAGCTTTGCCAGGGCGATGTCCCATTCTGCGCGGTCCTGATTTTCTAGCGGGGTTCAAATCCTATGAACCTGCCTCCTGTGAGGTTCCAGTCTATGAATTCCTCCATCTATTCTCTATAACTTCTTGTAGCTTTTCCAACTTAGCTTTCTTTTTATTGAGCTTCCTTGCCTTATTTCTTGTGATATGAGTCTCTTTAACGTTTTTTGGAATCCTCTTTCCATTTTTATTCTTATCTTGCCCTATCATAGTGACTTCGCACTATTGTTGTGCCCTCAAAGGGTCTGAATTCAATATCCCTTCGCTTAATACTTCCTGGGTGGATATACTTCTTTCTTGAATGGATAGGGCCTTCAAAACTTCTTGCATTATTTCAACCTTGACAACTAATTCTCTCGCCTTTTGTCCCTCTTGCATTGTTACTTTGTTCTGTTTCTTTGACTTATCCTCTCATTCTTCTATTAGTTGATCTAATTTTATAGCTATGAAATCTCATAGTTCTTGCATTTTCTTTTTTGTAGCTTCTTCCTCTACTTTCCTTCTAATCTGATCTTTCTCAATCCAAATCTTACCTAACAAAAGTGGGAAAGGAGTGTTGTTCTCAACAAACTTAATGATTTCAAATTCTTCTTGAGTCAATGTTCCATGAATAATAATAGGTACCTTAGTAATTCTTCTACATAGGGTTATCATCTTTCCCTTAAACAAGCCTATCCTTCCCAATGAAGGTATCATAGTAGGCTTTCCCAAAATTTCCCAAGTGTCTTTTGTCATATTATTCACTTTTTTTTCTTCATCCAAGACAAAGTCTATGTCGAAGTATTATATTATTACACTTATGCATTGTTTTACTTTTAGGATCTCCAGTAAACTGACATCTTTGTGATAATCCATCATTTCTTTCAACTGTAATAACGTAGTATGATATTTCTCTGATTCTTTCTCTTTATGATTCTCTAACATGTCCTTAGTCTCTTGAATTTCTTCATAGTTTTCTTGTCTCATGTTCATTCGTTCAACTTTAGAAATCATTCTTGGACAATCCTCAACCTCATGACCAACAATCTTACAAAAAATACAAATAGGACCTCTGCCAGGGCATTCCTTAGAAATATGTCCCGGTCTTTTCCAATTATAGCACATGGTAAATCCTTTTTTCCTTTTAAATGTTCCCCAACCTCTTATGCATTGTGCAATAGGATCATGGTTCTGGACCTGCACTTCAGTAGTAGATCCATGCACAAAGATTATCTTTTCTTTATTTCAGTTCCCAACAATCATAGTTTCAGGTCCTAGCAAAAGAACCATTTGTTGGCACAAGGGAAGACCCAGGGTTCATCTCTTAACAACACACCAAAAAAACCCTGAATACCGAACCTTTTGGCAACGCTTGTGAAGAAGGAAAAGTCTCACCCGAGTTAGAAGAATGGGGGGTTATAGGATGCAGGTGTCTATAACCAAGCTAGGACACAAATCTATGATAACAACACTTCACAGAGTAGTAACACTTAGAAGGTGAGATTCATTAGTTTCCTAATCTTATTAACATCACAAAATGTACCCAAGAATAGATCAGTGCAGTAACAATAAATGATTATATATCCTAAGCACTTAGCACTAAGTTAGATCTAACATTCATTTATTATTAACACAAGTAAATCACTTAAGCAATAACAGATCTATCTATCATGCATAATAATCAAAGTACTGAGAAGGTTCATAACATAAACAACACAACACAAAGAAAATCAAAGACACAAGAAATACATGGTTCACCCCAGTGTGGGGCTACGTCCACCAACTTCTTCTCCTTCTTTATTATTCATCTGAATCTTACATTCATTTTCTCCTGTGCACTAAGCCACAGATCCAAGCTTCACATAGGACACTAGATCTGTGCATTGAGCACCAAATACTCCTTCCAAAAATAGGTCTAGGAACTGAGCCAAATCTCTATCAAGCACATAGCCTTACTCACATACATTCCTTGGCATAAGTTCTTTCAATATACTTACACTTAGCTCCACAAAACTATTGAAAAATCTTCTCCTTCTACCATACATTCTTACTTATTTATACTTTTACAATCCATTACAATAATTCATAATCATGGGTAAAACCCATGGGCTGAAATCCCATAACCCATTACAAAAACCTTAAAGAACCCCTTACTGGGTCTACATAGCCCACAAAATAAGTGAGATCCACGATCTCAACTCTGCCTGGGCGCTCCTTCTTCATACAATGTGTTGAATTTCAAAATTGGTCCAAAACTGACCAAGGTTTCCTCAAAACTTGGTCGAGGGCCAACATTGACTCTTTTTTATTCTCATCATAATGATTTGTTCTCCTACAACGACGGATTTTTGAGCAATGTTTTTTTTTTCTTGCACGGTAAATGTCAAGTTTCTGGCGGTCGACTATCCTTGTACATCCTCAGTCGACTTCCATTGACTATTCCTCTGAGTTCTATTCTACCTAAGTCCTTCATCTATACAATGCCTCCTTCTGTGACAATATTGACCTCATATGGTCTCATCCAAGCATTATGAACTTTTTCGAGTGCTGAAAAAACTTGTTGTCATACAGTAGGACTAGGTCTCCTTCCTTGAAATATTTTATCTTGATATGGTGTTCATGCCACGCTTTGTCCATGGCTTCCTATACTTCTTGGTGGAACCCTACTAGAATCCTATCTTCTTCCATGCTCACCATATAACTTATCCATTCCTGTATTGCGCCTCATTCTGTCATGTTCCTAATCGCTACTACGCGTAGACTGGGTATCAAAATTTCTAGTGGTACCACTGCTTCTTTTCCATACACCAATCTGAATGGTGTTTGTTATGTTTAATTCTTATGAGTAGTTCTATATGCCCATATTATTGTTGGTATCATTGAATCCTAGTCATCCCTATTGACATTGCAAATCTTGGTTAAGGCATTCTCTAGAATCTTGTTGAAGGCTTCCACTGTTCCTTTTTCCTAAGGATGGTATGGCGTAATTTTTTTATGGTAGACCTCAAATTATTTAGTTAGAGATCTGATATTTCTATTGATAAAGTGAGTGCCTTGGTCACTCATCAGAATCCTCAGACATCCAAATCTATGTTGGCATGTTTATAGGTAGGTGTGCTTGTCGTTGATGGAAATATCAGAGTATGTAGTGATGGAAAAACAGGGACAATGTAAGCTTAGGAGGATTAGCACAGAGTCGCATGCAGTGCGTAGGTGTGCACCATGGACGAGGTTAAATCATTTCAAAATCTTAAGAGAGATAACGTACTCAGGATCTTAGACGGATCAAAGGTTGATGACTTTTACACTTAGAAATTATTCCAAGTTAGGAGGATATGTAAGCCTGGGAGGAGAAGCAATAGTGATCTTTGGATCCCATTGAGAATTCCCAATGAATGTCAAATCTAAGCCCAAGGTCCTACTGGCATTGGATCCAGGAGAACCTTCACATTCTTTAAAGACGAAGGTGAAGTAGGGTTACGAAATCCCGAAGGTAGGAGGACAATTTTAGATACTGGGATTTGGAAGAGTCGAGACTCTTATCATCAGGAGTCCTGGAATCGTGAAATGTGAAACCCCAAAATCCCAAAATAGGAACATCGACCGAAGGTTCCAATACCAGGAGTTGGAGGAGTCAAGAGTCGAGACTCTTCAACATAGGAGTCCCGAAGTGCCAAAATGAAAAACGCTGATAATCTCAAAACATGGACATCAACTGGAGTTTCGAATACCAGAAGTTGGAGGAGTCAAGAGTCAAGACTCTTCATCACAGGTGTCCTGAAGTCACAAAATGTGAAATGTCGAAACACCTTTTTGTGTAAATTTTGGATACCAGGAGATGGAGCGTCAAAACACTTCATCACAAGGAATGTCAAAATGCAAAAAAACACCTTTTTGTGTTGGTTTCATATACTGGGAGTTGGAGTGTCAAAACACTTTGCAACAGGAATGTCGAAATGATGAAATGCCGAAATGCATTTTTGAATAAGGCTATGGTCATCGCCAGTGGTCACATCGGTGAAGAGTTGTAGAGAATAGCTCGAAGAGACAAGCTCCATTTCTAAGTTTGGGACATGGAGAGTCGAGACGACTCATCACAAAATCCTCGAAACGTGAAATGCGAAATACATGTTTAGAATTGGCCCTTGGTCATAGCCCATGGTCACATCGACAAAGGCTCAAGGGAGGAGGCAGCACGAAGCTAATATCCATTTCAGAGATCATGACATGGAGAGTCAAGATACCTCACCATAGGGATGCCGAAAAGATGAATGTCGGAATGTCGAAACATAGAAAGGATGAATTACGAAATGGTGAAATAAGCACGAGACCCATCATTTATGAACCAACGGTGTAGGTTATTCAAGAATATGATCGAAGGGATACTATTTCTCTTCTTAGTTAATCAATTAGTGGAAATTTAGTTGCTGAAGTGGTCTTTGGAGGTTCATAGTGTAACTACTAGAAACCACTGATGGTTTCTGCTAGAGGACTCGAAGAGAATTTTGTGTGATTGCCAGAGTAGCTGAAGAGTCTCAAGGAATCTGCCAGTGGAATGAAGACTGTTCATAGAGGAAATTGACATATAGATGAGCATTGAATCCTGTAACTGCAACAGAGAGGATGATCTCGACTGTGACAGAGAATACAAAGAGTCTCGATTGTTGGAGAGGCTAAGGAATCTCAGCATAACACC
Source organism: Picea engelmannii (assembly GCA_009831015.1). NCBI lineage: Eukaryota > Viridiplantae > Streptophyta > Pinopsida > Pinales > Pinaceae > Picea > Picea engelmannii. The sequence continues at coordinate 189,909 of ML788291.1, read as the reverse complement.
TAGTGATGATGGAAACATGGGTTCAACAGCCAAAGAAGCTGAAGAGTTGCAATGATGAACAGGCAGAGCACTCGACATGAAGAGAATGCGGAAGCATTGTGCATAGGGTATGCACAAGGTGCATAGAGACTATAAGAAGGAAGAATAAATAAGAGATGGTTTTTGTTGTTGAGATAGATTCAGGAGTGTAGAAGGAGGAGTGTGTAGCAACTGAAAGATAGAGAAGAGGAATGGTGCATTGAAGGGACATGGAACATAGAGAATTAAAGGCAAAAGCACAGAAAGCGCAAGGCATGTGTGCAGCAAGACAGTGAGACACTAAAGGAAGGCTAAGGTGCTCTTGTAGAGAAAAATAGAAGATCAGAAATCACAAGAAGATGTAGATAGAGAGACACTGATACAGGAGAGGAGAGCAGCATAGTAGAACAATGATAAGTCTGGTAAGCCAATGATAAATATTGTATCACTGTGATAAATTTATATATAGAAAACTTTATATTTCAGGGTGGAAGGGTGGTTCTAGGGAGGACTATTGTCCTCAGAGGTTCAAGTGGGTGCTTGAACACAGGGAGTTGTAGCTTCCATATGGTTGCAACCAGAGAAACCAGGGTGGCAGGGTGGTGCAAGGGAGAACTATTGTTCTTTTTTATACAGGTTGATGCATGTGTGACTGGAAGTTGGTGCTGGAACACTTAGGGAGTTGGTGCTTCCTTCTAGTGGGTGCTAGAGAAATCAAGGAGTTGGTGCTTCCTTCTAGTAGGTGGTAGAGAAAATAGAGAGTTGGTGCTCTCAACAAGTTGCAGCTTGCAAAACAAAGGTTGTAGCCTCATTATGAGTTGGTACTCATAAGTATGATAATGTACAGAATGTAAATATTACTTATCATATAAAGAAGAAGAGGTTTTTACCCTTTATGGGTTTCCTCGGGAAATATCTGTCTTTGTATATTTCATATGTGTGAATGATGTTGAATGTTCTATTGCTTACTTCCCTGCATTATTATGATTGTCATTCATTGCTCTGCAAAGAGTTTAAAATAAGCATAATTGTTTAATCTCGGTAACAACTGATTCACCGCCCCCCCCCTCTCAGTTGTCCAACCCTTGGTATCAGAGCCGACCCCTTTTATCTAAGGGTATATCCTAGAGCTTAAACATGTCAAGCCATGAAGGAAATTCAACCAGTAAGGCCCCTTTATTCAATGGAACAAACTTTACCTTCTGGAAAGTTAGAATGAGAACCTACATAATGGATTTAGGTGCAGATGTCTGGGATGTGGTAGATATTGGTTATGTAAATCCATTTGTACTAGCTAAGAAGGATGAAAAGATAGAATTTAGCTTCAACTCTAAGGCTATGAATGCTATCTTGAGTGGGCTTGCAGAAGCAGAATTCGTAAAAGTTATGCACCTAGGAAATGCCAAAGAAATGTGGGACAAACTCATTAGTAGTTATGAAGGTAATGAGAAGGTAAAGGACGCTAATATTCAAACCTACATAGTACAGTTTGAATAGTTGAATATGATAGAAGATGAAATTGTTGGAAAATACTTTCCGAGAGTTGAAGAACTGGTAAATGCAATGAAAGCACTTGGTGAAAAAATTGGGGAACCTTCTTTAGTTCAAAATTTTTTCAGATCTCTACTAGATAGGTTCAACCTGAAGATCTCTGCTATAGAAGAACTTAATGATCTACAAACCTTGGAGTTTTATCAACTTCTAGGAACATTGACTGCATATGAAATGAGAATAGTTAAAGATAAACCCACCTCCAGAGAAGCATCATTTAAGGCAGACAAGAATGAGGATTCTGAGCCTGATGAAATTGAAGCAAAATTTGTAAAAAGACTGAAGAAGGGATCCAAAAAATACAAAGGTAAATTTCCTTTCAAATGTTTCAACTGTGGAAATATAGGTCATTCTGCAAATAAATGTCCCCACAAAAGAAATGATCAGACATGTGATGATGAGGAGAGGCACAAACACAAAAATTTCTTTAAAGATAAAAATTTTAAGAAGAAAAGTCTTTGTGTAAACAATGATGATGATCCTTCAGATGATGAAGACAATGACTCCTCTATTGAAGATAAACTAAATGACTTCATACTTATGGCCAAAGAGGACTATGATAATAAAAGAACAGGAAGTGAGGCTAATGAAGAACAAGCTATGGTTGATATGGAAGGAGAACTGATCAATGCACGAAGAGATTGACAGACTCAGAATTAAGAACAAAAAGAAAAAACAATTGTTGATACAGTTCGAGAAAGACAGTAAACATCCTGATGAAGTCTTTGCCTTGATAAAAGTGGAATTAGAAGAGGCAAATAAAATCGAGGACATTCTGAAACAACAATTATCAGAAACGAAGGCAAGATGTAAAGCTCTAGAAGAAGAAGTAGTGAAAACTAGAAAAGAGTTGGAGAGGTTTCAAGCCTTGTATCATCATAATCTGTCAAGTATCAAAGCCTCAAAAGGATTAGCCACCATTCTGAATCAACAAAGGAATCCAAAGCTGAAAACTAGTTTGGGTTATGAAGAGGGATTAAGTAGTGGTCAGCCAAGAAACAAATAACCTATCAAGTTTGTCAAATCCTCAAACATTGACAACAGTGTTGGACAACTGAGTGGGGGGGTGAATCAGTTATTACTGTGCTTAAACAATTATGCTTCTTTTAAAATATTTACAAGGCACTCAATGATGATCACAATAATGTAGAGAAATAAAAAAAGTCACATTCAACATCAGTCACATATATGAGAAAGATAGAGATAGATAATTCCCGAGGAAACCCATACAGGGTAAAAACCTCTTTTTCTTTATATGATAAGTATTATCTACATTCTTTACATTATCATACATATGAGCACCAACTCATTGTGAGGTTACAACCTATGGTTTTGCAAGCTGCAACTTGCTGAGAGCACCAATGCTCTATTTTCTCTAGCATCCACTAGAAGGAAGCACCAACCCCCTGGTTTCTCTAGCACCAACTAGAAGGAAGAACCAACTCCCTAGTTTCTCTAGCACCAAATAGAAGGAAGCACCAACTCCCTAGTTTCTCTAGCACCAACTAGAAGGAAGCACCAACTCCCTACGTTCAAGCACCCACTTGAAGCTTTGAGGACACCAGTCCTCCCTAGAACCTCCCAACCACCCTGGTATATAAATTCCTTGTTACTAAACCTTATTACAGTGATATAAAATTATTCAATGGATTACCAGCCTTGTCACTATTATGTTACACTACTATGCTCTGTCTGCATCAGTGTCTTCTGCACGCCTCTTGCACTTTCTGTTCTTCTTCCTTTTATACTCTTTGCACCATATCCCTTCAATGAAACCTTCCTCTACTGTTCATTTCTACACCTGCGCTCTGCCTCCTTGATCACACTTGAATCCTTCCCCATGACAACAACCCTAATCTCTCCTTTGTTCCACATTCTTATAGTCCATGTGCTCCTTGTGCATGCAATATTTTCCATGCCTCTGCATGCTCACACTGTGCCAAATTCCTCCACAACTTGAGTGCTCTGTCTAATCGTCATCACAAATCTTCAGCTTCTTTGGTCATTTTCCACTCGTTTTGCATCACTGTATGTTATACTAAGATTCCTCAGCCTCTCTGGCACTTTGAGACTCTTCGTCTTCTCTGTGATAGTTGAACTCACCTTCTCTGTTCTAGTTACAGGCCTCAATGCTCATCCAGCTGTCAATCTCCTCTACGAACATCTTCATGCCTCTTGAAGATTCCCAGAGACTCTTCACCTCGTCTGTCAATCATCCCGAAGTGTCTTTGAGTCCTCTAGCAGAAACCATCAGTGGTTTCTGGAAGTTACACTATGTCATGCTACAGTAGCCCTCCAATCTTGTTCAAATTCACCTGCACTATTGGATTGATTCCAAGGGATCTTGCATTCATTTTGGCATTTCAACTTTCGACAGTTCGACATTCGTGTGACCATGTGTCTCGACATTCCTAGTCACGATCCCCAAAAAGGAGCTTGGTTTCTCTAGATCTTTCCTCCATCTCTCGCTGATGTGACCAAGGGCTGTGACCACAGCCTTATGCATAAGGTGATTTTGCAATTTAGCATTTTGTGAATTTGGAGATGACTCATCTCAACTCTCCAAGTCACGATCCCTGAAACACCGAAATGGCATGGGATCAATGGTCTCGATCAACACTTGATCTAATGGCTCATATCATTTCAAGATTTTTGACATTCTTGATGTTCAGTGTTCTTGTCACTTCAAAGTCTCGATCCATGAAACTCTGAAATGGGGTTGGATCAATGGTCTAGGTCACATCTTGATCTGACGGCTGTGATTAAGTTGCAATTTCGCATATCATGATTTCAAGATTCCTGTGGTTATTATTCTTTGACATCTCCAACTCTTGATCCATGAAACTCCGAAATAGACTGGGATCAATGGTCCAGATCAAACCTTGATCTGACGGCTCAGATTAAGTCACGATTTCGCATATCACGATTTTGGGATTCTTGTGGTTAATATTCTTTGATATCTCCAACTCTTGATCTGTTAAACTCCGAAATGGACTGGGATCAATGGTCCAGATCAAACCTTGATCTGACGTCTCAGATTAAGTCACAATTTTGCATATCATGATTTCGGGATTCTTGTGGTTAATATTCTTTGACATCTCCAACTCCCGATCTGTGAAACTCTGAAATGGACTGGGATCAACGATCCAGATCAAACCTTAATCTGAAGGCTCATATTGTTTCACGATTTCGCATATCACGATTTCAACAGGTTAGGGAACCCCATTCCTTTGACTCTCCAGTCAACAAAATGATGATCTTTCCCCACGTGTCCTGCTTGAAGATGGACGGTCCTCCTTCTTTTAGGATTTTGTGAGCCTGCTACTCCTTGCACTTTAAATAACTTGCAGGTTCTCCTTGATCCGATGATGGTCGGATCCTGTGCATGGATCTAATGACTGAGATCTATCCTCCTCTTTAGCGTGCTCTTCTTGCCTACATTGAGATCTGACAGCCATCGGAAATTCTGAATTGTTGATCCAATGAACATGGTTACTGCTCTTCCCTAATTATCATTGTGCTACTGATCATCATTGATGTACTCAAGCCATCATCACTGCTATACTTTCCATCAATGACAAGCATACGCTGCCTGTAAAACATGCCAACAAATAGTCACTCTGTAGAAACAAAGAAAGAAAATTGTCCACCAAGAAGGAATGAAAGAAAAGGTACCAGAACCAAATCTATAGATCAGAGAAATTATTGGCATGAAAAAAATCGACCTCCTCAAAGAAGACAAACTTTTCCCAGGTACCAACATTTTTTCTATGGGTATTATTTATTTTGTTCTAACTTTGGTCATAAAGTTGTAAATTGTTCTTTAAAATTAAATTATGAGAAATCAAGACATTCAAGGTATAGATATCTGCCATAACAAAGAATGGGAGAGCCAAGTAACAAACCACCACAGACTGCAAATCACTTGATGGATGGGAAAAGGACACAGGTTAAGCATAACAATCATTATGATCCTTTATTTGATGAACCATAATGTTACATCTTTCACAACTATGGACATAAATCTGTTGATTGTCGCTTAAGGAACTATGAACCAGATTTGAATTCCCCTGCTGAAAATGTCAAGGTTTGGAAGAAGAAAGAAAGTGACAAGTGTGGATTAGTGTTGTCAACTCAAAGACAAACAAATCTTTGGTATATAGACAATGGATTCTCCAAACATATGACAGGAGACAAAGGTAAGTTTCTATCTCTAAGTGAAAGAAAATCAGGAAACATAACCTTTGGAAATGATGCTCCAGGTAAAATAAAGGGTAAATGGATGGTGATTTTAAGTAATGGAAAAGTAAAAGCCCAAGATGTTCTGCCTGTAGATGGGCTAAAACATAATCTGCTCAGTGTAATTCAAATGTGTGATAGAGGATGTGAAGTGATGTTCACGTCCAAGGACTGCAAGATAAAGTCTTTAAAGTCAGGACAAGTGGTGGCCCAAGGCATAAGGACAGAAAATAATGTATATGTGTTGAAAGAAGATAGAGAAGAGTGTCATCTAATAAAACATGATGAAATATAGTTATGGCATAGAAGACTTGTACATCTAAACTTCGACCACTTAATCAAGCTCAAAAATATTGAGGCAGTAAAAGATCTTCCAAGAATTTCAAAGCCCCAAGATTCTATGTGTAAACCCTGCCAAGTAGGAAAACTAACCAGGACACAGTTTAAGTCCAAGAGCTCTACTTCAATAGAGAAACCACTCCAACTAGTTCATATGGATTTATGTGGACCATAAAGACAGGAAGGCACAGGGAAAGAAAAATACTTCATGATGATTATTGATGATTACTCCAGAATTACTTGGGTTTCTTTTCTCAAGGAAAAAGTTGAAGCATTTGAGAAGTTTAAAAAATTTAAGGCTTTAACTGAGAATCAAACAGGCAAGAGGTTAAAGGTAGTAAGATTAGACAAAGGAGGAGAAATTATGTCAAGTGATTTCAAGGAATTTTTTGATAAGCATGCGATCAAGAGAGAATACACAATCCCAAGAACTCCACAACAAAATGGAGTAGTTGAGAGGCAAAACAGAACAATACAGCAAATGGATAGGTCAATGATGAATGAGAAGAACATTGGTCAAACCTACTAGGTATAAGAAATACACATAGCAGTCCATGTTCTTAACAAAGACCACCTCAGACCACAAAGTGACAAGACACCTTATGAACTGTGGTATGGGAGACCTGCTTCAATCAAACACTTCAAAGTCTTTGGGAGTAAAGGTTACATAATGAATAATGATGAGAACCTTGGAAAATATGATGACAGGGCTGATGAAGGTATATTATTAGGGTATGCTACAAACAGTAAACGATACAAATGCTATAATAGGAGGCTACATAAAATGGTTGATTGTATTGATGTAAAAGTTGATGAAGGAATCCCAGCAAGAGAGGTGTAAAAAAATGAGTCTTCTACAGAGGAAACAGTTGAAGCTAAAGATGAACAGGTCTAAGAATCAGAAAACAAAGACTCTAAATCAGATGAAGACACAAATACTCAGACAGACTCAAATTAGCATAAAACTTCAAACTCCTCCTTCGGAATCACTCGAAAGAATCATCCTGCAAGTTAGATAATTGGTGAAAAAGACAAAGGTGTACAAACTAGGAGAAACCTAATCAAAAACACCGAACAATCACATATAGCTTTCATATCCATGCTGGAACCCAAGAATTTTAATGAAGCTAGCAAAGAGGACCATTGGGTTAAAGAAATGAATGATGAACTTGATCAGATTGAGAAAAACAATACGTGGGAAATGGTTCATAGGCCTGAAGGTAAAAATATAATTGGTTCCAAATGGATCTTTAACAATAAGTTGAATTTGCAGGGACAAGTTGTCAGGAACAAAGCAGTATTGTGCTATAAATGCTATGCTCAAATAGAAGGACTGGATTTTGATGAAACATTTGCGCCCATAGCAAGATTATAAGCTATCAGAATATTTCTTGCCTATGTTTGTCATAAAAGGTTTAAAGTCTATCAAATGGATGTCAAGTCAGCTTTTCTAAATGGAGATTTAAATGAAGAAGTCTATATGGAACAACCAAAGGGTTTCGAACTGTCTGATAACCCTGACTTAGTATGCAAACTGAAGAAACATTTATATGGGTTAAAACAAACCCCTCATGCCTGGTATCAAAGAGTGGATACATATCTCAAAGACAAAGGGTTGAAGAGAGGAACAATTGACAACAATCTATATATCAAAACAGAGGATAATGATTTTCTCATCGTGTTGGTCTATGTATATGACATCATCTTCATATGTAATAAGGATTCATTGGTACAATGTTTTTCTTCTTCCATGGAATCTGAGTTTGAAATGTCTATGATAGGTGAACTATAATTTTTTCTTGGTCTACAAATTACTCAGAGGTCTGAAGGGATGTTCATTTCTCAAGAAAAATATCTAAGAGAAATGTTGAGAAGGTTTCAAATGGAAGATTCTAAACCTATGGGCACACCTATGGTTATTGGATGCAAATTAAGCAAGGATGATGACTCACCTGATGTTGATCAAAGTTCATATAGGTCAATGACAGGAAGTCTATTGCACATCACAACATCTCATCTAGACACAATGCATGATATTGGGATGGTAGGAAGATATCAGTCTACACCAAAATAGAGTCATTTGCTAGCTGTCAAAAGGATATTCAGATATTTGAAAGAAACAATGAACTATGGCCTATGGTATCCTAAGAATCAGAATTTTCAATTATTAGTCTACTCATATGTTGATTGGGCTAACTGCATGGATGAAAGGAAAAGCACGAGTGGAGGTGCGTTCTTCTTAGGAGATTCTCTAGTAGCATGGTTAAGTAAAAAGCAAGGTTCCATTTATTTATCAACTACAGAGGCATAGTACATTGTTTTTGCTACCTGTTGCACTCAGGTATTATGGATGATTAATACACTAGCAAACTTGGAAGTAAAATATGCTACACTGATCCCAATTCATTGTGATAACACTAGTGCCATCAGTGTGTCAAAGAATCTTGTATTCCGCTCCAAGACCAAGCATATTCCCATAAAATACCTTTTTCTGAGAGAGCAGGTCACCAATCAGATTGTTCAGGTCCATTACATTCCAACCACAAAACAAATTGCAAACATATTTACTAAACCCCTAGCCAAGACACCATTTGAATATCTCCGACAGAAGCTGGGTGTCATCCCATCTCACATATAAGAGAGCCCATCCTGTTAGGGGGATTTTTGTATTGATTGAATATTTGATACCTCCTAAAATTACTACAAAATCTCAGGGGGAGCATGTTTTCTTTGACATTGATGTCAAAGGGCGAGAAAAGGAGTGGTCTAGACTAGATGCTGCAGTTGGAAGTCCAAATAGATTAGCGCAACCATTCAGAGTTGCCATCAATGCCAAAGGGGGAGATTGTTGGCATGTTTATAGGAAGGTGTGCTTGTCATTAATGGAAAGATCAGAGTATGCAACGATGGAAAAATAGGGACAACGTAAGCTCATGAGGATTAGTGCAGAGTCGCACGCAGTGCATAGGTGTGCACCAGGGACAAGGTTAACTCATTGCCAAAGCTCAAGAGAGATATCATACTCAGGATCTTAGATGGATCAAAGGTCGAAGCCTTTGACACTTATAAATTATTCCAAGTTAGGAGGATGTGTAAGCACAGGGGGAGAAGCGACAATGATCTTTGGATCCCATTGAGAATTCCCGATGAACATTAGATCTGAGCTTGAGGTCCGACCGACATTGGATCCAGGAGAACCTACACATTCTTTAAAGAGCAAGGTGAAGCAGGGTTATGAAATCCCGAAGGCAGGAGGACAGTTTTGGTTACCGAGAGTTGGAAGAGTTGAGACTCTTCATCATCAAGAGTCTCGGAATCGTGAAATGAGAAACCTCGAAAACCTGAAATAGGCACATTGACCGGAGGTTCAGATATTGGGAGTTGGAGGAGTCAAGAGTCGAGACTCTTCAACACAAGAGTCTCAAAGTGCCAAAATGAGAAACGCAAAAAATCCTGAAATAGGCACATCAACCAGAGTTTCAGATACCTAGAGTTGCAGGAGTCAAGAGTCGAGACTCTTCATCACAGGAGTCTCAAATTCATGAAATGTGAAATGCCAAAACACCTTTTTGTGTAGATTTTGGATACTGGGAGATGGAGCGTCAAAACACTTCATCACAAGGAATGTCGGAATGCCGAAATGCGAAAAACACCTTTTGGTGTTGGTTTTGAATACCGAGAGTTGGAGTGTTGAAACACTTTGCAACAGGATTGCCGAAATGATGAAATGCTAAAATGCATTTTCAAATAAGGCTATGGTCACCGCCGGTGGTCACATCATCGAAGAGTTGTAGAGAAGAGCTAGAAGAGACAAGATCCATTTCAGATTTTGGGACATGGAGAGTCGAGACGACTCATCAAAGAATCCCCGAAACACGAAATGCAAAATACATGTTCAGATTTGGCCCTTGGTCATAACCCATGGTCACATCGACAAAGGCTCAAGGGAGGAGGTAGCACGAAGATTATCTCCATTTCGGAGATCATGACTTGGAGAGTCGAGATGCCTCACCACAGGGATGCCAAAAAGTTGAATGCCGAAATGCTGAAACGCCGAAAGGTTGAAATACGAAATGGTGAAATAAGCACGAGACCCATCATTTATGAACCAATGGTGCAGGTTATTTAGGAATATGATCAAAGTACTACTATTTCTCTTCACAGTTGATCAATCAGTGGTGATTCAGTTGCTGAAGCGGTCTTTGGAGGATCATAGTATAACTACTAGAAACCACTGATGGCTTTTTCCAGAGGACTCGAAGAGACTTCTGTGTGATTTCCAGAGGAGCTGAAGAGTATCAAGGAATCTGCTAGTGGAATGAAGACTGTTCGTAGAGGCAATTGACAGATGGATGAGAGTTGAAGCCTGTAACTACAACAGAGAGGATGAGCTCGACTGTGACAAAGAAGACAAAGAGTCTCGACTATTGGAGAGGCTAAGGAATCTCATCATAACACCCAGTGTTGATGGACACATGGGTTCAATAGCTAGAGAAGCTGAAGAGTTGCAATGATGAATAGGTATAGCACTCGACATGAAGAGCATGCAGAAGCATTACGCACAAGGGATGCACAAGGTGCACAGAGACTATAAGAAGGCATAAGAAAGAAGAGATGGTTGTTGTTGTTGAGAGGGATTCAGGAGTGTAGAAGGAGGAGTGTGCAGCAGCTGAAATACAGAGAAGAGGAATTGTGCATTGAAGGGACATGGCACACAGAGCATAAAAGGCAGAAGCATAGAAAGTGCAAGGCATGTGTGCAGCAAGATAGTGAGACACTAAAGGAAGGATGAGGTGCTCTGGTAGAGAAAAACAGAAGATCAGAAATCACAAGAAGATGCAGATAGAGAGACACTGATATAGGAGAGTAGAGCAACATAGAAAATTAGTGATAAGCCTGGTAAGCTAATGATAAATATTGTATCATTGTGATAAATTTATATATAGCAAACTTTATATTTCAGGGTGGGAGGGTGGTGTTAGGGAGGACTATTGTCCTTAGAGGTTCAAGTGGGTGCTTGAACATAGGGAGTTGTAGCTTCCATCTGGTTGCATCCAGAGAAACCAGGGTGGAAGCGGGTGCAAGGGAGAACTGTTGTTCTTTGTTATACAGGTTGGAGCCTGTGTGACTCAAAGTTAGCGCTTCCATCCATTTGGTGCTGTAACACTTCAGGAGTTTGTGCTTCCTTCTAGTGGGTGCTAGAGAAACCAGGGAGTTGGTGCTTCCTTATAGTAGGGGCTAGAGAAAACAGAGAGTTGGTGCTCTCAGCAAGTTGTAGCTTTCAAAACAGAGGTTGTAGCCTCATTATGAGTTGGTACTCATAGGTATGATAATGTACAGAATGTAAAGATTACTTATCATATAAAGAAGAAGAGGTTTTTACCCTTTATGGGTTTCCTCAGGAAATATTTGTCTCTGTATACTTCATATGTGTGAATGATGTTGAATGTTTTATTTCTTACTTCTGGCCTGCATTATTGTGATTGTCATTCAGTGCTCTACAAAGAGTTTAAAATAAGCATAATTGTTTAAGCTCGATATTAACTGATTCACCCCCCCCTCTCAGTTGTCCAAAAATCTTGTGAGCACATGTTCAAATAGGAAGTGTGTTGTTGTCTCTACACTGCAATATTTAAATGGTGCTACCTCTATCCATCTTGAGAGGTATTCCCTCGTAGTTATAATGTATCACATGCCTGAGCTTCTTGTGGGTGGGTGAAATTGTCCAATGATATCGATAACCCATTTTTCAAACACTTGTAGTATCACTTGTGGATGTAAGTGCACCTCGTCCCATCTGTTTGGTTTTCCGACCCTCTGACAAACATCACATTGTTGACAATAATCATTTTCATGTCTATGAATGCTTGGCCACCATAATCCCATCCGCAAAACCTTATGCGCGATAGCTTTTCCTGCATAGTGTCCTCCTACTATTCCTTCATGGGCTTCTGTTAGTATCCCAGGCCTTTCATGTTCTAGCACACATATTATGAAGATGTTGTCTTCCCCCATTTTATATAAGTTCCTGGATATCAAATGGTAGTTGTCTACTTATAAAACCATATTTTTCCTCTGCGCGGTGCTAAATTCCTATGGCATAGTCACTGTAATTAAATACTCAATAATTTTAGCAAAATAATCATCCGCGATCTGAATTGAAAATAACTACGTGTCAGGTAAGGTATCCTCTAAGTTTGTAGGTTCCTCTCCATTGGTAACCCTTGAAAAGTTATCAGGTCATGCATTTAGCTTCCCTGGTTTAACTATGAATTCAAAGTCAAATTCTTGAAACAACAGTAACCATTGATAGATTCTCCCCCCAACACTGGCTTTTTGACTAGGTACTTAAGGGATGAATGATTTGTAACATCTTAAAATGTTTTCCAAGTAGGTAATTCCTAAACTTCTGAAGCAAGTATACCATAGCTAGGTGTTTCCTCTCTGTAGTGTTGTAGTTTTGTTCCGATTCTAACCGTTTTTTGCTAGTAAATGCTATAGGATCATCCAATTCTCTTGCTCGTGGCTACACCAAAATAGCTTCAAAGGCTATGGATGATGCATCTACGTGTACATGGAATTTCTTCCCCCAGTCTGGAAATAATAAAATGGGTGTTGTGACCATCTTCTCCTTTAGAGTGTTCAATATGCGCTGACATTCCTCATTCCACTAAAACTTAGTATCCATCTTTAGCAATTTCTCCATCGACGTAGTGATCCACACATATCCCTTTATAAATTTTTTGTAGTATCCTATATGTCCCAATGTGGCCCTCAGCTAACACAATGATTTCAGTGGTGGTAAGTTCACAATGACTGCAATCTTTGCAGGATCCATGATCAAACCTTGTTTGCATACTATGTGACCCAACATAATTCCAAAGGGTGTTCCAAATATACATTTCTTAATGTTCAAGGATATTTGGCATTGCTTGCATATTTCTAACATCAGCCTCAACACCTCTACATGCTCCTTCAACAATTTTTACACTGTCCAATCATCCAAATATACCTTTAGAAAATCATGGATGAATTCCTTGAAGGCAACAATGACTATTCTGGAAAGAATTATTGGTGCATTCTTTAGTCCAAAAGGAATGACTGTGTACTGGTAGCATCCCCATTCTGTTGAAAAGGTAGTCTTGTACCGATATTCTGGTGCTATCTTGATTTGGTGGTAGCCTAAGAATCCATAAGTGAATGAGTATGCTTCCTATCCTCCCACATTTTCTAGTACTTCATCTGTAAAGAGTGTAGGGAAGGGGTCGTGTGGGTGTCGAGGAAAAGATATGAAATGATCTTACTCAATCATTTTCAGTTTTTTCTTGGCTAAATAAAAATAGTTAGGAATGCCACCCTATGTTTATAGCCATCAAAAATAATATTGTAACTCACAAGTATTGATTACAAGTTCTTAGGCTAGTCTTTTTATAAATAAAAGCTTGCTGGGAAATTCGTTATTATATGATTTTCTGAATATAACAGTTGTTGAAATAAATGTAGAGATAGAATCCAAGACACCAAGATGAAAATCAAGAAAGATGAGACATAAATAAATCCTTTATTTCATTCCAATTCACCAAAGAGTCAATCTCTTTACAAACTTTTGTGAAGAAATTTCCGACCAAAGTTAAACTTAGAAATCCCTGATGGAACATAAAAAAGGACCTCTAACAAAAAATCAAAAACCTGAACTCTAAAAGCCAGATCATCTTGCCATAGATTACTTCCCACTCAACTCTGCACAATATCCTTTGCCAGTCATGAAAACTAATTCACAAATAGACAAGTGTACACAAACTATCAAAGATAGATCAACACCTATGAAAAAAAAGTGTCTGAATGATGTAATTCAACTTTGAATCTTGATATTTACAATAATACCCTGCTATCATAAAAAAGAATTAGGCTTGTGATAAATTAAGGAATGAATGAAAACTGAACTATCTCAACATAAAATCAAAGATAAAACCTTAGTATGCTTCCCCTTCTTCCTCCATTTCCTTTAGCCTTTAAGAAAATTAGAATTGGTTGAAGAAGTTAAACTACCTCATTAGTTAAGTTAACTAAAAACTCAACCAAATTTTTAGTTAAGGGCGAAAAGTAATAAATCATAATAAGGGTTTTAAATAAATAATAACTAGTAGGTGGGACCCCTTGTGAATCCCTTTATCTCTTAACAATCATAACATAACTAGTTAATTAAGAAAAACACCCTTCCTTGTGACTCCCATCATCACATTCACATTTTAAAAATTGTCTCATTGATATTTGAAATTATTTTCAAAAAATATATTACTCAAATATCCAAAGAAATCATGTTGTCCAAAACTTCTGAAGTCAACTGTCATCAATAATACATAAAATAAAAACTCAAAAACCATATTTCCCACTCTGAGATGCAATATTTCCTTGATGGTTGTTGTCACCCTTAGATTTTTTTGAATTTTCCTTTGGCTGCACTGAGCCTTTAGGCCTAATTTCACTGATCACATGAGAACAGTCATCCCTCAAATGCATATAGGAAAACATAGATTTATTAGAGCCATTGGAGGGTGAGGAAGGGGTAGCAATGGATTTTCCTTTATCATGGGCATTGTAGGCCTCAGTTTTCAACCTTTTTCAAGCATGAGAGGAATGAAATAGTGAGTGGATAGGTGCAACTTCATAAATCTGGTTAATAGGCAGGGGAGCAGGTAAGGAAAAATTGGGCCAGCCACGATGTTGGGAGATTGTCAGGTTCACAATCTCTTGCCATCCATCATTTTCGGGAACCTCAGGTTTCTATGAGACATGAAGGGGAATGAGAATACCAGGGGATTGTGGATCTTAGAAGGGAGGCCTTTCAATCCTAGGTTGTATCATTCCTTGCCCAATCCAATTGAAAAATATGACCTGAAACAACTGACCTAACTGTTGTGAGTCAACATCAAAGTGTATAGAGAATCTTGGCATTCTTGGGCCTCTGTTCCAATTACCTCTCCCTTGGTTGCCTCTTCCATGGATGCCTTGGCTAAAAAATCCCATTCCTTCATTCATGAATGATTAGAAAATAGTCCCTTTAGAAACCATGCATGACAACTCCTTAAAAATATGAAATAGATTTTGGCTCAGCAACATCTCCGACTCATGCAATCTAATCCATACAAAATGTTTAATTGTTGTCAATGAGTAGGGGGTGGACAAGGTTTTTGGATATGTGAAGGGTTTGTATTCAGTGAAAAATGATCAAATGAGAGGGAAAAAGAATCATGGTTACTTCTCAAAGACAACAACAATCAGCTGCAATGTAAACCAAAGAATACAAAATTGTGTTCCAATCAAAAGAAAATGCAATTTCAAACTGTTTCAATATAGAATTCTCTTAACTGTAATTAAATTTTAAGAACAAGGAATGAAAAATGGATGTGGGAAGGCAAGGGGGTTGTAATTAGTGAAAAGTGAAATAATGGTAAGGAAAGAGAGAAGATATTGTTCATAAAATTAATTAAGTAATCCATAAAACCGTTATATATCAAACACAAAAGGTCCAACACCAACCAAATAGTCATTGTGATCAAATGATCAATTACTGTGTATAGTTCAATCAATTTTGAGCATTAACTTGATTGTAATCAATTATTTAACAAAGTGTCATCAAAACAAGACAATATGCATTCGACAACAACCTATAGAGGAGCTCTGTTCTTCTTATTTATCCAATTAATATCTTAAAACAATCCCCAAATGAAAAAATAGTCACTTATTTCCACTTTCTTCAGTGTCAACTCATCAACCATTTTCCATCAACAATTAAATTGTAATAAGACCATACTACCACAACACCCATTATTTTCTCTATTAATATGTATTATATTCATTAAACATACAGAGTGGACAGTCAAACACAACGATCCATATTTTAATTGCAAAGATCCTGATTTTCCATTTAAACACACAGACAACGATTAACATTTCAATTCATACGACGTTGTGGGATATATACACCATTAAAAAAAAATAGAGTATTTTTGTGACTGTATAGGTCCAACTACTCTGAATCTAAACATCCAAAATGTTGGGCTATCAATCAACATAACGAGATAGCAACAATAGGCCCGATCTCATCTCATAAATTGATCAAATTTGCAATGAAACCATATTGTTTTAAGAATTCATGACCATGAATGATGGTGCAATGAAATAATATCCATAACATATATAGTATATGGCCATGCCATAATTACCATGATTGCAATACTTCCATTGTCAATTTAAAACACACAGTCACAACAACTATCAACTCAACATAACATGTTGTAGGAACACCATACATACCCACGCATCACACATGAAGCATTGTTGTGACCTAATCAATTAAAACTAATTCTTGGTAAAACATTAAATAATCACATTGTAAGAGACAACGACTATGCATTCAATCCAATTCTCCAATCAACAAAATTACCATGCTGAGTTTAACAATTTGATTATCATAATAACCAATGCACTGACTAAATACCAATAACACCACCACTGTCAACATAATTAATAGAGTTGAGCCAGAAATCAAACACTGTTGACAATGCCCAACAACTCATAACAACCAAAAGTATATCCGACAGGCCATAATTGTTCCCTCTATCAAAATCGAGCTTGAGAAATCAAGGGTTTTCTCTGTGGAAAAAAAAATGGGAACTGGAGTCGACTCCCATCATCGATTGAGAACCTTCAATATCAATGATGCACACACAGGGTATACCACCAATGACTTCACTGACAAGGTGACATTTCACGAGATAGGAGAGACTATGAACAGAGGAGGAAAGGCTCCATTTGGGCCTTGTAACAACACTTAGAACATGTAAGGTATAACCATCATGGCTCTCCAAATCAACCAACTAAAAACGATGAGACAAAATAGAGCCGAGAAGAATCAATATAACCCATTGTGCAACCATCAGTAGCATGAAAAAACCCATACCCAAGTGAAACAATGTGCAATGACACAAGGCGTTTCAAACCTAGTAAACCCCACAACAACAAATGACTGGGTATGGTGATAAGAAAGCATGGAAATGGCCAACCAATATGGAACGAATAAAAACCCTTCAACCAATACCAATAAGGGTGACAGAGGGCCTTCATGGATTTTAACACTCAGAAAGATCAGTAACACTTCGACTTCAACATTATTGCAAGGAGAACCACACCAACAATTCATTCTAGAAAAATATCACAAATTTACATAGTTTCCAGACTTAAGGAAAGTACAGACGCATACATTCCAAGCCAATATCTATTTCATAACCAACGAATATTCATGGATGGAGAAAATACATACCTATAACCAAAAGCACCTGAAAAATGTGAGCTTAGCCGAGTGGTTTTTCCTCTGGTTGAAAGTCAGAGCCTAATCACATCAAAACATAGTTGAACAATGGCCCAACTAGGGTGGCAGCAAGTGGAAGAAGTAGGAGTGAAATGCAGTAAATGCACGTCGCCTCCACCCCTACTCATTCAATTCCTTAGTACATGCCAACCAACCTCCCACTAACACATTCAATTAAACCATGCATCGGAATTAGCATCCATCACTTGTCAAACGTGCCACCCATATCACAATTATCCATTGCCAACTTATACCATAACACATATCAACCATGTTTCATATAACTCAAAAAATCGCATAGCTATTAACTTGTTATCTAGGATTAACAACGATATTTTAATTTCAATGCATGTAGAGTAGCATATTACTATAGTTTAATCTCTTCCTTTTGAATTTTGTTTATATTGCTTTTATTTATTTTCAACTGCTTCTTATGTGTTGTTATTAACATATCTCTTGTGCAAGTGTCACAACAATGAATCTAGGAGAAGATATCAAGGGTAACAATGGATAACATAGGCTATCATAACATAAAAATAGATCCTAGAGAAATGGAAAAAACACATAACATGCCTTATCCATCATTCATTTGTCACAATTAGAACCAACATATAATAGGCCTCATCCATCGCTAATAAAACCTAGATTTCATCAATCATGTAGAACCCTATAAGAGATGTCGAATAGAATCATAAACATGAAATAAGAACCAAATCTGATCTCCCAATCTACAAGGGGGTCCCATCTACTAGTATTATATATCCTGTTATCTTATAATAATAGGCTTTAGCAATACCTTGTAGCCAAAAACCGCGTTGTGATTTTAATCGTCAACAAACTGGCGACTCCATAGGGAAATTTGTTTTCAACATATTTAGAACTCAGAACTCATGTTTTTGCAGACCAAGAACTATAGGTCAAGAAGGTATAACTAGGAAGATTGTGCAACAGGGGGAAGTGAACAGATTTAATGGAAAAATGACTAGGAATTCAGGAATAATTCATGAAAAGTGTTATGTATGAGGGGTTTTAACACTGTGTTCATAATCTTCCAATCGTGATCGAATCTTAATTTAAAGGAGAAATTTTATGGACTTTCTCTCTTAAATTCTCAAATGCATGAAGAAAAGGAAAGAAGAAGCTGGAGATAAGCCAAAAAAACCATTCTAGACATCAGTGGAAGTAGATAACAATTTCAAGGGTGACTTAAGGGGAAACATCATAATAGTTGTGTAATGTTGATTGTTATTGACTAACAATGCCTTGCAGGAGTGTCACTATGGAAAAACTAATCCAACAACTTATTTTGACCAAATTAACTAAAGATGGTAGGAAACAAATTCATGACAGAAGTAAAATTGCAAGATTAAAACAACAACAATAAAATGACAGAAACATAAAAGTAGTAGGAAAATCTTAAAACAAAAATCATAAGTCAAACTACTATAAAGAAGAAAAGAAAATAGTGCAAAATTGAAAGCAGAGCTAGGTTAGTAGTATACAGAAAATCCAAACAACATTGGAACTTTTTCACGTTGATCCCTGATAATGTTTCCAGTGAGAATCGTTAGTTTTGTAGGAAAAAAATTTCTCCCATAAATCATTTAGAATGTAAGATTTGGTTTCCAGGATAGAAACAATTTTGAAAGGACCAGGAAATAACACTTGGGACTCTGAGGTAATTATTGACCCCTTAACGTATATGATTAGATCATCAAGTTAGATATGGATACCGATCAATTCATCAAGAGTTGTGTATATAGGTTTTCTAAAAGAGGTACTTGCATAAGGTAAGCCAAAAAATAGGAATTTGTAAGTCATGGTACCCCAATTGGTGATAAGAGTGGTTTTGTGAACATCTTCCCCTTTTCCCTTGATTTTACTATAACTCAAAATTTTGTCAAGTAAGGGCCTCATCTGTGACCATACAACCTGCTCCAGAATCATTTCCATATTGAGGGGAGGAAAAGGATTTCTCATAATAGGCTGACTAAAAGTGCAAAAATTAACACAACTTCTAATATGATCAATGGTCTTTGAAACAGGTACCCAATTGGAAGCCCATTCAGGCTACACTGGAAAAATAATCCTAGCCGTTAAGAAATTTTTGAACTCCCTTTGAAAAGTTTCTTTAAATGCAGAGTTAATAGGTATTTGTTTTTGCCTAGCTAGTTTCATGCCTTCCTTGATGGGGATAGAATGTTGTATAAGATTAGGATAAAAACCACGAAGATCCTTATAAGACCAAGAAAAAAAATCTTGAAATTCACCAAGTATCTTGGCAAACTTCATTTCTTCTTTATCAGAACATTGGGTACTTATTTTAACATTATTTGAAGATTCGAGTGTCCCAATATTCAAGGAGATGGTTTCACCCACCTTCCTTCTTGAATCCTCCTTTCTCTATTTCTATTTATTCCCTACATCACTCGATGAAAATGAACTCTCTAGAGGAGTCAGGCCCTTAGGAATCTTGTTGTCTTCTATGGATATAATTTCCTTGGGATTAAGAGGTTCATATTGAATGAACAAACAAATGTTCTCATCGTCAGGGAGGACCTGCCAAGATTCTACATTGTCAAGGATATGTAGACAATATAGAGATTGAAAAGAACAATCAGGCCTGTGAGTAAAAGGTTGTTGATTAGGAGAAGCTGCAAAGAAAGCTAACTGATCATCCATTGAATTCAACTCCTTCTTAACATGAGTGATGTTGAAAGATAATAGGTTTGAGATAAGCGCCCAAACAGTTTGGGTGTATTGTTTCATTAGCTTGTTTCTAGGAGAGTATATCTTACGTACCAGGTTCACAACAAGCTCATAATATCCAAAAATAGAAAGGTGACTACAACCAAGATTATAGGCGTTTTGAATGCCTAGTAATAAAGCTTCAAATTTTAGCGACATTTTTCACAAGAAAACTCCAACCTGTAAGACAAATTATGAATTTTCCCTACAGGAGAAACCAATATAATGCCAGCCCCATTAACTTCATTAGAGAATAAACCATCGAAGTGCATGTGCCACATATCATCATATAAATAGATTTGTTCTAAAGGAATATTATCTTCCTCAGCAAATATGGAGTGCACTCCTAGGTCCTCTTCGATATAGTTTACATTAGGTTGTGGAACACTCTCTATGTAGGGTGAAATACTTCCCTCTCTAAGGACTATAATGTTCTTACCATTCTGATGCATGGATAAATGTGACCCGTCGAGTGAGAGATATCCACCTGTTAGGGCTTTCCAATATCTTCCCAAGATAATTGAGTAATTACTTACAGGAATATCGATTACCTGAATACTAAGGGTTGTCCTTATTTCAGGGTGTGGGCATAAAACTAAGGTTACATATTTAATATCACCTATGGTCATTTGTTGTAAAATATTATAGCAGAGCATGCTTCTGGAATTTTCATTTGTACAAGACAAGCCCATCTCTTCTATAATAATCTTCGACATCACACTTGGGCCCGAACCACCATCAATGAGGCAACAATGGGCGATCTTCTCCATAATATTTACAAAAATGTAAAAAGGGGAATTTTTTATAGGGTATCTAAATTTATGTACACCTACCTTATTTATAGATGAATCCTATTCATTTACCTCTTCAGAGAGCTTTGCTACAATGAAATATTTTCCTTTTGTT
Organism: Picea engelmannii; assembly: GCA_009831015.1. Lineage (NCBI taxonomy): Eukaryota > Viridiplantae > Streptophyta > Pinopsida > Pinales > Pinaceae > Picea > Picea engelmannii. The sequence goes on along the minus strand of ML788291.1, from coordinate 168,737 downwards.
ATCACTCAAAATTTCGTCCTCGCATGGCGACAAGAACTCAGCATCGTCAAAACAGTAATGAAGTCATTCATGGCACTGAATTAATCTCACAGCATTCCAAAAAGGTCAAAAACTATACAAAGTAGTGCAAAAATTAAAGAGCGATTTACAACAGTTGGGTGCGCACGCACATGCGTGGAACAGGAATGTACCATGCGCACATACGCGCACAATGCGCGGTTGTTGGCGCAAAAACCTATGCACCTGCTAAACGGTGCATTTATTGAATTGGTCAGCCTCCCAACCACTTATGGATCAGCTCCCAAGCCGATTTGACCCTCAAATTTAAGATGAATCCGCATGGTAGGCTGGTCAAAGACCTAATGAAGCCCTAAAGAGCCTCTTTTCACACTACAAAAGAGTTACACAATAACCCAATGCAATGCTATAAAAATCCATGAAGAAACCTCGTTTTCTCAAGGAATTTCATGTAATGTTATGTTGCTTATATGGTTTTAAGGACTCACTCCTTGACAATATCATATTGGCACCATTTCATTGAGCAATCCACCTCTCCATTGAGTGGATTTGCAAAGGAGTTTTTTCATCACCATTTTCATTTTTCTTATTGTAAGGAGACCAAGCTTGTGAGGGTCCAAGAGCCTTCCTTTCGAGGAAGAAGGGACTCATAGTCCCCTTTCTTCATTGTGCTTTGATTTCATCAATAGATCAGCCTAAAAACATTGGTGACATTGGTCTTTTTGTCCTTGTTATCTCTATATTTCCATGCTTTTAATTTTAGTTTTTATTTGTTTAATTCTTGCTTATATTTATGTTTTTCTTTCTCTAACTCTTTCCTTTACAGCTGTCATGCTCAACAAGACCCATCTGGGCATGTAAGCACCTCTTATTTTCTCACCAAGGTGACGAAGAGGGTGTAAACAGATTGGCGACCATACTGGGGATTAGGTATCAATTCCTTGCTCATTTGGGTTTATTTTTCTCTTCTTTTAGTTTAATTAACTTGCAGGTACACCAACCGGCCTAGGCCAACCTGCCAACCATCCAATTCAAGGGAGAATTGAGAGGAATCCATCCAGATTTTTCTTTCTCGGCTGTTTGCCACAGGTGCATGGGTATTCCACCCCATAGGTGCGCATCGTGTGCCCATGCGCTTAATCAACAACCATTCTCTGCACGCATGCGCTTTCTGTCTCAACTCTGTTCACGTGCCTGGACTCTGTGCACCTCTGTCTGCACTAGGGGCCACACATTTGAGTAAAATTTCACATTGTAAGTTGATTGGGGTGTGGGGAAGGCCATTGGCCCGCTTAAAATGATGTTAAGCATGCTCTAAATACTGCACCACACTTAGTCCCCTCATCATATAAAGGGATTAGCCAAACACACATAGGCACTTAGGAGGATAAAAATGAATTTCTCTTCTTTGCTTTTTGCCACATGGATGGCTTGTTTTGACTAATAATCTAGGTTGGACATCAATTTTAATCACACCTAAACTTACATTGGGACTAGGAATTGAAGTAACAATCGTTTAGTATGCTCTTCTCTCGCGCTTCCAAGCGATCTTGAGAATTAGAAAAAGATTGTGAAAAAAATCTCATCTCCCTTAAACAAACATTTTAAACCTTTAGGAGAGGACAACAACCCTTTTGGGACCCCTCTTAGCTTCATTTTTCAAACACATTTTAAACTTGTAATAGGCCCATACATGCCCACATGCTACAAAGATAGAATAGTGGTTGAAATTTTGCTTTCTTAGATCAAAACACTAGGAGAGTTTAAAGGTTTGTAACGGGCCCATACATGCCCACATGTTCAATCTAGGATAGTTTCATGATTTTTCTAGATTACCTCACAATAGGGAGTTAAAGGATAGTAACGGACCCACATGTCCACATGCTAGCTTCCTAGGGMTTTTGAATTCCGCAAGGTTGTACCAAAGACATCTAGCTAATTAGGTAATCAAACTCTTGTAAGGACCAAGCGAAGTCCACATGCAGCAAGGTGATATCTAAATTAACTGAAAATTGGCACACTTTCACTCACACACAAAAGTCACTTCGCACTCACATAGATTCTTCTCGAAACATGGAGGTCCAAGTAAGTTTCCTCCAAAGGGATTCCGAAAATACCCCATCTTTTCTTGACAAGACTATCCACTCCCATTTTTAATCAAACGAGGTTGGTTTTCACCCCTAGCCTCAAAAAACAACATCTAAAATATTTCTAAAAACTCACAAAGTTTTCCTCCACAGGAGGTGCCAAAAGAAATTTTTTAGTCTAGGTAGGATTTCGGGGATAGGCATCCAAATAACTCCCCGTTATTTGGTTCTCACATTGATAAAACATAGAGGTTGTCAAATAGGGAACTTAAAATCCTCCAAGTCAAGTGTTCCAATCACCATAAGGCAGGGAGATACTTGTGAAGGGTTGAAGGCCAAGGTTCGATTGTTCTGTGCATCCCCCCTTGAGGCACCCACCTCTTGGACGGGATCCAGCCCGTGACCCATTTCTTAGGCCAAAAATCTAAATGTCGCACTTTGACCGAGGTACCTAGTGACCAACTTTAGGACATCTACCCAGGTGGAAATTGTGGGCTGCAATTGCAACTTGATTGGATTTTGTGTGGCTATTGGGAAATATCGCCAGCTCTTTCGGGATATGCCCCCTCTACCCCTCATTATAACCAATTGTTTCATCCTTCACTAGTCTCTCTTCCGATGACTTTAGACCCCACTGTTGAGAACTATTGGAAGGTCCAGTGCTATTTGAGAGGAAGGACGTTACATCTTTTAGGACACGATCATTTTCTTTATTTTTCCCCACGCGGATAAAACCCACTTACCCATATATATGCTTCTTTCTCATTTTATGTATAATGCACATCTGATTACAGTTTGATTTGGATATATATATTGTGTAAACATTTAAACGCAAAGGTTCTTGTTTCTATATTTCTCTCACCATGTGTGGCACACATTCACACAGTTAGTCTGACATCATAGGGGAACCACAGAACCCCCGTCGTTCACGACGCTTGCTCAATATCCCTCCTATATTAGGGGGAGTATATGGTCATGCCCGCTCATCTACACCTCCTTCACACACTCCTGTGAGTGCTACTATCTTAGGATCATCTTTGCTTGGTTCTACATTACTTGGGTCAACTTCCCAAGGTCATCCGTTCACTCACTCTCCTTTACACGGAAGCAGGGGACCCACTTCCTCTCAAGGAGGGAGCACCAACCCACCTAGTCCCCATCAAGGGTTAGGTTCACAACACACTATGGCTAGAGCTAACCCTCCCACCCCACTACAGATTCCATATTTGGCCTCTCTCAACATACCGGATCTCACCAAACTCACCAATGATCCTATATTGCATGACGCCACATGGCCTGCAATGCCAACAAAACTTCCTTTAGATATACCAAAGTTTGAAGGAAAGGCGGGGGATGACCCTGCCAACCATGTCATGACCTTTCATCTATGGTGCTCTTCCAATATCATTATGGATGATTCCATCAGACTGCGATTATTTCAACGCACACTCACTGGCCCCTCGGCCAAATGGTATGTTGAAGAAAAATCTGGGTCCCATGCGACCTTTGAGTCATTAGCCAAAGCATTCTTGACCTTCTTCTAATTACCCATCCGCCATGACAATGGTCTAGAACTACTGTCTAACTTCAAACAAACCTCAGCCACCCACATCGTTGATCACATTCATGAGTGGCGTAGGCGACGTAGTTTGTGTAAAGCAAAAACCACCAAGCAACAATGTCTCGACTGGTTTCTTCGATCACTTGTCTCTCTCCTTGGAAAGGATGTAGCTTCCACCTTCCCTCAATCCGAAGAGGAATCCATTAGTAAGGCCCAACAATATGACCTCATCTATGCACAGTCAGGGTACTTATAGACGGTACTTCCTGATCTTCCAAAACCTGTGCCATTTGGCCAAGACAAACCTGGGATGTCTCACTCAGCAGACGGACTAATAGGTGCCACCATGCACCACGGTCCACAAACCCAACCACCACCGATGTATGGAACACCTCAATACCCACTAGCATATGGGGGTACTCCTTATTACCCCCCACCCCCTTATCAACAACCATACCCTGTTGTTATACCTCCACCCATCAGTGGACCACCACCGGCACCTCCCATACATCCACCTATTCCCACAAATAGTGGTGCTCCCTCAACATCAGCTTATAGTACTAGTAAAATCACTACGCCTTCCTATGTACCTTATGGAACAATACCACCACAAAACCCATACGTCCCATTTCCTGGTCCTCCACAACCCATGGCTGCCCCACATCCACATGCAGGGGTAAATTTTGTTCAATCTTCTGCTGCTCAACAATACCAAAATTTTGAACAGTTGAATACAGCCAACCCAACTCATCCATCGAACAATACCAAGAAGAAAGGATGGTGTTGGACAACTGAGAGGGGGGGGGGGGTGAATCAGTTGTCACCGTGCTTAAACAATTTATGCTTCTTTTAAACTCTTTGCTGAGACACTAAATGATAATCACAATAATGCAGGGAAATAAACCATGACAAATTCAGCATCAGTCACACATATGAGAAACACAGAGACAGATATTTCTTGAGGAAACCCATACAGGGTAAAAACCTCTTTTTCTTTATATGATAAGTAATAGTTACATTCTTTACAATATCATACATATGAGCACCAACTCATAATGAGGCTGCAACCTATGTTTTGCAAGCTACTACTTTCTGAGAGCACCAACTCTCTGTTTTTCTCTAGCACCCACTAGAAGGAAGCACCAACTCCCTGTGTTCAAGCACCCACTTGAACCTCTGAGGACAACAGTCCTCCCTAGCACCTCCCAACCACCCTAAAATATAAATCTTTGCTA
>ML788291.1:106376-124882 GCA_009831015.1 Picea engelmannii | reverse complement strand
TTTCATGAAAGAGTGTTAGTACTGAGTCTCTGTTTGAGTGTAAGGGTCCTGTTCTCTGATTACGAGATAGTTATTCTCACCCATTGCAATGTTATTTTAAAATGTAATCCAGGATTCTTAATTTGAACTATAAAGACTTGCAATAGGGAGATCTCTTTCCTGTGATACAATTCATAACTTCAGTTCATTTCAGCAAGTTAGATAGAATGATTTCTTTACTACAACACTAAGTGCTTTTGGAATTGAGCATATATAGTGCGCAGCTATCTTTGAAACAAAAGACTTCCCTGGGTTGATAATTTATGTTTCACTTGGTTGTTTAAAATTAATTAAGCAATTATAGTGACCAACATGTGGCATGGCCCGTACATCATCCAACATTGCCTCACCAAAGGCGCATATATCTTGGCCTCCCCCAAAGGCCTCTCTCTCAAGGAACCCGTCAATGGGTTATATCTCAAGAAGTTTTATGCTTAAACGTAGTCACTTTACTTTAGGTTCTTTCTTTTTCTAGCGTTTTTAATCTTTTTTCCCTCCCCTCTCATCTAAACTATCCTTTGTGCTATTGACAGATGCTTCCTCCACCAGCCCACCACATTGGTTATGCCGACGGCGCCAGCCGTTGGACGCAAAATATTGCTTCGGCTGCTTGGGCTCTCTACACCCCCTCACATGAAATGCTACACTCAAGCGGCATATGTTTGGGGACAACAACCAATAACCAAGCTGAATACATTATTTTCATTGGCCTCCTAGCCGACACCCAGTGTCATCATATTCATCACCTTAGCATCTTCCTCGACTCTCAACTAGTCGTTCTCCAGCTCAACAATATATACCGTGTACGTGATCCATGCCTCTTTCATAAATACCTGCAAGTTAGGCTTTTATCTCGACATTTTGATTCCATTACATTTACACATGTTCCAAGACAATTGAATCAAACAACAGATGAAATAGCTAACATTGTGTTAGATTGGCATATATCACATCAAGCTACACATACATAAACAACACACAAATCCTGTCACAGCATATAGATAGAATAGACATCATCATAATCATCAACAAAAACACATGTAGACAACACCAGGATCTCAAAATATGTATACTCATATATATATAACAGCCCATCAATCCATCCAAATGTTTACATACAAAAGATACATGTATCCACAGGCCAGCACAACACCTCGGTACACAAAATCAGCTCACCAGCCTATATACAACAAAAACATATACATCATGGTGCCTCTATTGCACCACCACCACCTGCCCCAGGAGGTGGTGGACCACCCATAGGACCCTCCTTCCCCAGCGACAGGCATCCACTCATCATCCCAGCAAGCACTGTTGCTCGCTGCACTATGGTCCGCCATGGTGGCGGCACCCCCACACACTGCTCCAGGAAGCTCTCATCCTGGATCCATGTCCACATGCCCTCAGGCACATCCTACAACACCATCTCCAAATGATGACGTATGTCATCAAAGTCTACTTCGGCTTTCGCCGGAGGAGCATGTGATGGCCCTGCACCAGGGTCATCGAATCGGTACCACCTCGCTGCCCTCTTGGGCTCTGCTAGTTTCCTCGCGACATCCTCCCACCGCTGCCTCTCTCCCTGCAGTCATCCCTCTGGCTCTCATCGAGCTGGCACTCACTGCATATCCACCTCACACCCACGAGGTGCCACATCTGCACATGCAAAAAAACAACCAACAACAGATAGTATCAGCATCTATATCATATACATATGGATTGATACCTCAAAAGACAACATAAATCAAACACATACACAATACTAAACATACCTTGATGGTCAAAAACCTCCCCTAGAGGCAGCACCATGTCCAGGTCACCTCGGAGGTCAACCCCAGCATAGGGGTACCGAAGTACTACCTGCGGCATCTGCTGCCATATCTGTGCCGCCTCTGCTGAAAAGAAGTGGCCACCTTTGCCACCACCGTGGTGAACCAAAACTGTCGACCACCGCCTCAGTCACGGCTCTCATGCCCTCGACATCTCCAGCAGAACCCTCGGGCGTAGCATCGACACCCTCTCCAAAAACCAGGCTACCAGGATAGACCCAAATGCGAACTCTCATGCACCTGTGGATCGACAATGGCCCAACTACGCTATCATTCGTGCATGTAGCGTCATCCCCCACACGAACCACTCGCCGCCCACCACCCTCTCCAGCACCAACAGCTAGCCACCACTAATCTGCTGGGTCGCAAGTGACCCATATATACAGACAATCATTGCCGCTATACAGTGATGTGCTAGGGAATCAATAGCACTGATGCTCACCACAGTCCCCGACATAAAGTCCCAGCCTGAGAAATATCACACGCCAATCGTAGCAAGGGATGTGTCCCTCGACAACACAGGCTCTATCGGTAGGGGCGTTCCTCGAAAAGGGAGCCCAGTCAAAAAATATACATCCTCCACCACAGTGAAGGGGATCTTCTCTCCTCGCACGAGGAAGCAGTGCAGCTCCGAACTCCACATCTAGAACTTTCGTAACCCACAGGTTTCCAAAGTCGCTCGCACACTAGGCCCCTCAGTAGCCACAACATCTCACAACTGAGCCCAGTCTCACTCTCGCCACCGCACTATCATCGTCACTGCTAGCCACCTGCAAACAACATAGAGTCCTATATTAGCTCAGACAACCCTCAATAACATACAAAAAGACTCGTTTTTTACCTTTAACCTTGCCTCCTAGGCACGGTTTTTATTCCCATAGGTTCGCACACATGCGCGCCTGTTCAGCACACAGGTGCGCATCTATGCACGCCTGTACACCGGATAAGTGTGCCTCAATGCGCACCTGTTTGCCTCACAGGCACGCTTAAGAGCACGCCTGTCCACCATACAGGCGTGCACTAGTGCGCACCTGTCCAATGTATAGGCGTGCACTGATGCATGCCTGTTCAAGACACAGGCACGCCCTGAGGGCGCGCCTTAAATTCCCCTTACCACGCATCCATGTGCGTATATTTGGTGTACAGGTGCACACGTATGTGTGCCTTTCACCGAATCGCCCGTGCATGTGGGCCCACACCCCATCAAAACCCCCTGAATACCCATGTATGACCCTTCGTACAAACCCTGCCAAAAAATTGAAAACCTATTTCTATGCAGGATGATCAGACCACCAACCTGATACTCGCAGAACGTTGATCAGATGCCTCATCCTCCCTGAATCTCCAAATCTCATCTGAAAATTGCTCGTCAAGTCACTATTGCAGCAGGTACGAATGAGGTGGCAATGTGGGCCCTACAGCTATATATAGGTCTTTTGCCAAACTTCCACTCACCATTCCAGGAGCCCAAGGTGTCCATTTTTCAAACCGTCTTTAGCCACAAGATCAACATCTCGTCACCTACATCACAACAGTCCTTGGGTCACTTTTCATCCTGGGCCCCTGGGGCACCCTTTTTTCATATCATGGTCAGGTACGCACGCGCATAGTTACATTTGTCAAATACATGCTCATATCTTTGATTCTTTTCAGATATAGTTCACTTTGGGTATTTGGTTGTTCTGTGTGCAGGTACTTGCTCATCATTCATCGACATCATCTCTTCAGGTATATACTCAGCACTGGCATGTAGTCTCTCCCACTGTATTTCATTTACATTTCCAATCACACCCTCTGATATTGGCCTTTAGGACCCTCATTCCCAGCTCTGCAGTACCCACACCTCCATTTGCACCTTCGGTACTGTTACCTAGTAGCATTCTTACCCACATGAGTTGTCCCATTCATAGCATCTTTTGGCACTTTTTGACACTCATGCTGTTCTTCATTACCCTTTAGGGATGGGAGTCTCGATAGTCTTTTCATCATGTCATGAATCAACCACATGCTCCTTTTCCTCATTTTTCTACCTTTCCCACATGGACTCCCAGATTATCTCTTTACGGTTCTATTTTTTTACTTGCACCTCCGTAGTCTCATGAACCCTCTATTTCATCCACAATCAGTTTTCCCATCTGCGAACCTATCCTCATTTCACCTGCCTCATACAGAAACTCACCAATGGGGCCCCCATCCTTCATCAGTTTTCTAAGAAAATTCTTCCCTACCTGGGGCACTCATTTCACACTGGGGCACTCGTTTCTGTATTTGTACATTTCTCCCCAATATTATTCATTATTTATTGTACAAACGCCTTTATTTCCAGTCTTTTCATTTTCTTTTGTCATCACCATTGGCGACTTGCTTCCTTTTGGCCACGCGCAACCCATGTCACCCTTGGCTGGAGCATTACTTCTCATCTACCCTTGTTGACATCGTCCATATCTTTAGATCACCCCACATATCACTTACCTCGACTCTCTGAGCTTATTTACCTTGTCCCGCCTCTAGCACAACTTATCACCGGTCTTGTCATCCCCCTGAAACTTGACCTTGTTACACGGTTGCAGCTACTTTTTATCTCATACATCCTCCAACCAAGGGCAGTCTTGAGTCTTCCCACATCTTGACTTCATCCATGTACCTCTGCCACTTCATCACCTTAGTAGATTCCACGAAGCCCTTTGCTTTTGGGAGTCACGTTCCCCTTTTGTCGACATCAACACAATTTTTCGGAAGGGCAACAATATCTTGATTCTCATTCCCCATTCAGTGAGAGATCTCAGACGGCACGGGGAGAAACACCATTGCTCCCTGTTGTCGTTGGCCCCCATAACATTTGATGCCAACACTTTCTCATGTTATGGTGGGTCTTACTTTGCGACTATTGCAGTTATTTTTATCATTTTCCGAAGACCTCTGGATTTGGTAGGGCCATCAATGCCCGCATTATCACCGATACTTATTGCCACGATCATTGCCTCTTATTCAGAGTATGTTCCTTTGCAACAGTGTCTTCTGCCTTTACCACCACCGCCCCTGAGGGCGCTGCAGTTTGTCTACACCAACATTCCAGTCATCTTTTGTTTCAAAGTTACATAACATGAGCATGGGGCATGCCCGCCTCGTTTGTACACAGTTGTATATTTTACGCACCTTATGGAAGGTCGGGTTCTACCAGTTCCTTTCTCTTCCAAAGGATTGCTCTCACCGATCCCACTATTACTCTCTCTTACAACAACATTCTCAGTAGAAGAAACATTGATGGATTTCAGCTATACATATGCTCCTAACCTCATCCATCAGGGGGCATCTGTTATCACTAAAATTTCGTCTGCACATGGCGACAAGAACTCAGCATCGTCAAAATAGTAATGAAGTCATTCATGGTACTGAATTAATCTCACAGCATTCCAAAAAGGTAAAAAACTATACAAGGTAGTGAAAAAATTAAAGAGAACTTTACAACAGTTGGGTGCACGTGCACATGCGCGGAACATGAATGTACCATGCATGCATACGCGCACGATGCGCGACTGTTGGCGCAAAAACCCGTGCACCTGCTAAATGGTGCATTTATTGAATTGGTCGGCCTCCCAACCACTTATGGATCAGCTCCCAAGCCGATTTGACCCTCAAATCTGAGCTGAATCTGTATGGTAGGCTGGTCAAAGACCTAATGAAGCCCTAAACAGCCTCTTTTCACATTACAAAGGAGTTACACAATAGCACAATGCAATGCTATAAAAATACATGAAGAAACCTCATTTTCTCAAGGAATTTCATGTAATGTTATGCTGCTTATATGGTTTTAAGGACTCACTCCTTGACAATAGCATATTGGCACCATTTCAATGAGCAATCCACCTCTCCATTGAGTGGATTTTCAAAGGAGTTCTTTCATCACCATTTTCATTTTTCTTGTTGTAAGGAGAGAAATCTTGTGAGGGTCCAAGAGCCTTCCTTTGGAGGAAGAAGGGACGCATAGTCCCCTTTCTTCATTGGCTTTTATTTCATCAATAGATCAGCCTAAAAACATTGGTGACATTGGTCTTTTTGTCCTTGTTATCTCTATATTTCCATGCTTTTAATTTTAGTTTGTATTTGTTTAATTCTTGCTTATATTTGTGTTTTTCTTTCTCTAACTCTTTCCTGTACAGCTGTCATGCTCAGCAAGACCCAACTGGGCATGTAAGCACCTCTTATTTTCTCACCAAGGTGACGAAGAGGGTGCAAACACCTTCCATGAATTGTTTCAGATGCCTTTGTTGTTCAGGGACGACAACCATGTCTAGAAGGGTTTCATATGCTTTGATGTTGGCCAAATTATTTAATATATTGTATTTTGAAGAGGGGAGAGGGGAAGTAATTCCTTGAATCTCAAGGACCGCCTAAACAATAGTAGTGGGTGAGGATGAGCTCGGGCTAGAAGAATTGTGGGGAGGATCAAATTTTGCCTTGGGAGCATAGGCTTTGTTCCTAGTATTAATGATCATGAAATTTTCTAGCTCTGTGAAATTTAGGACAATGATAGTAGTTTCTGGTCTTTTACCAAAGATATTATCTTTGGCACTCTTCCTTACTTCACATGTGGCTTCCTCATGCTGTTCTTCACAAAATTTACACCAAATTAAAGGAGAGATAGATTTAGGATGAAAGTTATTCTCAATTGGAATTCTAAAGGGGGGTACAGAAGAGGATGAAGCTCTAGGCATGAGAGGGGAGACGGTTTTTTTGTTCTCATACGCTATCATGTGATTGTTCATATCTTGTACTAGTTGTAAGAGGGTGAACATGTTTGTCTATTTAACTGATTCTCTTTGGCGAAGACTTGTTCTTTCAAGTTGTTATTCATACTCTGAACAAGTATGCAGAGTGGAACCAAGACTATCAATGGATTTTTCCTCAATCCTATGATGGTAGGGGGAAGGTAATGCAGTGTAATAATGCATGAAAGCAGCTTGGTTCTAAGGTCGAATGAGTTCATGGATCTGATTGTATAGCTTAGAGAAATGCAAGTTGAAAGACTTGATGGTCTCACCATCCTTATAGGTGACGTTATTATATTCTCGTAAATTCTCAGTTGGGCTTTTAGATTGCCCATAAGTGGATCTGAACCAATATATTAACTCCTCCCAAGTAGACATAATCTTAGGAGTAAGGTCAAAGAAATCAGTCCCAGCCTTTCCTTCCAATGAATTGACGAATAAGCACATGAAAGTATCATTTTCATTGGCTCCTATGTTGTGACAAGCATTAAAAAATGACACTAGATGTTTGTTCATAGTGACAGTGTTATTTCCTGAAAACCTAGGAATATGTTCTATTGGAGCCGCCTTTGTTTTTTAGCCTTTTTAAAATTTTATATCTTAACGCTTGAAATTGAAAGCTGGTTTTGGTATTTTCCTTTAATTTCCCCAAAATCTCAGAAGTCTCATCACGCAAGCAGCGATGGCTATCATACTCTTAAGGCATGATTTATTTATTATTTGTTTAAATGAGTCTCTCCTTTTTACCTTGGGATGTTGCATGTCAGAAGTTATAGATCACATAGTTTACAAGTCCCAAGGGGTGAAACGGTGAAATAGTTTTAAAAATGTTTACCCAGATCAGTACCGAGAGGAAATATACTCTAAACCATGGTTAAGCATCATCGGGATTTCGTGTCTCGGCATTTTCTAGCTCCAAAAGTCTTACCATTATAACCGTGACAGCCGAAACTACGAGATTCTTGTTTTAGTAACCCAGGTTAATGTTAAAGGTAAAAATCTTAATCGTGGTTAAGCTCTATCGAGAATTCGCAACTCGGCATGTTTTCCCTCAAAAGCTATACCTTCGAAGCCCCGAGTCGCGATGTAAATAGAAATGAAATTAATTAAACATTTAATCTGGTTTTATCTTCCATTTTAATTAGATCATATCATCGTGATGTCATGATTTCGCAACTTGGCATATGAGCCTCCCAGAAGCTATACCTTCGAAGCCCTGAGTCGCGAAGTTGTGATATAAATAAAAATGTAATTAATTAAACGCTTAATCCTAGTTACGTTTTTTATTAACCAAAGCTAATTAACGCAATCTTAGGTTTTAGAGGTTTAAAGGGTTAAAGTGAAAGCCCTTGATGAGGTGAATGCTGAAAGATTAATTAACATTTAAAAAAGGCCTAATTAATTAAGCTAAGCCAACATTTCCAGTGTTTTAATATGAAAATTAATATGCACAGTCTCCAAGGAAATTTTAAACTTTCCTTGCATCAACTTGCATTACGAACTATCAAAATCCATGACATTAATTAGAAATGAGGCGAATCGACAAGTAAGGATTTGTATTTTATTTGCTAAATTTATATTTAATAATGATTTGACCATTCTGTTTCTAAGGACAACCTAGTTTTAAATGGTCGAAGGCACGGATCTTTTATTTGTTGTCACCAATTTCATTTCTATTCTACGTAGAGCAAACCTTTCTCGAGTGAACTAATTTATGTATGTATACATATTTTTATCGCAGGAGAGCTAAAGTAGAATCCCCCACCATGGCCCCACGAAAATAATCTAAAGCCATTGTTGAGGTTTCAGGACAAGGTTCAGACAACATTTCTGATACTTCACCTCAAAGTGTTGACTCTGTCAAGACCTAGTCATATATTTCTGAGGTTCTACAGTATGAATTGGTAGATGTTTCGAATGATTCCAGTGACAATGAAAAAGATGACCTGATCACCAAATATAAGATCCTCATCCAGGCTCAAATGCATAAAGTACCGGCTAGGCCACGTCTACTCCCTTACTATGATATGGTCCGGTGGGCATTAGACCATGTAGATATACCAACCAGAACCATTGTCAACGAGCAGAGAGTCACTATTGGGACTTTCAGACCTGAACAATTGCAGGCTATGTACAAGTTTCCCACGATGTCAGACTTAGTATACAATGCCAAATTCCTGGAAAATTTTAAACAGAAGGAATGTGTGCAATATGACAAGAGTATGTCTAGTTTAATCAAAGATTGGGTTTCACACCCTGCGAAGTTCAAGGCGGACAGTAATGGTATATATTCAATATATTCTCTAGAACCACAGTTTAAATATGTAGCTATGATTACCTACAGATTATATGGGAGAGAGGACACTGCACATTTTTTCCTTCAGTGGGTGCCCCTATTCCATTTAGTCATCGAAGGTTGTTCCTTCGACTGGGCTAAACTATTGTCTGATAGTTTGACCAATTGAGTTACAGAGTATCGAGAGAAGAAGGAGAGAAGAAATATCGCTTCATTCTTTATGTCCATGTATATCATGGACACCGTGTGTTTTTTGATGCCTTTTCCCTTAATGAGTTGGAGATGGACTCCATCGGAAGCTGAGCCCATCCACATCTACCATTCAAAGCTGTGGGAAGACAAAGCTTCAGTTTTTGTATATGAAATCTTGAACTGGGTAATGGTACCATTTCACATCACTATCTTTGGCCACCCGCCACCCAAGATCTCAGACAGTATCACGGTAAATCTGAGTAGTATAGCTGATTTGTATGTGGAAGAAGAATTTTCATATCTCAGGGTTTTCAGTGCTTTTGTTCCTCCACATGCCTTACCACTATTCATACCCAATAGGCTAGCTTGTCGTGAGATTTCTAGGAAAACCGTAATCGATGGCATAAGAAAGGAACTTAAGGGATATTCTAAGTAGGTATGGCCACATTTTCCTATTCATTTAAATTACTATTCTTTGTTATATTTCGGGCATGCTAAAGCTGAGGCAGCAGCCCTGGAAGACCTGAAATTGGTTCACGTCGAATTCAAGAAAAATGATCCACATAGGGTCATAAGTAACCACTTAGCCAATTGCGGGCTTAAAAGGTTTGAGCACGGAAATTTTCCCTTGGATGACATTTTCTGAGGCACAAGATCTTATGCCGAGGTTTTGGCTCGGATACAAGCCCTGGCACCTGAAGAAAGGGTCGATGTTTTAAAATTCCAAAAGCATCGGTGGAGTTGTCTTCCCCCAATATTGCGGGGTGAGAATCCAATAACAATAGAGGTGTAACAAAAAGAAGCCGAAGGCTCAAAATATTCAGCACCCAAACAAGAACACCAAGACATGGAAGAGCAAACTAGGAGCCTGAAACCAGAAATGAAAACTCCCAATCCACCAAAAAAGCAGACTCTAGTTTCCACTCCAGGCCAATCATCTAAGCAAATCAGAGATCCCATCACCTCCATTACTCCCTTACATTCAACTCAAGGGAACATAGATGCAGGGTGGATTTTCAATGAAGAATTGAGACCTATAAGGATGGAAGATCTCCCTCCAAATGAGTTCTTTTTTGATAAAAAGAGAAAAGTTGTGGTAAAAAGAAAATTCTATCATGAAGCAGGATCAACAGCCAAGAAATTTAAGGTGTTGATCGATGGGAAAGATATGAAGAAAGAAGAGTTTGCGACAGAAATAGTCGGGACATTAGGGGAATTTGCTACGGTAAACCAATTTTTAGTCGGGGTTTTGAAAAATCAGCTGAAGCAAAAAAATCACCTCATCGAAACCTTATAAGCTAAGCTAGCCACAGCAGAGGAAGCTGCCAAGGACAAGGTGAACACAGGAATAGAACAAGCAAGAATGGCTGCCAAAAAGGAAATCGAGTTGCTCAAAGCTAAGCTCGAACAAGCAGAGCTGGTAGTTCAGACCAGTCAAATATAGGTAGGCCAGCAAAGAGACTTGATTGAGAAGCTACAGGTTAGATTAGAGTTCATTGAAAGACAAGTTATAAATATCGGGATATTCCAATCCCAGGCTATGGAGATTCAGAGCAGAGTTTCTACAGCCCAGCGAAGTTTACCTGCCAAGGTAAAGACGATTCAAGACAACTGCCTGCTTGTTGATCAAGTATTGGAAAACTTATATGTCAGAGAGAGAGAGAAGCTGGAGAAGCTCGGGTAGCATTTCAAAAGGTTGTAATAGCTACAACAAACAGGGAATCGACAAATAGTTCTGAGTTTTCCATTTCAGAATAAACCCGAGGTAATATTTTGTTGAAAGAATGGGAATGAAGCATATCATAAGGCAAATTGAAAGCCAAGAGGATAAGGAAATCTTGGGAAGAGGCCTTCTATTCTATATATGGAGATATATTAGGCATTGATAGTGAGAGCAATGTTGAGACACTGAACCAAATGAATATAGCGAAATTCTTTCTTGATATAAATGAGAAAGAAGAAAGAGATTCGGCCGAAATCTCACAAGTAACTATGGCAGACATAGTTCAAATAGATAAATGGATTATTAAACCAAGTGTGAGATTGTGAACTATTGACACCCTAGACCAACAGATGGAAGAAAGGTTACCACAATTAGTTAGAGATTGCTATATTTTTTAGGCCAATTGTCAAGCAGAACCTTCTAGGTTGATATCTCAGCTGGTGGAAAAATGTGTCACTTGTACTGAGCATGCAAAGGGGCAGGTTTCTGGTGCCAAATAAAGACATAGATAAATAAATGAAACGATTGATCTCCTTTTTGTTGTAACTAAAAATCCTGGAATGATTGAGATTCCATCATATGTAAATCTGTATAAATATACAATAGAAGGAAGGGACAAAGGATGGACCTTTTTGGGTTAATTGTAATAGAGATGTTTCTCCCTCGAGAGTTAATACAAAGAAAATCCGAAGATTCTCGATTCTGTCATGACTGTGTTATGAGTTTGTTTCCTTGTATTTCATATTTTATTTCATTTTATATATATATCTAATGAATGCTTCGCTATAACTTAGTACAACCTCTACTATAGTAAATAAATTTGAGTTTTCTATATTGTTTACCATTTTTCCCTTGTACCAGCTATCAGCAGGTATAAGACCAATGAGCATTTTAGATTTCTATATATATTTTATGCTTCATCAGGTTATTTCTTTACCTTTTTCTTCTTCTATTTATAAGTGAGATTCTCCCTTGATAAGAGCCTTACATGATAGACAACTTAATATTTTCTCACACCTCATACATATTTGTTAAAATATAACTCAGTTACGGGAAAGGGCCTTTGGTTTGCACCCTGTTTTCACTATTGGAGCTATAAACTCTCCTTTATATGACCAAAATTGAGACAACATCTAAAAAAGTATTGAGATTTTATTGTCATTCTGTTCCTCCATGATTGTCCCTCTGACAAGACAGCCTAATATCCAACCCAGACTATCAAATCAAACACATATTGCCTTGAATATTTTTGATACTATTATTAAAACACGCACTACCTGAGTGGAACTTGAACATTCGTGGGTAGCGATTAAAAGAGACATAAACATCCAGGAACAGTTGGAAGCTAGACAACAACCTAGAAATTGGCCCTAGCTTCCCTTGCCAAATGTTGACAATTCTTCCTTCTTGACCCCTTACTCACTTTCGTATGACTAGACAATGTATTTCTAAGCCTTAAGTATAGACTCTGAAACAACATGTTCCTTGAATTTAGGAAGTGGAAGAGTAGCAGGTGCTAGGTTAAGAGGAGAGGACACATGCCATATTTTGGTTGTGGCATCTTCTTCAAACTGAAAAATCCCATACTGTTTAATGACTTTGGTGGGATTTGAGGTAGAATGGACAGGGATCTGGTGGCTATATAAGATACCAATCACTAACAAAGATGAATACTGAGAAGAGGAAGAACTTCTAACACCACCAAAGCCACCACTGTATTCCATCTTATGGATGATAGATGAGGAAAAGATAGACGAACTGGATGAATCAGACAAAGTTCTTCTTAGATCACTTTTCTGGGTAGATAACACAACGTTCCTTCTTCCTATTTCAACAATAGGATTAATTTAAGGTGATAAGCCTCTTCTTCTTCTAGAAACACAAGAGTCTAAGGACATGAAATAAAGGCCAAAACTGAAGAAACAAGAAGGTTAATGGTGATTTCTAGGTTGTCTACATCTAGCTTCCCAACGTTCTTGGGCACTAATATCTTGTTCAATTGTTGCCCATGAATGATTAATCTCAGCACAGATATTGGCATTGTCTAACATGGTGTTAAACAAGTTTAAATAAATGTTGGTATGATCTTGAAGACCGGGCTCAATATTGGTCTTCCTTGCAATAGGCACAATCATTAAGAAATAAAGAAATTAAAGAATCAATATCAGAAAAATAGATGTATCGATGAAAATCAAGTATAAAAATTAACTAGAGAAATATTGAAAATCTCCCCAGTATGGTCACCAAATAAATGTTGAGGAAAATATATGAAATGATCTTACTCAAGCATTTTCAGATTCTGCTTGGCTAAAGAAAAATAGACGGGAATGTCACCCTATGTTTATAACTATCAAAAATAATATTCTAACTCACAAGTATTGATTACAAGTGCTTAGGCTAGTCTTTTTATAAATAAAAGCTTGCTGGAAAATTCATTATTATATGATTTTCTGAATATAATAGTTGTTGAAATAAATGTAGATATAGAAGCAAAGACACCAAGATGATAATCAAGACATATGAGACATAAAAAAATCCTTTATTTCATTCCAATTAACCAAAGAGTCATTCTCTTTCCAAAATTTCGTGAAGAAACTTCAGACCAAAGTCAAACTTAGACATCCCCGATGGAACAGACCAAAGGACCTCTGACAGAAAATCAAAAAACTGAACTCTAAAATATGGATCAACTTGCCATAGATTGTTGCCCACTCAACTCTACACAATATCCTTTGTCAGTCATGAAAACTAATTCACAAATATACAAGTCTACACAAACTATCAAATATAGTCCAACACCTTTGAAAAACAAGTGTCTAAATGATGTAATTCAACCCTGAATCTTATTTTCTAAAATAAGAGCCTGATATCATAAAAAATAATTAGGCTTGTGATAAATTAAGGAATGAATGAAAACTGAACTATCTCAACATAAACTCAAAGACAAAAACTTAGTATGCTTCCCCTTCTTCCTGCCTTTGTTCCTCCCTTTCCTTTAGCCTTTAATAAAATTAGAATTGGTTGAAGTAGTTGAACTACCTCATTAGTTAACTTATTAGTTAAGTTAACTAATAATTCATAATAAGGGCTTCAAATAAATAATAACTAGTAGGTGGGACCCCTTGTGACTCCCTTTATCTCTTAAAAATCATAACACAACTAGTTAATGAAGAAAAACACCCTTCCTTGTGAATCCCATCATCACATTCACATTTGACAATTTGTCTCATTGATATTTAAAATTATTTTCAAAAAATATATTACTCATATGTCCAAAGAAAACATGTTGTCCAAAACTTCTGAAGTCAACTGTCATCAATAATACATAAAATAAAAACTCAAAAACCATATTTCCCACTCTAAGAGGCAATATTTCCTTGATTGTTGTTGTCACCCTTCGATTTTTATGAATTTTCCTTTAGCTGCGCTGACCCTTTAGGCCTAATTTAGTTGATCACATGAGAACAATTATCCCTCAAATGCATTCGTGAAGACACAGATTTATCAGAGCCATTGGAGGGTGAGGAAGGGGAAGCAGTGGCTTTTCCTTTATCAGGGGCATGGTGGGCCTCGATTTTCAAAATTTTTCTAGCATGAGAGGACTAAACTGGTGAGTGGACAGGTGCAGCTTGGGAAATCTGGTTAATAGGCGGGGGAGTAGGTAAGGACAAATTGGGCCAGCCACGATGTTGGGAGACTGTCGAGTGGAAAATATCTTGCCATCCGTCATTTTCAAGAACCTTAGGTTGCAATAAGACATGATGGGGCATGAGAATATCAGGGGCTTGTGGAGCTTGGAAGGGGGGTGTTTCAGGCCTAGGTTGGACCATTCCTTGCCCAATACAGTTGAAAAATATGGCTTGAAACAACTGTCCTAACTCTTGTGAGTCATTATCAAAGTGTATGGATAATCTTAGCCTAATTGGGCCTCTGTTCCAATTACCTCTCCCTCAGTTGCCTCTGCCATGGCTACCTCGGCTGAAAAATCTCATTCCTGCATGGATGATTGATTAGCAAATAGTGTTAATGTTTATGCCATTATCATAGTTCTTTTCATTTCATAAGATAAGAGCATAATAAGAACAAGATCACTGACAAATACACATTCACAAGAGGCACAACATTTATCCTAGGAAACCCTCTAGGGGAAGAAAACCCAACAAACACTTCCTTATCATAATGGCTTATACAATGTTCAAGAGATAACTCAAACCAATACAGAGAGTCCTCCCCAAGAGATGCGCCACTCTTCTTCTCCTCTCTCCAACTTCTAATTGCATCTTGCCTCATAAGAGAATGAGCAAGTGAGTGTGTGTTAGAAGTGAGGTGCTAGCCTCTTATTTATATCAACCTGGCACGTGTGAAAGGTCACAATCTGGCAGGGCCAACCTCTCACTCTGAGTGGGTAAACCCACCTTTAATTAATTCTAGGTCTTCCATAATAACTGCTGGGGTCGACTTCTTATTTTGCCCTTTGTAATTGTCTGATGACCAACCCACAAAAGGGGATTTGGTCCTTATACAATTACTGACATGATTAATCCACAATGGGGATTAATCCAATAAAAATAATAATAATAATGACATGATTAATCCACAATGGGGATTTAATCCAATAATAATAATGACATGATTAATCCACAATGGGGATTTAATCCAATAATAATAATGACATGATTAATCCACAATGGCGATTTAATCCAATAACAAAATAATAATAAGAATGTTCTTCGCAGTTACATTATTTCAACACTCCCCCTTAACAAGAAGGGTATTCTTCATCAGCATCAGCCGAGAGAGGTCTGCATCATCAGTGACATCTGGAGGACAGTATCGTCAATATCATCTTGAACCATTTTCTAGCACATTTACGAGTCATTGAAAGTTTTCTTCATCAGCAGCATCATCATTCTCGAAAGAATGCTATCATCATCTACATCAAACATGTATCAGTAAAAATGATACCTCATTACAGCACTAGGCTGTCACATCTCAGTACTACACTAGCTCAATGTCACATCTGTTAAGATGGTAGCTCAGTGTTAGTCACATCTTTCTTTACGTCTAACAACTAGGTCAGAAGCAAGTAATATCATCATCTCGCTTTACATCTAACAACTAGGTCAGAAGCGAGGAATCACAATGTCATGATTTACGTCTAACAACTAGTCCAGAAGCATGACTCATCTTGCTTTACGTCTAACAATAAGTTCAGAAGCAAGGAACATATCAAAATCTTGCTTTATGTCTAACAATGAGGTCAGAAGCAATGAATCATCTTACTTTACGTCTAACAACTAGGTCAGAAGAAAGGAATCATCGGCATTATGCTTTACATCTAACAACTAGGTCAGAAGCAAGGAATCAACGACATTATCATTTACGTCTAACAACTAGGTCAGAAGGATAACTCATCTTGCTTTATGTCTAACAGTGAGGTCAGAAGCAAGGAATACATCTACTCCCCCTTTCAGGGAAGGTCCTTTCAGACAATACCAAGCTTATCTCGAAAGTGTTCAAACTTTAGACGAGATAGAGGCTTAGTCATCACATCAGCAACCTATGCATCTATGCTAATGTACTGGAGCTTCAAGGATCCTCTCTGTACCATGTCGCAGATGAAATGATAGCGGATCTCTATGTGCTTCGACCTGTCGTGGAACACATGATTCTCTATCACTTTAATATAGCTTTGATTATCACATAGAATCATGGTTGCTCTCATCTCCAAATCAAATAGGCCTGTCAGAAACTTTCGAAGCCATATAGCTTCGCAGCTAGTAGAACATGCGGCAATGTACTCTGCTTCCGCTATGTAGAGAGAAATATTGGATTGCTTCCTACTCTGCCATGAGATCGTAGCTAATCCCAAACTGAAACAACTTTCAGAAGTGCTTTTTCTGTCAACAACGCTTCCTGCCCAATCTGCATCAGTATATCCACTTAGTGTGAAGTCATGATCTCCATCATAGATGGGACCATAATCCAGTGTACCTTTAAGGTACCTCATCACATGTTTTGCAGCCACTAGATGAACACGTCTGGGCTCTACCAGAAACTAACTCAAGGTGTTCACTGCAAAAAAGATGTCTAGTCTAGTGTTCATCAGGTACATCAACGATCCAATAATCTGTCTGTACAAAGTGGCATCTATCAAGTTTGACAAAGTATCGACCAACAACTTCATCTTTTCTTCCATGGGTGTATTCATGGAATTGCATTCTAGCATGTCGAATCTCTTTAAGATTTCGACCGTGTACTTCCCTTGGTTAAGGAATATTCTTTCCAAACTCTGCCATACCTCAAGACCTAAGAAGTAATGCATTAGTCCAAGGTCTTTCATTTCAAATTGAATGACAAGTCTCTATTTACATTCAGTGATGATCTTTTCTTCTCTAGTTAAGAATAAGTCATCCACATACAGTAATAGTATTACTGGTTCATTCTCCATGATCTTGAAGTAGATATTTGAATCTTCTTTACTCTTGGTAAAGCCCAAGCTCATCAAGAAACTATCTATATGGCCATACCCTCTGGGAGCTTGCTTCAATCCGTATAAGTATTTCTTCAATCGACAGACATGAGACTTCCTATATTCAACCTCAAATCCTTGGGGTTGCTCTATATACACTTCCTCATCAATGACACCATTCAGAAAAGTTGTCTTCACATCCATCTGGTGCAGCTTCCATTTCATCTTGGTAGCAAGAACTATAATGGTTCTGATTGAAGTGTATCTGGCCACAGGAGCGAATGTCTCTTCATAGTCGATTCCTTCATTCTGGGAAAAGCCACGAGTGACAAATCTTTCTTTATACTTCTCAGCATATTTTATTTTGAAGATCCATTTGTAGGATACCCCATCTTTATTCTTCGATATGGGAACTATTTCCCATACATCGTTCTTCATTATGGATTGGTATTTCTCTGTCATGGCATCTGCCCATTCTTTTCTCTAAATGGCTTCTTCAGAGAAGGTAGGCTCTTCATATGGGAGATCACATATTAAAGCCATGTAAATGGAGAATGGATTTGGTCTCTTCACCTGTCTTGTGGTTCCTTCTAGAACACCATACTTCTCTCCATCTTGAATAAGATCTCTTGCCCAAGCAAGATTTCTTTGATGGGAGAAGGTCATTTGAGGAGGTTCTTGAACTTCTGTGATATCATGATCTTCTATAAGTTTCTCATCAGGGGAAGTTATGACTTCCCTCACTAGTTCTGCAACTCTGGGAACCTCCCTCATTGATTCTGCAATCCTGGGATTTACAGGTTCCTCTTCATATACTTCTTCAAGGTGACATCTTCTCGATTTCTTAAGTGCAACTTCTTCATCAAAGGTCATGTTCCTTTTGATATCAATATGGTGGTGACCAGGTATGTAGATTCTGAATGCCTTGGATACCTCACAGTATCCCACAAATATTCTCTTCTTTCCGGAGGGTTCCAGCTTGTTTCTTTTCTCTTTCGGTATATGGATAAACACTAGACAGCCAAATATTTTGAGATGGCTTACCTCTGGCTTCTTTTTGGTGAACATCCCTTCTGGTGTCTTGAGCCCAAGTGCACTATGGGGAAATCGGTTCTTCATATAAACAACTGTCATTGCTACTTCTACCCATAAGCACGTAGGAAGATCTTGATCTTCACAGCTTCCA
>ML788291.1:55119-105833 GCA_009831015.1 Picea engelmannii | reverse complement strand
CTCCTTTAGAGCTTATTACTTATAATTTATCAAAGATTAAAGGTAAGGAATACAATACAAAATGGGGTCAACACTCTCTTAGTGTTGTGACCAAGCATTCTTCCATGGCAATCTAAAACTAACACAAGAGGTTTCTCCTAGAGGAGGTGTTAGTCATATCAGGCAAAGTATTCCCACATGTTATCAAGTATAATACTTTACGACGATTGCTATCTAAAGTCATCATCTTGTCATGTGTACCTTTGAATCTTGATTAATAAAACCTGGAGCCTTGTCCTCAAGAATGAGTGCTTTCTTTTCTTCCAAGTCTTCTTCACTCAAGTGATGAGTGCTTTCTTCAACCTATCTTCTGTACTAAGACAATACACTAACTTGACAAAAGGTGAGGTTAGAGGATAAGCTCTATGATCAACTTTCAATCCTTCTAATGATTTGATCATAGCTTCAACATGCAGCACTGATCAAGATAATTTCATAACAAATAGATGCATATTAGAATAATCACACCTAGGTTGCATCATTCCTCTGAATGTGTTGGATCTTGAGATCCTTCTGGATCTATGGAAAAAGATCCCTTCTCTTGCAAATACTCTTTAGGGTTTAACCATTAACCATATGTGAGTACATACCTTGGATAGCATTTGCAGGTAGTGGCTCCATCTGGTAGCAGCGGTAATCATTACCAGAAACTTCAAGAGTGATTGCAAATGGTTCTACGACTGCAACTGCAACAGGTACCGCAACTGCAACTGCAATAGGTACTGCAACTACAACTTAGGGTTTTATGAGGAAACCCTAATTTTTCAAACTTTGAATTTTGAAATTTTGATCCAGGGGATAGATGCGCTGGGCTAAGGCAAGTTAGCTGGTGCAGTCGTAATTTCAAAAATCCAACTTTTACCCCTTCAAATCTGATCTGCGGATTTCTAGACTGGTGCTTCTAGTTTTTTGGTACTTCTGGTACTCTAGTACTTCTAGTACTTCTGGTACTCTAGTTTTCTGGTTTTCTGGTACTTTGTGAAACTAGGGTTTCACTTTTTGGGAGATATAGCCACTAAAAAGGTGTGCTCTAAGTGAAAAAATGATCCTTGGGGGAGGGTACAACTTTCTAGGATGTTAGGGAGCTGAAAAATACTCACTTTTGTAAAACCCTAATTTTGGGGTCTGGTAACAGTGACGTTTTTCCTCTTGCAAATTGTGCTTTCTTCAGGTTGGATTTGATACCATGTTAATGTTTATGCCATTATCATAGTTCTTTGCATTTCATAAGATAAGAGAATAATAAGAACAAGATCACTGAGAAATACACATTCACAAGAGGCACAACATTTATCCTAGGAAACCCTCTAGGGGAAGAAAACCCAACAAAAACTTCCTTATCATAAATGGCTTATACAATGTTCAAGAGATAACTCAAACCAATACAGAAATTCCTCCCCAAGAGATCCGCCACTCTTCTTATCCTCTCTCCAACTTCTAATTGCAGCTTGCCTCATAAGAGAATGAGCAAGTGAGTGTGTGTTAGAAGTGAGGTGCTAGCCTCTTATTTATATCAACCTAGCATGTGTGAAAGGTCACAATCTGGCAGGGCCAATCTCTCACTCTAGGTGGGTAAACCCACCTTTAATTAATTCTGGGTCTTCCATAATAACTGTTGGGGCCGACTTCTTATTCTGCCCTTTGTAATTGTCCGATGACCAACCCACAAAAGGGGATTTGGTCCTTATACAATTACCGACATGATTAATCCACAATGGAGATTAATCCAATAACAATAATAATAATAATGACGTGATTAATCCACAATGGGGATTTAATCCAATAATAATAATGACATGATTAGTCCACAATGGGGATTTAATCCAATAACAAAATAATAATAAGAATGCTCTTCGCAGTTACATTATTTCAACAAATAGTCCCTTTAACAACCATACATGATAACTCCTTAAAAATATGAAATAGATTTTGTCTCAACAACATATCAGACTCATGCAATCCAATCCATGAAAATTGTTTAACTCTTGTCGATGAGCAGGGGATGGACAAGGTTATGGGATATGCGAGGGGTTTGTATTGAGCAAAAAATAATAAAATGAGAGTGGAAAAGAATCATGGTTACTTCTCAAAGACAACAACAATCTATTGCAATGTAAACCAAAGAATATAAAACTGTGTTCCAATCAAAAGAAAATGAGATTTCAAATTGTTTCAATATAGAATTCTCTTAACTGTAATTAAATTTTAAGAACAGGGAGTGAAAAATGGATGTGGGAAGGTGAGGGGGTTGTAATTAGCGAAAAATGAAATAATGGTAGGGAAATAGAGCATATATTGTTCATAAAATTAATTAATTAATCCATAAAACCATTATATATCAAATGAAAAAGGTCCAACACCAACAAAATAGTCATTATGATCAAATGATCAATTACTGTGTATAATTCAATCAATTTTGTGCATTAACTTGCTCGTAATCAAATATTTAACACAATGTCATAAAAACAAGACAATATGCATTCCACAACAACCTGTAGAGGAGCTATGTTCTTCTTATTTATCTAATTAATATCTTAAAACAATCCCCAAATGAAAAAATAATTAGTTATTTCCACTATGTTCATTGTCAACTCATCAACGACTTTCCATCAACAATTAAATTGTAATAAGATCATACTGCCACAACACCAGTGCTTTTATATGTTAAAATGTATGATAGTCATTAAACATACGTAGTTAACAGTGAAACACAATGATCCATATTTTAATTGCAAAGATCCTGATTTTCCATTTAAACACATAGACAATGATTAACATTTCAATTCATATGACATTGTGGGATATACAGACCATTTGACCAAACACAGGTTATTTCTATGACTGTACAAGTCCAACTACTTTGAATCTAAACATCCACAATGTTGGGCTATCAATCAACATAACGAGATAGCAACAATAGGCCCGATCTCATCTCATAAATTGATCAAATTTGCAATGAAAATATATTGTTTTAAGAACCCATGACCATGACTGATGGCACAATAAAATAATATCCATAACGTATATAATGGATGGCCATGCCATAATTACCATGATTGCAATACTTCCATTGTCAATTTAAAACACATAGTCACAACAAATATCAACTCAACATAACATGATGTAGGAACGTCGCACATACCCATGCATCACGCACGAAGTATTGTTGTGACCTAATCAATTAAAAATAATGCTTGGTTAACAATTCAATAATCACAATGTAAGAGACAATGATTGTGCATTCAATCCATATCTCCAATCAACCAGATTACCATGCCGAGTTTATCAACTTGATTGTCATAATAACCAATGTAGTGACTAAATACCAAAACCAAAACCACTGTCAACATAATCAATAGAGATGAGACAGAAATCAAACACTATTGACAATAACCAACAACTCATAACAACCAACAGTATACCCAACATACCATAATGGTTCCCTCTATCAAAATTGGTCTTGAGAAATCAAGGGTTTTCTCTGTGGACCAACACAGGGGAACTGGAGTTGAATCTGATCATCGGGTGAGAACCTTTGAGACCAATGATGCACAGGCAAGGTATACCACCAATGACTTCACTGACAGGGTGATATTTTGTGAGATAGGAGATACTATGAAGAGAGGAGAAAAGGCTCCATTTTGTCCTTGTAACAACACTTAGAACACGCAGGTTATAAACCTTGTGGCTCTCCCAATCAACCAACTACCAACACTGAGATAAAGCAGAGCCAAGAAGAAGCAATATAACCCATTGTACGAGCATCAACTGCATGAACAAACCCATACCCAAGTGAAACAATGCACGGTGACACAAGGCATTTCAAACCCATTAAACACCACAACAACAAATGACTAGGTATGGTGATAAGAATGCGTGGATATAGCCAGCCAATATGGACCAAATAAAAACCCTTCAACCAAGACCAATAAGGGTGACAGAGGGCCTTCATGGCTTCTAACACTCAAAAATATCAATAACACTGTGACTTCAACATTATTGCAATGAGAACCACACTAACGATTCATTCAAGAAAAATATCACAAATTTACACAGTTTCCAGACTTAAGGAAAGCACAAACCCATACATTTTGAGAAAATATCTATTTCATAACCAAAGAAGATTCATGGATGGAGAAAATACATACCTATAACCAAAATCACCTTAAAAATACAAGATTCACTGAGTGGTTTTTCCTTTGCTTAAAAGTCAGAGCCTAATCACAACAAAACATAGTTGAATAAAGGCCCAAATAGGGTGGTGGCCAATGGAAGGAGTAGGAGTGATGTGCAGTAAATGCACGTTTCCTCCACCCCTACTCATTCAATTCCTTAGTACACGCTAGCTAGCCTCCCATTAACACATTCAATTAAACCATGGATCGGAATTAGCATTCATCACTTGTCAAACATGCCACCCATATTACAATTATCCATTGCCAACTTATACCACAACGCATATCAACCATGTTTCATATAAATCAACAAATCACATAGCTATTAACTTGTTAGTTGGGATTAACAACGATCTTTTAATTTCAATGCATGTAGAGTAGCATATTACTATAGTTTAATCTCTTCCTTTTGCATTTTTTTACATTTCTTTTATTTTTTTTCAACTGCTTCTTATGTGTTGTTACTGACATATCTCTTATGCAGGTGTCACAACAATGAATCTAGTAGAAGATAGAAAGGGTAAAAATGGATAACATAGGCCATCATAACATAAAAATAGAGCCTAGAGCAATGGAAACAACACATAACATGCCTTATCCATCATTCATTTGTCACAATTAGAACCAACATATAATAGGCCTCATCCATCGCCAATAAAACCAATATTTCATCAATCATGTAGAACCTTGTAAGCGATGTCAAATAGTAGCAAAAAAATGAAATAAGAACCAGATCTAATCTCCCAATATACAAGGGGGTCCCACCTACTAGTATCATATATCATGTTATCTTAAAATAATAGGCTTTATCAATACTTTGCAGGAAAAAACCTCGTTACGATTTTAATGGTCAACATTAGGCAGGCATCATTGAGCTTTCTTAGGTATACACATATTCTAATGACTCGTTGCTTCTTCTACTGAACTACCATGGGGCTTATCCATTCTGATTCTTCTATAGGGTCTATGATTCCTACTTCCAGCATTCTGTCAATTTTTGCTCTTACTTTCTTCTTGTATATGGGGTTCAATTTGTAAGGCCTTTGTTTGATAGGTCTTTCTTCCAATTTGAGAGGGATATTCATCTCTCCAAGTTCTCTTGCAATACCCTTCATTTCTATGAAGTTTGTTGGGAACATGTCACTGTACTCGTATAGTAACTCTATTATCATTTCCATTGTTTGCTCATCCCAATAGTCCCCAATGATGGCCATTTTGGGATTCTCAACTGTCCCAATGTTGATTTTTTTCACCTTGATTGGTGCAAAACGTACTTATGAGTATAGGGGTGGACCTTCCACTTCTCTTCCACATTCAAATTCCTTGATCTGAATATCACATGGGTCATCTTCATCTGGTCCTTCTTCTTGTACATGGTAGCATGACAACAGTTCTTTCACTGTCTTTCTATTTTTTTGTTGTTCTTCTATTATGATATCAATTTTTGGTTCCTTAATGAATATCACCCCTCTTATTTGTTTAAGTGTTGTATCTATGTTGGGGTTATCATGCTCAAATGAGAAAGTGACTGTAAAGTTTTGTTGTAATATTGTCCATCTCGTAGTTCCTATGCGAAGTTCCTGGTCCGTGTACTAGTTTGTTCAGATGCCCTCTAATGTGTGTACAAAATGATGAGGCCATTCCTCTGGGGGTGTCATTTTCCACAGTGCTATGCACTTCTCCAAGTGTTCCGCTGGTCCCCCCTATCCATTGTATTTCTAAGTTGTTCTCCTCTTTTGGTCTGTGTCAAATTTGATGCGCAATAGTCTTTTGAATTGGTACCATTCCTTCATTGTTTCTTTGTGTGCACCTAGCCATATTTCAAGTGTATCAGTAAATGAAATTTCGAGAGCCAACAATATCTGACTGTCTAATACTTCACCCTCATATATTGTTACGAATTCTTCCAAGTCGTTAATTCCATGGAAATTTCCAGGTTCTTTGATTTCTGTTCCAACCCACCTTACTGTGCATTCTATTCATGCACATATTCCAGTTGAGACCTCATGTAGGTGCTGCTACCAATTCTCCAAACCCGTGTTTGAGTTGAAATCACATGATGTGATACTCCTCCAACTAAGTACACCATCGTCAGTTGGATTGATGTAATATTCGGTGTGCATGGTGGTTTGGTATAGCTGGTTAATTTCTTCCATATTTAGGCATGTTGGTTCCACAAATCTTTCGACTTTCGATGGATCTAGAGGCATGATAACCCTGTGTTCTCCTGACTCAAATTTCATCTTCCTAATATTCAGGTTGATTATCTCCTGATTTTCAAATTCCCAATCCAATCCTAGTAGGTCTCGATATGATGTTGTGCCATCCACGAATTTGATCGCTTCAAAGTTTTCCTTAGTGCGCACTCCATCCAGATCTACTATCACTCCTTTCAACCTCCCTATTGGTATAAATCTGTGTTGGTTTGATAACTTCAGTTGGACTGGTAAGTAGCCTAAGGTAAGTTCTCCCATGCATTTCCATGTCATTTTTTTCAATACATTCACTTCAGATCCTAGATCTAATATTGCATCGCCCATGTTAAAATATTCAATGTTGTCATTCAATCTAAACTCTCTGTTGGTTCTCCTTCTGGCATGAAGGTGATTGACTATCCTTTGTTCTAAATTTCCCTCAGAATTTGTGGTACATCTATCTAACAGATTCTGTAATACTAAAACAGATGATGGATCCTTAAATACTTGAATATAGGATTGTAGGAAAGTTTTAATACAACTTACTTGGTTTCCTAGGTGGACTTCATTGGTATGGTCCAATGCTGACAACATTTCATACGTTGGGATGTCTTGATTATGTTGCGTAGTAGATATAGATGCAAAATTATGTTTGATAAATTCTTCTCTAGCCTCCTTAAAGGTCTCCTTCTCCTTTCCCGTGTCAAATCGCTTGGGTGCCTCTGTATTCTTCTTAATCCACTGGTGTTGTACTGGTTCTTGTTTGGACACATAAACTCCTATTTTATCACCTTTTCACGTCACTATCTTGATGTTTCTTCCTTCATCCCTCACTTCTGTTGAAATTAATTGAACATTTTGAATGTTATGATTCCTCTTTTCATGGATCTTTACTAACAGTGTCGAACATTCTTCCGTGTCATGATCCGATGCACGACAATACATACAATTCACTGGTGGAAGTGGACATTTTCTTGCATAGTGTCCTAGTTGTTGGAAGTTATGGCACACTACTAGACCTCTTCCGTGTCCAAATCCTCCTCTCTACCCATCTCGATCTCTGCATGTTTTAATGTATTAAGGTCCTTGATTATATTGTGTAGGGTTATACTACAGTTGCACATTGTTATAATGTTGCAGCTGCGCATTATTATATTGGTGTGGCACAATATTATACTGTGATGGTTTTTTATTAAACTATGGTACAACTTGCCTTGTCATCAGTTTATATTGCACTGTATATGTGTCTGACATCCTTTCCCTCACCATATCCATTGTTCTACAGTATTTTTCATCGTGCCCTACCGACTTTCAAAAAGTGCATTATTCATTCTTTGGTACTATCTAGTATTTCTGCATCATAGTGAAATGATATGGATCATGCCCGTGCATCTTGCAAATTTCACACCAGGGTCCTCCTATTGGAAAAGGATTTGGCATCCCTGTTCCCATATACTGCGTGAATGTTGGATATTTTTTCTTATGGTTCCTTCTGTTCTACATGTGGAACACCAAACAACTTCTCTCCTATCCTTTCCCTTATTCTGATTGAGATGGAAAGTAGGATTCTTCAGGTCCTCCTTCAATTCCTCTATCATTCGATCTGTCTTGTGGTAATAATTCTCCTCCATTTGTAAGGATGCTTGAAGAGCCTCTGCTTGATATTGTAATTTTTGTTTCCTGAGTGGGTATTTTAGGTCCAGTAACAGAGAATTCACAAATCGATTCCTATGCTTCATATCTGTCATGGCATACCTCAATTTCCCTTTCAAACCCTTAAATCATTGGTTAATTTCCCAAATAGATTCTCTTGGTTTCTATCATATTTCTATCATCTCATTCATGTATTGATCCTCTAAGCTCGGATTCTAGAACTCATTAATCAATAACTTCTTAATGTATGTTAGTGTCCTTGTCATCCCAGGTGCATTGTTTATGTCTAGAATCATGTACCAGTCTAGTGCACAGTCTCTTAGCGTAATGGATAGATATGCAAGTTTAGTGTCTTCATAAGTGATATGTTTTGCTTCCCACATATTTTCACAAATGAAGAAGTGTTTCTTTGGTTCTTTTGTTGCCTCTCCTCAAAATGTTGGTAAACAAATGGTGGGGTCATGTTGTTGTGTCCCTTTCGTCACTTGAATGAGAAAAAGAGGGGCACTTGCAAGTCAAGTTGAGTATGCTAGACAAGACATGGGTTAGTGTATGAATCAAACAATTCAATCACGTGAAATAAAAAAACAACTAAGCTAACAACAACTAAATAAATAACTAAAGAAATGAAACTCAAATGCATGAGGGAATTAGAACCAAAACTAATCAACCAAATGAAGAATAATCATGCTACTAATGGAGAAGTATATTAGTGGGAAAACACCCTAGATAAAGGGACACTTGTGGATCCCCTCTTCCTCCTTGGGAGTGTGTTATAACCCTAATTTGCACCAAACATACTTACTTGGCATCAGGGCATCTCAAAATCCTTCTTTGCCAAAACACTTTTGAAAAACTCTTCTTAAAAACCCCCTTTATAAAGGCCCACATGCCCTGCTCCATTACTTCATGTGTGTAGACACTAGCTACTCCAATACAGCCCATGTGTACCTACAAAAGCATGGAAAAAGGAAATTTGATGACAGAACACACATCTTTGGGCAAGTTAACTAAACCTTTCGGACATGCATGACCGGTCATTTGACCAAATACCTAGCTCCTTGTAGCCTATAAAATATGGGGTAAGGGTCCCATTTGAAAGAAGGAAAATCATAGCAAAGAAACCCTACCCAAATTCGTATTCCCCTTTGCCCAAGATTCTGCAACCATTTTTTGATTTCAACGAAGAAGAGAAGAAAGTGTGTTAGCAGTTGGTGCACAGTAAAAGAGGAGCCCAGGACATTTGTGGAGCAGTGGTTGGCTTCATCATTGTAAGTTTCTTTAGTGAAGTTAATAATAAAGAAGTACTTTTCCCGTCCCACCATATGAGGTTTTCATTGTTTATTGTGTAAATGTTGATTAAATCTCTAACCCATTAATTCATAGACCAAATGCATGCAGAGTTCTTTGTTTGTATTTTGTGAATGTAGGTCATCCTTGGGGGGAGAGTTGCATTCAAAGAGCGACCAAGCATAAAGAGGGATCGACAACAAATGTCAGAAATAAGTTATCTTCACTTGATCTTCTTAACTGTGTATTTTCTTAAGAATAATGGGGATCAGGTATGGGATGATGGTAAAAAGTAGGAATCTTTAGGTCTTTTCTACATGCATGACAAAACCCTAAGTGCTAGTTTGTAGGGGGATTTCCCACTCACACCAGAATTGGTGACCATACTGGGGATCTCTAGGGTTTTTGGGAGTCCTTTTGGGTATTTTTAAAAATTGGTTACATTACTTGTTTTTAGAGTTTCTGTAAAAGTCTGAGCTAGCAGGGATTTTGGTCTTCCATACTAGTTCTTCCTGCGTACTTTTCTTAGCTGCATTTTCTTTTTCGGGAGGTCACAAAGGTACACACAACCTATATAAGGCTTGCATGCATGTACACATGCCCAACCTTCACACAACCCATGTGGACATAGTAGCTGATGAAGTGAGAGTAGCATGGATAAGTTCATAATTTGTTTTACTAAAGAGGCAATCATCCTCTTCCTTATCAGAAGTGATCCTTCTCAGGGGTTTTCTGAAACTCATTCTGGTCTCTTTTTTTGCAGTTTGTAGCTTAGTTACCACTTCAGATTGGTTTTGTTCTATGAAATTTTCCTTGGATTGTTTTTCTTTTATGATGAAGTAAGTTTCTGAGTCTTCAATAGATTATGGTTTTCAATACCAGTGGTCTCTGCCAGTGTTTGATTTCTTATCTTTTCATTTTTGAAGAGTTTCAGAAGTACAAATGGCCTGCATAAGGTCTGCACACGTGTACATGCACCCTAAATTTACACAACTCACGTGCACACGCTGGATATTGAACTGTCAGTAGCGTGCCTGATGAGAAAATTTTTGTTTGAGGAGAGGCAGACATCCTTTTATTTGATAAGAGTTTATACCTCTCAGGTTTTTTGGTCTCTGTAATAGCGGTCAGTAACTTAGGTTTGATCACAACAATAGATTTCTTTTTCATTAAGAAGTTTTCCTCAAAAAATTCCTTTTATAGAGTTTTTAGACAAGTGTGAGAGTCCATTTTAATCTTCTTGTGTGTTATTTTTAAAGTGACTCTTTGCGATTTGAGCTTAGGCCATAAGTTTTTCTTGGTCTTTACTTGTCAATATTTTTCCTTTTTTCTTTGTGAGCATTCAAATAAAAAAAAAACTTTCATATCTTTGTTTGGTTAAGTAGTTATTGGTTTGCATTTATAACCAAGAAATTTTTTTCCTTCATAATTTCTTGGTTGTTTACTTAGGACAATAAGTAGCTTGTAGTCGAGTGAAATCCTGTTTTGAGTTTGTTGTTCAAAGATCTTAGGAAATTTTTTTAGTTTGAAAAGTTGATTAAGAATTGTGTCAAGAAGAAGTTATTTTGTTTCCAGCTTTCAGTTTATCTTTAATTTCATCTCTCAAACATCATTAGTTTCAATTTCATAACCTTTGACTTAAGACAAGCCATTTAAAATTAACAATTAATTAAAATCAACTAGACTTTATGTTTGTAGGGTCCATCAATTAGTCTAGGCTAGAGCCTTGATTTAGGTTGGAGAGGAAACTCTTCAAGGATGAAAAACATATATTAGAGTCTGTGCTAGGGAGTGTTAAATGTCTAGTATCATGAAATTTATCTAGTACCCCCCTCTAACACAGGGGATAAACATGAGGTCGTGTGCGAAAAGGTTGTGGAGATAACTCCTCCAAAGTCGGACCAATCGTAGTGGAGAACACATATAGAGGGCTTGTCTTGGGATTTCGTTGATTTCATTTGCCACGGAGCTTCATGGTTCTCGAATCCATTCAAGGTCCTCAGTTGTATTCTAGACTACTTTCTTTTGATACCCTTGACAGGTTTCGGGTTTGATACCCTGCTCATTGTGGTCTACCCAACTGTCGACTGTACCTACCTGGTGATTGTTCACGCGCTGGCAACCTAGTTGCCTATATTTTTTAGAGACATACACAGGTGACTATGGGGGTATACCATAGTACCTAGGACAAACATCAGGCTACTCTTTGCAGAGTATACCTAGAAGGTGCTTCCATGTTCGAGTTGCATTTGCACCGGTAAGTTTCTCTAGTGTTGCTTGTTGTAACTATTCATCCAACTAGTTTAGTGTTTGCTTGTTTTCTTTTGTAGGGATATTTTTCTAGTGTGTGTTGTTTTTGAATGAATAGAAAGTTCTAGTTTGTATTTGATCTTCTTATGCAGGAGCCTCACTCCAGATCCATCCATGTGCCAACCAGCCAGCCCAACACGACGTGTATTCAATGAAGAAGGAGAGGCGCAACCCTCTCATTTCAAATTTTGAAATTGAAATTTGTATTAAATGTTTGTAAGGCTGGTAGAGCCAATTCGTGCCTTTGAGTAGGATATAGTTAAAGAAGGCCTTTAATGGTTGTAAGTATGGGATCTAGATCTGATTCGGACTAGACAACCAATTCAATGTGATTCAATGTAATTGAATAGAATAGGTAGCTTGGAGGGAAGAGCTCGAAGAGCCCCCTCATGAAAAAGATCCTTAGTATTTGTAGAGGGAGAATATAGCACAGATAGAGAAGATTCGAGATATAGGAGAGCTCTAAGAGAGTTAGATTATAGAAGAGAAGGAGCCGAGACTCTGTCAAAGTCTGAGCTCAAGAACACCTTGTAAAGGAGGCATTTCATATTAACATAAAGAGCAGATTTCCTGCATGAGTTTTTGTGTGTCTTTATGTGTTTATGAATGTCTTTGTGTGTTATTTATATGTTGTAGATGTGCATTTGTAGGGACATATAGGTTCTGTTATTTGTGGGTTCTTTGATCTTAGGTTTGGGGTTCTTTGAGGCTTCATTCCAAGAGGGTGTGATAGAACGCTGAGGGTTCTTAAAGCCAGTAAATAGATGCACTACTGAATTCTACAGAATTTGGGCAAGGACGTGCTAGGAGGACACACCAACCAAAGTCATTGGCTCAAGGAGAAGCCTCAAGGTTGCTAAATACCTTGGAGGTGAGACTGTGCAGAGGAGGACACAACAGAGGGCAGAATCATTGTGGGATTCTGTGAGAGCTCTACCAGGAGGGAATTGAGCATGTGCATATAGTGCATTAGAGAAGGAGATAGAATCATTGAGGATTCTATAGAGCCCTGCCAGGAGGGCATTGAGAAGGTGCCTGTGTGCACAAAGAGAACTCCTTTGAGATCTGGAATAGAGAATCGTCGAAGGAGGAGGACCTTCATAGGGTTGTTGAATACCCTGCAAGCTCAAAAAGGAGTTACTTGAGTAGGTGGTTTCCAAGAGGGAACCAAATCTCCATCTGAGGGAGAGGAAAGAGTTAAGTCCCTTAGAGGTCTGAGCAACAGATAAGCTCAAGACAGATAGAACCTTCTTGTGTGCAGGGATCTTGCAAGGAGTGCAGAAGTCAAAGAATCTTTTAAGGATTCAAAGAGGACAAAGATCAGGAGGAACAATGCCTTTGAGCACAGAGTCATAGTTGTAAGGAATCACAGAAGTCAAGACACCCTTTGGAAGATAAGAATCGACAAAGCTTAGGAGGGACAGTGTCCTTAGAATATAGGCGGGAGCCAAGGATATAGGCTTCACAATAGGAGAAAAGGCTGAGAAATTTGAAGTGTTTGAAGTCTTCCAAGTTTAGGAAGAAGCATAAGCTCAAGAGGGAGCACAACTACCATTAGATCAGCTGGAGAGAATAAGATCTAGACCACTGAATCTACGTCCAGGCAAGAAAGAGGAAAGTGCGCAGGAGAAAGATATTTGGGCCGTCAGATCTGGGTGCACGGACTGATAGCCATTGGATCCAAGAGGAGCTACATGAGGTTTAATCGTCATATGCAAAGAAGTGGAGCCATCAGATTTCAACATTTCTGGGTTCGACATTTTGAGAATGTCGATGATAAGAGACCAGGGGACTTCATGGTGAAAACCCTGAAGTCTTGAAATGCGACTTGCCTTTGGAGCAGAAACTTCATCATTTCAGTATATTGGGGTTTCAGATACCAGGAGGTCGAAGGAGAGAACATTTGTCATGGAGGATTCACAAAATTGTGAATCCCGAAGTCCTGAAAAGGTGCATACAGGTGAGGTTTGAGGGAAATCCCTGAAAGGGCATTTCGATATTTCGGCTACCGAAAGATGCAGGGGTGAGAGTTTGGAACTCTTGGCCCATGAGATCTCGAAAGGATCTGAGCCGTTGGATCAGGGAGGCTCATAGCCATTAATATTTCTTAGGACAATGAGGACCAGAGTTTCAAGATTTCGGTACTTTGGTATTTCCTATACCAGAAGTATGAAAGGACAAAGAATTGTTGCACCGAGATTTGTGAAGTTATGAAATGTGAATTCTTGAAAGCATAGGAGGAGTATTTCCAGGTCACGAAGGCAAGATCATATTTCGGCATACTGGGGATTGGGATTTCAGAAGTCTTAAAGGCAAGAACTCTAGGCTCTTGGGGATGAAAACCCTAAATTCCTGAAACACGATGTAGCGAGGAGTGGGGCTGTGGTCACACCTGGTATCAGGATATCAGGATTCAGCATTTCGGGGATCCCCCAGACATAAAGTCATAACACTTCACATTGGAAGTCCCAAAGTCACGAAACGCGATGCATCCTTTGGAGGAGAATGTAGCCAAGGATTTCAACATTTCAGGGATCAACTTTTCGGCTGTTTTGAGGAGCAGGAATCAGGCAATCAACATCAAAACTCCCGAAATCACAAAACCCCAAATTTCCTTTTTTGGAAAAAGGTTGCGGTCATGTCTGGAGGCTGTGTGCAGATTAAAGCTCGTGCCTGGTGCATGGTTGTGCATGTGGAGTTTTCATAAAGGACCTATGGATCTGATTTGTTGAAGGTTCCAGCAGAGAACTAAAGGAGCCACTTCGGCTCAAGGAGAAATCAAAACGATCCTAAGACTGGGAGGTCGCACAAAACTTGTTGAGGCAGGGGGTGCTGTGTCATTTGTGGTATCATAGCTTGACTCTATTTGTATATTATAGGCAAAGGAAGTGAGAGGAGAAAGAGTACTCTGATACACATTAGTTTGGTATTAGAGGAATATAGAGCGTTGAAAATCTATAGTGATTGCTTGCAGGTACGCAGTAGTCAAGAAGACAGTCAGGAGGATTGTAGAAGATGTTGGAAGCACTCAGGGTTGCATAGTGATAGCAACAGGTTTTCCAAGAGGGTAGATAGAAGGTAGGAAAATGGCTACTGAAGGCCATAGACGTGATGGAAAGAAGATCCATTAGCAGCCAAGCAAATCTAAGACAGATAAAGAGCTCACCGAGATCAGAGCGAGGATGGAGGAACTTGCACTGCAAATGCAGTAGGATGCAAGATCACATTGGGTGTATGAATGGCCCATGAAGAGGAAAGTAAAATGGCTAGTCAGGGAATTGGTGGCCAAAAGATAGCAGAGGTTTTTAAAGAGATGGTTGAGGCATGTTGAAAGCCTCAGGGATGAACAGAATGATATGGTTCAGGTGTGTGAACCAAAAGCTGGGAGAAATCGCAGTGATGAGGATGAGTTGAGATCACTGAAAGATATCAGAGACTACCAAGAGGGAAGAATAGAAACTTCCAATTGCTAGGTGGGCAATGAAATGAGATCATTGCAAGATCTCATAGACTATTAGGGGGATAGCAGGGAAATTTCATGTTTCCAGGAGGGCAATGAGATGGGATCCAAGGATCTCATAGACTGCCAAGAGGGTAGCAGAAAGTTTCTAGATTTCCAGGTGGGCAGGGGAACAAATGTGAGGCTATGTAAAAGTCTCATGAACTCAGAGCTGAGTTCATATCAAAAAGGACAACTGATAGAGGAGAAGGATCATAAGGACATTTTGATCATTGGAGGAATTCAAATATTCCTGCCAGGTAGCCTAGTTGAGGTGGGAATTCGTGTTGCCAATGTAGCATCAACAAAAAGACAACTAGCGGAGACTATCAAAGAGGAGGAAGAGTTGGGGAAGATATCAAAATTTGCCCAAGCAGAAGAAGCAAATGATCATTCCATGTAATGGCTCAAATTTTTCAGCTAGGAAGCTAAAACAAAGACGACTGCAGCATTGGAGTTTGTAGCAGCAGAAGAAGAAACAAACAGCATGAGTTTTGTTGATCTGTGTGAGCAGATTGAAGCCTTGGAGAGAAGGGTGATACTGCAAATAATGCACATCCAATAGATGAAGTTGGAAGAAGATGCAGGAGAATCATACCAACCCAAGGAGCAGCTGGGAGAGGTTGGACTTGAGCCAACACAAAGAGAGATGGCAACAACAACACTGTCACAGGGAGAAGCTGAGTAGCATCTTAGTGATAGGACTATGAAGATGAACTTTGCAGTAGAGTGGACACTTAGTGCCATAGAGGATGAAGAGGATGACATGGGAGATCATGCTGATCTACCCATTTGCAGAGAAGAAATGCAACCAAGGAGACTGCATACACAAATCCATCCATGAGATCAGCTGGATGAGGAGATAGAGTAGGTCAAGAGGTTGATGTTGAAGTCAGCGCAAGAGACTTCCATCAGAGAAAGGTTGATCAGAAGGGAGATAATAGCAGTAGCAGAGCAGTGGAAGCAACAACAACAATAGAGCAATGGAGCAGATGAACAACTCTAGAGGACTGTTTGGGATCTAGGAGGATTTCAACATCAACGTTGGGGAGCTCATGAGAAGAACCTCATGAGCAGGAAATCATGAATTTTTCACAACAGAGGAGTATGATGTAGGAGCATCACTCCCAAGCTATCCATGTGCTAGCTAGCCAGCCCATCCCAACGTGTATTCAATGAAGGAGAGGTGCAACCCTTTCATTTCAAATTTTGAAATTGAAATTTTTATTAAATGTTTGTAAGGATGGTAGAGGCAAGCCATGCCTTTAAGTAGGTTGTAGTTAAAGAAGGCATTTAATGGTTGTAAGGCTAGGATCTAGATCTGATTCGGACTAGACAACCCATTCAATGTGATTCAATGTAATTTAATAGAATAGGTAGCTTGGAGGGAAGAGCTCGAAGAGCCCCCTCATGAAAAAGATCCTTAGTATCTATAGAGGGAGAATATAGCATAGATAAAGAAGAGTCGAGATATAGGAGAGCTCTGAGAGAGTTAGAGTAGAGGAGAGAAGGAGACGAGACTCTGTCAAAGTTTGAGCTCAAGAACACCTTGTAAAGGAGGA
Source organism: Picea engelmannii (assembly GCA_009831015.1). Classification (NCBI taxonomy): domain Eukaryota; kingdom Viridiplantae; phylum Streptophyta; class Pinopsida; order Pinales; family Pinaceae; genus Picea; species Picea engelmannii. The sequence continues at coordinate 89,110 of ML788291.1, read as the reverse complement.
ATTTCATATTAATATAAAGAGTAGATTTCCTACATGAGTTTCTATGTGTCTTTATGTGTTTATGAATGTCTTTGTGTGTTCTTTATATGCTATAGATGTGCATTTGCAGGGACAAATAGGATATTCTATTTGTGGGTTCTTTGATCTCAAGTTTGGGGTTCTTTGAGGCTTCATGCCAAGAGGGTGTGACAGAACACTGCTGGTTATGAAAGCCAGTGCATATATGCACTCTTGAATTCTATGAAATTTGGGCAAGGACGTGCCAGCAGGGTGCACTAGCCAAAGTCATTGGCTCAAGGAGAAACCTCAAGGTTTCTAAATACCTTGGAGGTGAGACTGTGTAGAGGAGGACACAACAGGGGACAGAATCACTGTGAGATTCTATGAGAGCTCTGCCAAGAGGGCATTAAGCAGGTGCATATAGTGCATAGGAGAAGGAGATAGAATCACTGAGGATTCTATAGAGCCCTATCAGGAGGGCATTGAGTAGGTTCCTGTGTGCACAAAGAGAACTCCTTTGACATCTGGAATAGAGAAGTATCCAAGGAGGAATACCTTCACAGGGTTGTTGAATACCCTGCAGGCTCAGTAAGGAGTTTATTGAGTAAGTGGTTTCCAAGAGGGCACCAAATCTCCATATGAGGGAGAGGAAAGAGTTAAGTCCCTTAGAGGTATGAGAAACAGAGAATCTTAGGACAAATAACACCTTCATGTGTGTAGGGATCCTACATGGAGTGAAGAAGTTGAAGAATCCTTTAAGGATTCAAAGAGGACAAAGCTCAGGAGGAACAATGCCTTTGAGCACAGAGTCATAGCTGCAAGGAATTGCAGAATTCGAGACACCCTTTGGTGGATAAGAGTCGACAAAGCTTAGGAGGTACAATGTCCTTAGAATACAGGTGGGAGCTGAGGATATAGGCTTCACAGTAGGAGAAAATACAGAGAACTTTGAAGCATTTGAAGTCTTACAAGTTTAGGAATAAGCGCAAGCTCAAGAGGGACCACAACTGCCAATAGATCAACTGGAAAGAACAAGATTTGGACCACTGAATCTACATCCAGGCAAGCAGGAGGAGAGTGTGTAGGAGAAAGATATCTAGGTCGTCAGATATGGGTGCATGGATTAATAGCCATCGGATCCAGGAGGAGCTACATGAGGTTTAATCCTCGTATGCAAAGAAGCGGAGCCATCAGATTTTGACATTTCTGGGTTCAACATTTCAGGAATCTCGGTGACAAGAGACCCAGGCGCTTCACGGTGAAAACCCCAAAGTCACGAAATGTGAGTTGGATTTGGAGTAGAAACTTCAGCATTTTGTCATATCTGGGTTTCAGATACTGGGAGGTCAAAGGAGTGAACATTTGTCGTGGAGGATTCATGAAATCATGAATCCTGAAGTCTCGAAAAGGTGCATACAGGTGAGGTTTCGAGGAAATCCTCAAAAGGGCATTTTGGTATTTCGGCTACTCAAATATGCAGGGGTGAGAGTTAGGAACTCTTGACCACGATATCGTGAAAGGATCTGTGCTGTTGGATTAGGGAGGCTCACAGTCATTGATCTTTCTTAGGAGAAGGAGGACCGTAGTTTCGGGATTTTGGTGCTTCAGTATTTTGGATACCAGAAGTACGAGAGGACAAAGAATTGTTGCCCCAGGATTCGTGAAGTTCTGAAATGTGAATTCTCGAAAGAATAGGAGGAGTATTGCCAGGTCATGAAGACAGGATCAGATTTTGGCATACCGAGGATCGGGATTTCAGAAGTCCTAAATACAAGAACTCCAGGCTCTTGGGCATGAAAATCTTGAAGTCACGAAATGCAACGTAGCGAGGAGTGGGGTTGTGGTCACACCTGGTATTGGGATATCGAGATTCGGCATTTTGGGGATCCTGTAGACATAAAGTTGGAACACTTCACATTGGAAGTCCTGAAGTCACAAAACGTGATGCATCCTTTGGAGGAGAAATCAGCCAAGGATTTCAACATTTTAGGGATCGACTTTTCAGCTGTTTTGAGGAGCAAGAACTGGGCACTCGACATCAGAACTCCTGAAATCACGAAACCTAAAATTTCCTTTTTTGGAAAAAGGTCGTGATCGTGTTTGGAGGCCCTATGCAGATTAAAGCTCATGCTTGGTGCATGGTTGTGTAGGTGAATTTTTCGTAAAGGACCTATGGATCTAATTCATTGAAGGTTCCAACAGGGAATTAAAGGAGTCCCTTCAGCTCGAGGATAAATCAAAATGATCCTAAGACCGGGAGGTCACGCAAAACCTGTTGAGGTAGGGGGTGCTCCATCATCTTCTCACACAGTGGAGGATCACGAGCTCTGTCGGCCATGAAGGCTTCTTGTCTTGCCACCGGTTACACTGGAGCCACCCCTGCCACTGCTAAAGTGAAAGCTAGACCAACAAGGGTCTTTTGAAGCAACCAGATCACAGGAAACAACACCTAACGAACCTTTGTTAAAGGACCTTTCAGCTCCTTTAAAGAAGGTAGTAATGGAATGAAATTCTATCCCTTCTTCTGGGAATCCTATTATTCCCGCCATAGTTGTCATCACCGGGGGTATTCTACCTTCGAACCCACCGTCGATAGTCCAGACCACCATGGTCTCAATCACCTCTACCTCAAGCATTGGTCCAAGCCCGTCAATGGTAGCGGCTACTACTCCCTTCACCCAGAGTGCGACAGGCCCTCCATTTTCATATGGGATGCCTAGCTCAAGTACGAGTCCTGTACTTTCCTTCTCCACTTTATAGACCTTAGGTCTAGGGGTAGGGAGTTCTAACACTCCTCTGCAATGATCCATGGGAGGACCTTCCACCTCCTATAATGATTTCCCTTATGAGGGAGGTCATATACCTCCTTCATCCCCTTTACTCGACGGTACCCACTAGCAATCCGCTAGGCCAAACACACACCATAGTTCACTTGGAGTAGCACGTCAAGGACCACCTTATCATAATATGTTGGTAGGGTCGACACCATTTTCTTTGTTCAGTGCATTTGGTAACAACGCTTTCTTGTCAGTTTCTTTTCCGACTAGGGGAAACCCCAGTTATGGCCAACCTAATCCTATGCAGGGTATTATTCTTGCATAGGGGGAAAACCTAGGAACTTCTTCCACATCAGGACCTTGGAATTCTTGGCAAGGATCAGTTCCCTCGTCAGGAATTCCAATCTAGGAAAATTATTTTCACAACCAATGGAACCTCGAGCAAGGTGCAATACCTGTGCCCATGGGATTGACATGGGGCAACCCTTCCCAAAGACTTTTGAATGTAATGCACACCCAACCATCTATGTCCTATTTTGGGTATTATCCGATGATGTCTCCTCAAATGAAAAATCCATACGTTGGTCATGGCCATGGTTTTTATGAGAACCCCAACCAACAACCCAACTTTTCCTAGCAACCTGGTGCCAGTCAAACTCCAGGCTCCATTTTCCATGGTTATCATCAACAACAACTAAAAATACCTTTCTTGGAAACATTACATTTGCTAGACTTGACAAGGTTGTTGAATGACCCCATCTATCACGATCCACGTTGCCCCCCTATGCTGAAGAAATTTCCTTCAGACATACCAAAGTTTGAAGCCAATCCTAACAAAGATCTAGAGGATCATGTGACCACCTTCCATCTTTGGTGTTCGTCTAATTCGTTGAAAGACGACTCCATACAATTGTGATTGTTTCAACGCACTCTCATTGGGAGTGCTGTGAAATGGTACAACGAGCTCGATTCCTCAAGATATTCTTCCTTCGGTGAATTGGAAATGGCTTTCCTAAACCAATTCCAATTACCTATGAGATATAATGTCGGCACAAAATTGTTGGCCAATTTAGAACAAACAAAAGAGGACCATATCTCTAATTACATTTGAGAATGGAGACACTGGAAGAGTTTGAATAAGGTACCAATCCCACTAGCATTCCTTCTTGAGTGCTTCCTTAAGTCTTTGGTTCCCCAGCTATCCAAAGACATTGCAACATCGGGAGTGTTTTCTGAAGAAGATTCCATCATGAGAGATCAACATCTTGAGCTAATTTATTCTCAGTCTGGTTTACTGTATGAGATTTTTCTAGATGCTCCATGATCCATACTTGATAAAACCAGACAGAGAGTTGGACCACATGCCGATGGTATTGTAGGTTCAGCACAAACCAAGCCCACTGAACAAATGACAAAACAAATGCAGCAATTTTCTATACAACACACAATAGCCATCCAAACTATTGTTTCGGTTGCTGCCCCTACCCAAAGGTCGGATGTACACAGTGTGCAATAGACAAATCGAAAGGCCACGCAGTAGCTTGATGGAAAGAAAAAAAAATGTAAGAAGGGTAAGGGGGATAAGAAACCCACTAATAATGCTGGTGGATGCAACACTGAAAAAGGAAAGGCAAAGTATCCATGTAACTTGTGCACAGAAGATCACCCGACCCACCAGTGCCCTCAGCTTGTAGAGGCCCAAACGTTTATGTCATAGTAGCAGCCTGCTGTGTTAACAAATCCATTCCAGCATGGGAAAAACCTAACCCAAGACTCTATAAGCACGAAAGGGGGCAGTCAAGGACCCTCTCCATATTTTAACAATCCTACATCCATGAATGTTTATATGATGAAAGGTGATGCTTTTATCTCAATTAGACCACATGACTACAGTAAGCCAAGCACCTCTTAGAAAGGTAAAGAATATGAAATCCCATCTCTTCCTCTCCAGATCAAGAGGACTTTGGGTGAAACGATGACACGCATCCAAAAAGGTGCATTCAAGAAAGATTCTCACAACCCAAACACATGGGCTACCCAGAACTATTCTGTGGTGGAGGATTTGTCTCAAACCCCTTGTGTGATGTCTTCTTTGGAGGTCCTCCAAAGCTACCCTTCCCAGAGAAAAGATTTGTTAGCCACTTTAGGATCTTCTAAGACTTGTAATCCAGGTACAATCATGCTGGATACAACTGACTTAAAACCTCATCTCCCTTATCACGTAGCATTTCAGATAGTAGTGTCTTACCCCATGAAAAATTTTACTCAGAACATTTTCCACATAGTGGTTGATGAGGGAGCCTCGACATGTGTCATGTCGTTGGCATGTTGGAAGGCCATTGGCCAGCCTGTTTTGTCTCCGTCACCTACTCTTCTTACCACTTTTGACGGTCGTTCATTCCGACCACATGGCATCATCCCCTCTTTCCCCATGTAGTTAGGAGGGAATATTGTGTGCATCGAGGTAGAAGTAGTCAATGCATCCCTCGACTACATTATATTGTTAGTTAGGAGTTGGACCTATTCCATGCAGGTAATGGTCACTACATTTTTCTGGGTCTTGTTGTTTCCACACGAGGGACAGATCTTGACCATTGATCAATTGTCCTTCTCCCAACCCGACCCTTCATTGGGGGCATCCGTGGTCCCAATGATTGATAATCCTCAACCAGGCATCATCAACATACAGGTTGGTTTGTGCCCACCTTTGATGGGTAATTTTGATTACCCGCCTCCTCAAGGCAATGTCAAGTTCATATGAGACCACCATAAGGTTGAAATTTTCCTGATTTCGTCGTTTTGCATGACTTACTTCAATGATCTGTGGATTCTTCCTTCCCCATCTGCCATGATGGAAGGGACATGGAACCATGGTATGCCCATGCCCTTGTCCGTGGTAGAAGAAGCGTACTCTTTAGTCCAAAAATCTTCAACCGACACTGATACGACTTCTGCACAAGAGTTAGATCCAATCCCAGAGCCTATTTTGGCTCAAGGTTCCCTTGTTGATACTGATTCTGATTCATTAGACTTATTCTTACCATTAGACAAAGAAATCATTGAAACAATGACTAGTCTGGACAAACCCTAGGATGATCTCCATCATAGATCATACTTCCTCCTAGAGTTAAGCAGAATCGAAGCAAGGAAATTCACCTTGAGTATGACTGGAGATAGGTCTTGTCCTATTAATCCCTTGGATACACATGAGATTTATGTCGAGGGAAAAATGGAAAACATCATTGAAACTATACCGATTAATATCTCCATAACCCCTAGCATCGTGGAGAATGTTTTCATCGGAGCTGACTGTTCCCCCGAAGAGATTCAAATCTACACAGACTTATTTAAAGAATTCCATGACGTTTTTTCCTGTTCTTATGAGGAAATTCTAGGCATTGATCCAAAAATATTTGAACATGAAATCACAACTTATCCTGATACCAAGCCAGTTCGGCAGAAGCTTCATCCAATTAATCCCAGGAAAGCAACAACTATTAAGGTTGAAGTAGAAAAACTACTCAAAGTCATTTTTATCTACCCTGTCCATTTGACCCAATGGGTGTCAAATCATGTGTCGGTCAACAAGAAACAAGGCACGATTCATGTATGTATGGATTTTATTGATTTGAACAAAGCTTGTCCAAAAGATAATTTTCCCACACCATTCATTGATCAGATAGTGCATGAATGCACCGATTGTGAGGTGTTTTCATTCATGGATGGTTTTTGGGATATAATCAGATATAGATCAAACCCAAAGACCAACACAAAACAAATTTCATATGTCCATGGGGTACGTTTGCCTATCGTAAGATGCCTTTTGGTCTCAAAAATGTTGGAACTACCTTCCAGCGGGCCATGTCTTTTTCTTTCCATGATCTCAAGCATATAGTCGAAGCCTATTTAAATGATTTAGCATCACGATCTCGCAAGAGAACAGATCATCCCACACACCTCCGACTTATCTTTGAGCAATGTCACTACTTTTGGATTCAATTGAATCTAAACAAATGCGTCTTTTGTGTAACATTAGGATGGCTGCTAGGTTTCATAGTCTCAACAACAGGGATCATGGTTGATCCTCTCAAGGTGGAGGCAATACTTCAGTTGCCACCCCCGCATACAATCCTTTAGCTTCAAATTTTATAGGCAAAATCGAAATTTTTGAGGCATTTCATAGACAACTATACTGAGATCACCAAGGGATTTATGCATTTGCTAAAGAAAGACATCTCTTTTCATTGGGATGAAGCCACTCAACACTCTTTCAATGCATTAAAACATGCCCTCACAATTGCCCCTCTGCTCTGGCCACCTAATTATAACAAAGATTTATTATTGTACTTGGTTGTGGCAGAGTCGACTATCGGTATGGTCTTAGTTTAGGAAGATGACTTCCTCTCAGAATATTTGATTTATTACCTGAGCTGAGGCCTGCTTGGACCAGAACTCAATTATTCCCATATTGAAAAACTGGCATTGGCAGCTATTCATGTTGTTCAATGGTTCCATCATTATATTTTGTTTTGCAAGACCACCATCATTGCCGTTATGAATCCATTTCAATACATATTAAAATGATATGTCATTGGCGGGAAGATCAGTCGATGGATATTTTTCCTTTAGGAATTTGACTTAGATTTTGTTTTGGCGAAATCCAAAAAGTCTCTAGTCTTTGCAGAATGTATCTCAAAACTTTCAGTCGATTTAGGTGATGTTATGCCCGAAGAATTTCCTATTCAAGAATATATGTTTTTGATAGCATCTTAGGACCCCTAGTATGGAGATATTCTAGTCTATATCTAGACTTTGAAGTGCCCCACCTCTGCTTCTCATGATGAACGTTGTTGTATATGTCATCAGGCCAAGAACTATCTCATCCTCCAAGACACCCTCTATCATCGAGGTGTAGATTTCATTCTTCGTCGATGCCTCACTCATGAAGAAGTAGAAATCATGCTTAATTATTGCCATACTGGAGCATGTGGTGGTCATTTGTCTGGGTTGGAAACAACCCAAAATATTTTACGAGCCAGTTACTTCTGGACAACATTAATCAAAGATTGTATCGAATTAGTCAAGAAGTGTCACCCATGTCAGATCTTCTCTTGGAAGATGAGGGCACATCCTACTCCCATGTTTCCTGTCATCACAGTTGGTCCCTTCACCAAGTGGGCAATTTATTACACTACATGAAATCCTCCTTCAGCAAGGGGGCATCGTTATATCATTGTAGCCATAGACTACTTCACGAAGTGGGTCGAATCTATTCCAACGTTTAAAGATGATGGAGATACTACAACTCTCTTTTTGTTCAACTAGATAATCGCAAGGTTTGGTGTCCCGAAAGAGATTGTCACTGACCATGGAAGTCACTTTCAAAACAAAATGATGACCGAATTAACATCAAATGTTGGGTTGTGGCAAGAAAATTCGTCACCCTACTACCCCCAAGTGAATGGTCAGGTGGAAGATGTAAATAAATCTCTTAATACCATCCTACAATGAACGATCAATTTGGCCAAGTCAAATTGGCATTTGATGTTATACTCAACATTATGGGCTTACCGAATGTCTGTGAAGAATGCAACTGGTTTCTCACCTTTTCAACTCATTTATAGGGTGGAAGCAATCTTCCCTATAGAATGTCAGATCCTGTCCCTAAATTTAGTAGTACAGTTACTGCTAGACACTTCTCCACTTGAAGAGCAGTTATTATACCTTGAGCAGCTCAATGAGTAGCATCATGATGTGGCCCTGGCCAACGAAGCTCACAAACAAAAATTCAAGTGTCAGTATGATCATTCCGTTCATCCTCGGATTTTCTCTGAAGGCGACCTTATCCAGGTCTATGACCAGGATAAGGACTCCCTGGGGGCAGGCAAATTCAAACCCATGTGGTTTGTACCTTTCATCGTAAAAGAGATTCTAAAAAAGGGCTCTTATCATCTGGTAGAATTTGAGGGAAATGCTTTGGCGGAGCCTAGAAATGGGCTCTACTTCAAGAAGTATTACTCGTAGGTAGGTCACCTTGGGTAACATTTTGTAACATATGCATAGTCTTTGTACTATTACTTTCTAGTTTCTTTTGGTTTTATGGATGTGTCAATTTTTATGTTATCTTTTGTCATTGTGGCAGATGTCAAGTGAATCAGAGGTGTTCGTTGGGTATGAAGACGACACTAGCTGGCACACTCGGAGGCTTGCCTCTATAGCTTGGGTAATTTTTACACTTCAGGGCCAGTTATTATCCTCGGGAGGTATATGTTTAGGTGACACCACAAACAATGTCACCGAATACAACGTAGTTATTGATTTGCTTCGTGATGCTCTTCCATTTGGTATCTCTCACCTCTGGGACTATTTAGATGCTCAACTGGTTGTGTCTCAATTAAATAGAGTCTACCATGTGCATGATCCTACTTTACATCGATGATTCCTTAGGGTACGTCTCTTAGAACAAAGATTTGATTATATTACATATTTTCATGTTCCTAGGAGACTAAATCAAGTCATGGATACTCTAGCTAATCAAATCTTAGATTGGCATCTCGCACACATATAAGAAAGACATACACATGCACATGTAAATACATTTTTAAAGGAAAAAATAATCCATAAGACATAAAAAGACATAAAAATCCATATACAATATCAAAATCATTAGAGTACATAGGTGGGTGCAAGCACCTCAAAAATAAAACCAGTAACGAGTCATGGGGCTTATGCCCTCAAAAAATATACAAGTAGTGTCCTTAGCACATGAAAAGTCTGGCATAACTAAGGATAGGGCCAGTAGGCCCTGTTGTAATAATCAACGGTGTTAGACAAACGTTGAAAAATTCAGATCCATGTCTGTGGCGCCCCCACTACATGAGGCTGCATAGATGGTGGTAGATCCTCAATCTCTGCCATGGGGACTGTGCGAGTGAGCGAAGTAAAATTATTCTCTACTCATCTTAGAACCCTCTCTACCTCACCGAATGGAAGCTCTTCTGTTGCTATTGGTCCCCCTACGGTGGCGGGTGTGGCCCCTGGACGAGGACATCGCATGTTCCTCGCATAATCTCCTAGTCACACTGGTCCCACATATGCACATATTAGACATATATCTGTCAAATTATCTGGTATAAAAAAAATGATATATATAAAAAACAACATAAAAATTTCATATGTTTAACAAAAAAGAAAAAAAAAACGATGCAAACTTACCCATCTCTCCTCGCTCCTCACCGGGAGGTACCGGTATTTCAGGGTCTCTAGAGAAGTCAATCCTAGCATAAGGGTAATCCTCTATGATTGGAATCTTATGCGACAACCAAGAAAAAAGTCATCATCAAATGACTCATTGGTCCTTCCTCCCCCCTATCATGGAAACAACACTGCCCATCTACATATCGTGGGAAGAGAGGCCTAATGGCCCCGTACCACCTCTCAAGGGCTGAAATTGGGCACTCTTTCAAAGAAGAAAAATAAAAGAATGGTTACAAACCCAAAGTTCCTCTGAGTCCGTGATCGACAGTCTGTCAACTGTCTCTTCATACCGTCCAATAATGTGGTGCTCTAGTAAAAAATCTGTGTATTTAAGCACTGGACTACACAGTTCATCTGTGCATGGGAAGCCTGATGCAAAGCGACAGACCTTGTAATCTGATCGATGAGAAACACTATCTCCTGCAGTGCTAAGTACGATATCTTTCTTATCGACACTTGCGAGCTTGTCCTGTCTGTACCTGCCTCACAATGGAGTCCAATCAACTCCGATATGTTGTGAGGCCTAGAGGGAAACGTATGGAAGTTGACTGGTTCCCCTTGCTGTGAGAGGCCAGTCAAAAAGTATATGTCCTCTGTCATTGGCACCAACGACTACCCCTCTAGCATAAAGGTCTCTGCGTCAGGATGCCAATAATCTACCAAGGCATTAAGTAGCCTAGGTTGTGCTCGCATGAAAGGACATAGGAATAATTTTAGCAACCCACATTTCATTAAGGCAACAACACCATTAGGGTCATCCACAACCAATGTAGTAATATCCTCATGCTCTCTTTCCCTCCAGTGAATATACATCCTGCAAAAAACCAAGTTCAGGAGGCTTAACCCTTTATTTTTTAAAGTTTTTCCATTAAATGAAGGGTCCACGTAGGCTGTAATGATGTCAGCCACGTGTACACATGTGCATTTTTCCTCTGTCAGCGTGGACTTAGGGCCGACTTTTTAAAGGTCGACGTGCATCCAAAAAATAAAGTTAAATGCATAAAAAAAATATTTAGATTGCAAGAGGAGAGAGTTTATACTTACTTGGTCCAAGAGGAGGGTTGTTTCGTCCACCAAAGCTCCCAGAATAAATTCTTTTCACAAAGGGGCAGTTTTGGCTTTTAGTCAATTTTTGAATTAACAATGGTGATAATGAGTTGACAACTTCTATTTATAGAGGTTTTTGGCCCTTTTTTGTCAATTTTCGGACCCTTCTGTCATTTTTTCTAAACTAAAAATCATTTAGCATGGTTCAGGAGTTTTCTTTGGATTGTCACGAGAAGAGTTACTTTGGGCATTTGGAAACTTTTTGGATATTTGGGTCGTTTTGAAGGTCCTTTGGTAAAAAGTCAATTTTACAACTCGTTGCATTTAAGTTAGGATTCCACCTCTACTTCTTGCATCTTGTTGTCTTTTCTACCTTGCCATAGGATTGATCCCACCGAATTGCAACACAAAACCATCATTGCTGCTTTAGGAGTGTCGTAATTTCATGGTAAAGTCTACCTTAACATGGATGCCCTAGGTAGATCCTGGTTGTGTTTTGGTGTCCATGCTATCACTAATGACTATCGGCTTGGGAGTCCTTATTATTTTTTTTTATTACGAGTTTGAGCCTCATCTACATGATTCCTTATCACTCTTGACCTCACCCTCGGGACTTCCAAAAAATAACGGGTCTTCTTTTAAGCTCTTTTTAGACCCTCTAAATGTGAAAAGATTGTCGAGCGATCTTGTTGAGCTTCATGATCGCTAAACGTAAATTTGAAGTGATGTTTGTCCAATGGTAGTTTACCCCCTTTTTGGTCCAGATGGTCAACTGTATGAACAAAGGTATACTCTAGAAGCCTCGGTTCTCTAGACGAGTACTCTCAGGTATAATTTAAACCCTTTTTTGGGCCTGAGGGACTAAATTTATGAAAAAGGCACTCCCACGGAGTCCATAGTTAATCTCTTTTCAGACTCCCTAAAATTGAAAATATTGTCGAGTGACCTTATTCTTTAACACACGTTAAAATGGTCTAGAAGAACATTCCTGACGGAATCCATAGTTAAGATTTTTTTAGACTCCTTAAAAATTAAAAAATGGCCGAGCGATCTTGTCTTTATCACACTCGCTAAAATGGTTTTGAATAGACGTCTTGTCAGTGCTAGTTTACCCCTTTTTCGAACCGACCAGGCTACCTTCGAAAAAGGTACCTCATTGGAGTCTCCTTTTACATTTTTCAGACTCTCTAAATATGAAAAATTGTTGAGCGTACCTTCTCTGGGCTCATTAAAATTACATCGAAGGACATTACCATTGTGTGTTTTGTTAAATGTGTTTGCATACCTACATCTTTGGTCTAATGTCGGCTCCATGTTACTCTTAACTGAACCATCGGAAGCATGCCTTATACGCAAGCCCTGTAGCACTTTGCCTCTTCCGCTTGACACCTTTGGCCCGAGGAGAGATTTTTTTTGAGTGTCCTTGCTTAGAACATCAGTATTGTCCTTGTGGCTCGAACTTGTATGTTTGCGATACTCATTCCTCCTTTGTAACGTAACATTCTTTTATTTTTTTTCTAAAATTATTGAAAAAGACAAAAAAATCAAATATTCCCCAAAAAGAGGAAGGGAAAAGTATTTTCTTTGTATTGGCAACACAATGAGTTGCCCTTATATAAAGCACATCCTTTCATTTGTTCATCAAGCCCTAGTATTTAATATGACCTTAGGAAGTTGTTCCCACTACATTGAGCTGTGTCCTCCTCCATGTGGTTATTCTTCCAAACATATGGAGAGTTTGCGTTGCCTCCTGCATCATGAACTTATGTTAATGCCATGCTTCTTGGGTCTCATCATTTGTCGTGCTATTTTCCAAGGGAAGTTTTTCCAAGCCTGAGTCAGCCCCTCTGCAGTTTTATCTCTTTCCCTCATGCCTGGCCATCCTGAAAGTCCAATCAAGTCTTTGTTCAAAATAAATGAATCCTTCAGTCTAATCATCAAGATTATCTAGTCCATGACTGACAAGCCATCGAATACCTTCGGGTAGTGAATTCGTACACTCATATTACACTCCTACCTGAGTTTTGAATATTTTGAAGTTGTTGCTCGAGCTCTGAAGACCTCATCTCCAACCATCAAGCCTTATTAGCTTCTAGAAGATGGATACTATAAATGTATATCTTTTTTATTTTGAGATGTAGATTCGTTGTGTATTTCTTGTGGCTACACTTTATATAGTTATATGACATGGATATATAGTGTATTTGATTGGTATCCATGATTTTATTTCATCCCGAGCATGGGTATGCCCGCCTCGGTGAGACAATTTTTTATTTTTACCGATGGCACCTCCCAAATTTTGGTCCCTGGGCTCACCGGTTTGGTATGTTGTTAAAGATTGATAATGTGTTTCAGCCATCAGATGCTCTTATGACCTCACACATTAGGGGGAATCTATTATAACCCTAATTTTCACTAGACATACTTACCTGGCATTAGGCCATCTCAAACTCCTTCTTTGTCAAAACACTATTGAAATTTTCTTCTTAAAAACCCCCTTTATAAAGGCCCACATGCCCAACTCCATTATTGCATGCATGTACATGCTAGCTGCTCCAATATATCCCATGTGTACCTACAAAATCACGAAAAAAGGAACACTGCTGACAGAAAACACAACTTTGGGAAAGTTAACTAAACCTTTCGACCATGCATGGCCGGTCATTCGACCAAATACCTAGCTCCTTCTAGCCTATAAAATAAGGGGTAAGGGTCCCATTTGAAAGAAGGAAAATAATAGTAAAGAAACTCTACCCGAATTCATATTCCTCTTTGCCCAAGATTCTGCAACCATTTTGTGATTTCAACAAAGAAGAGAAGAAAGTGTGTTAGTAGTTGGTGCAAAATAAAAGAGGAGCCCAGGACCAGATTCGTGGAGCAGTGGCTGAATTCATCATTGTACGTTTATTTAGTGAAGTTAATAATAAAGAAGTACTTTTCCCATCCCACCATATGGGGTTTTCATTATTTATTGCGTACATGTTGATTAAATCTCTAACCCATTAATCTGTAGACCAAATGCATGTGGAGTTCTTTGTCTGTCTCTTGTGAATGAAGGTTAGCCTTGGGAGGAGATTTGCAGTCAAAGACCGACCAAGCATAAAGAGGGATCGAAAACAAACATCAAAAATAATCTATGTTCACTTGATCTTCTTAACTGTGTATTTTCTTAAGAATAATGGGGATTAGGTCTGGGATGATGGTAAAAGGTAGGAATCTTTAGGTCTTTTCTACATGCATGATAAAACCTTAAGTGTTAGTCTGTAGGGGTATTTCCCACTCACAACAGAGGGATCTTGAGTCCCCTATGTGAGATATCTTATAACAAATGGTAAACTAGAAATAAAATGGTGAATAAATCTAAGCTTATTCCCTTAAGAGGTGAGGTGAATAGTTTAATGAGATGTTGCTACTTCGCTCCAAGAAGAAAAGAGGTTTCTTGTAGGAGAACAGAGGAAATATAACAATATAATGAGATTCTTGAATTATAAGTGCACCCATGGAATCCTTTTATAGCTTCCCTTTAAGGTAATATCCAACCAATCATTAGTGTGAACAAGAGGCCCTTTAGGGCACCCTTAGGTGTTTGACCAACCCCCCACTCAGATTCATCTCAGATTTGAGGGTCAAATCAAGTTGGGATCTGGTCCATAAGTGAGTGGGGGGGTGACAAGAACCATAAATTCACCATTCATAGGTGTGAATGGATTTTCTCATACACAGTCATGCATATGGCACATTGTGCACTCTATGGGATTCTTTGGCCCACACACGCTTCCTTTAGTGTTTTAGCACGTGTCAATTTTTTGACCAGTTGTATAGTTTTTTCCTCTTAGAAAATGATTTCTTGGTGTTGCAGGTGCATTAATAGGTGTTTGGAGATGTTGTATTCCTGTAACCATTTGTGGATGAAATTTCAGTGATAACAACAAGTTCATGCTTTTGAACAGTTGAATACATAAAATCTGTCCCATCATTTGAATAATTCCAAGAAGAAAGGAAAAAAAAGAAACAATAACAACCCAGGACCAAGAGGAAATAAACCCCAACAAAACCATCCTTCTTGGGGAAAACAGAATCAAGGCACCTAAAACCCCCAAAGGGAAACAATAAAAATCAAACATGACAATGATAGAATAATAACCTCATACCTAACTTCCATTGTGCTCTATAAGGTGAGTATTGATATTATACTCACCACTTCCCCCAAATTTTTGATTACAAACGTATGAAAGAATCCATGAACACAAAACACCCCTGGCTCCACCTACCCCTCAGTAGGCCCCACAACATTATTTKCAACCACCACCTTCGACCGTTTTGAAAAAAATTATTCCACACCAAGGTGTGATGAATACCCAACAAGATATAAATGCTACCCCACCACAAATGGGGCAATATCAAAACCCAATTCCCAATCAACCCATAAATCTGGTCGATTGMAATATCCTCCATACCAACGAAGAAGATATTATTTTGCAAACAAACAACTGCAAATATGAAAGTCCTCCCGAATCTATCCCAACCACCTTAGAAACAACTTTAGATACATCTGGACAACCATTGATGATCCCACATCYTAACACTGAACCCAATCCCTATATACCTTGTGTACCTTTACGACGGAATGTACATAACCCTCATGCTAGGGCCACCCATAATTACATTTTTCTCGATGATTTAGCACAATCCCCTGCAACCATGTCTGTGTTGGAGGTCCTCCAAACCTGTCCATATCAACAAAAATTCATGCTTTCCACCTTGGGGGAAGTCGACCCAACTAATAATCAACTCATCACTTTTGATTTGGATAACAGGGAACCACACCTCCCCACTCTAGTATCTTTTTAGATACTAGTTAAGATCTGGAACATCACAGTTCATCAATGCATCATTGATGAAGGTGCATCCACATGCATTATGTCCAAATTCGTATGGAAAAAACTCTGCTCACCTAAGCTAGTACCATCTTCCATCACCCTGTTGGGCCCCAACAACCCCCTTCTTTATTTTTAATCAAAATCTAGGGTCCCTCAATATTTTGATTGGATTCTTTGTTTTTGTTTTTTTTCCTTTGACTTGATTGGATTTGTATTAGTTTGCTTTGTTTTGAGGTTGGCTTGAGTTTATATTCTTTTCTTTTTATTGGTTTGAATTTCATGAAATTTAAATGCCTTTTGGTTTTTCTTTCTACAGAGTTTTGATGTTGATGGACGAGCTTCATAATTTTGGAGTTTGTTATTACCTCTTCCTTATTGAATTTATCTGCTATGAGAATGGTTTCAATGAAGACATGGATTAATAACAATGATTTTACAGGAAGAAGTTTTAATGAGACACATCTTTTCTATGACATTTGTTTACATTTGATCAAATTTGAATGAGGGAGAGATGAACATAGAAATCTTAATTTAAACGAAAAAAATAATTTTTATCAACTCTTTACTTTCATTTAAATTATGATTATGTTTTCATCTTTTTCTCATTAGAAATCATTTTCACAAAATCATTTGGTGGGTTTAATTAATTGAATTATTTTGTCAGTTTACATCTCATTTCAAAAAAAAAAAAGAATTATCTATCATTTGTTTGATTTTGTGAAAACCCAAAATTAATATTTTTCTCCTCTCCACGAACTTGAAGCTTCTAGAATTTTAAGATCATATTTGAAAGGAAAATATAAACAATATTTGTTTAGAACTTATATTTAGTTTAAATTCATTTTAATTTTATTTTTCTAGATTTTGTTTTATTCACAATTTTTAGGTTATTAATCTGGTTTCTTTTTGTTTCACGGGTTTCTATTATTAGTTATTTGGTACGGATCTAATCATCACTTGATTTTATTATCTAAATATGTTCAATACAATTGATCCAAAAAAAATATTGGATTGCTGCAAATAATTTATGAGCAACAACAGATAAGATTTGGAAATGCGTTCAAGAATAGAAAAATGATTTTGTGGGACTTGTTTTAGCCAAACCATGAGGAATCTGAAGAAACGGTTGAAAACCCATCTCCAAAATGGACCTATTTATCTTAACGGAATTTTCCCAAACAAATGCATGATTTGAGAGATATTTGTGTCTCTTTACGAGGCAAATTTCAGGTGGCGTAAATTATTAGTGACGCCTAGAATGTTCATTCATTGTATAAATATATGAGAAAGTTTAGAGCCAAAGAGATTCAGGAAATTGAGAGGAGGATTTTTATCCTTTATTTTTTTGTATATTATTTCTTTTGTAAACTTTTTTCTTTTCAAATGGAGTAACAGATGGTTGGAATATTTGGGAGAATGGGCCATTATTTTCAAAAAAGAATATAGAATTACAGGTTGCTTAATGGATTTTGTCCTGTGAGTAAAATGGTTTTGTTTACATTATAATATCTTCATATTCTTTGAGTAATTGATTATGCATTGATTTAAATTATCTTTAGTATGTTTTATCAATACATGGTTAATTGCTATCATTTATGTATTAATTTTTTCAATCTTTAAGAGTCTATTATCCCAAAAATTCATTTTGGACCTTATGATGAAATTATTATACTGAAACTATATGGGATACAGTTTACTATTTGGATTTTGTCTCTTTGTAGACTGTGCAATGTTAATATTGTTTCTCATATAATTTATGAATATGAAACTTTATTTGTATTGAATTAGTATAAATTGTTCTGCATATAATTTTTCATGTTATGTTTTCATTTATATGGTTCATTATATTTTGGCTCCTTTAATATCTATGGTTGATCATCTATTGATACATTTTGATTTTATGTATAATGTTGGATAGTTGATAATACCACTTGTTGAGGGTTGGATTTTATTTCACTTTTAGCTATTGGACATTTTAAAGTCACATGAGATCAAATTTATTTGTCTTTCTGTCATCATAAACTCATTCCGGAATATAAAATACTTCTTTGAGTTTCTTTAGGAAGTATTATGATTTCTTTTGTCATATATTTACACTTGACATAGGTTAAGAGGAGCTCATACAAATAAAAAGAGATGAATTTAGCTTAATATTGCTGATCAATGAGAGGTTAGTTAGCTTATTATTTATTTAATTTGTTTATTTGTGAATGAATAGTGATTGCATCATTTAAATGTTAATTTTCTTTGTCTATTTTCGTTATATCATTTAAAACCTTACTCATTCATTGTTTATTTGGTAATTAGAGTAATAGAATAATTTTGTTTATATTTAATCTTGTTTAGATCCATTATCTTAAAACAATTATTTTCACAAGGCTTTTCTTAAACCTTGTAAATTGTATATATATATTGTACATAAACATTGTTAGTTAAAAATTTGTTATTAAAGTGTTGATTTTTAGAGTTGTATATTTAGTTAGCTGATTTCCTTTAGTGGTATTTTTTGGGACCGTAGTTGGCTAACGGATCCATAAAACCCATCAGGGTAGATCATACCAAACGACTTGGGTTAAATATACAACCCTAGTCTGGATCTATCCCTTCTCATTGACGGTGTGTCATAAAATCCTGTTAACAAATGGTGCTAGAAGGAGGGTCGAGGTAAATTTAATAATTAAATTTTTTACCCCTCAATGTGTCATAATTCTAGATTTATAAATTCTTCTTCCGTGTCATCTTGAAATGCACTAGAAGGCAGGCAAGACTGACAAGTTGTCCTTGCAAGAGTCTTTGCTTCGAATTTATTTAATTTCCCATGGCTTCCCAAATCATTGTGTTAGAACATGATTTCCACTTCTCATTACCTGATATTCCCAACAAGATAGTCTCTCACTTGTCCAAACTCAACTTTGATGGTGGGGGGAATGTATCTACAAAAGACCATCTTAACAAGTTTTGGTGCAAATGCATCAAGCATGATATTTCCGATTTAAATGTTTTATGGAGAGCGTTCGCTTTTACTTTTAGGGGTCGGATTAAAAATTGGTTTCAATCTTTTCCATCATATCATATTATTGATTGGTTTCAATTTGTAGAGGATTTTTTGGATGCTTTTGAAATCTATGATTACAATCGAGTATGTGAAGAATTTCAGGCTCTACTAATCAAGTATGATTCATCTCCAGAAGGATTTTAAATAAGAATCCATCATGTTCTCTGTAAATTTAATCTTGATGACATGTCATTTGTACTAAATCTCCTCTTTGATGGTTGTTCCCCTTTCATCCAGTCATATTCAATTGCGAATGATGAATCAATTACAAATCCTGACACCCAATTGCAAGATGAAATTTTTTTGCTAGATGAGAGGAATCCATTAGAAACATTCGAACAATCAAGGGAGGTAGAACCTATTGAAAATGTTCTCACTAACAATCAAATTGTTTTTTCCTCTGAACCCTTGCATCTTCAATCCTCAACTATCATGGAAGGATATTTTATTGTGGGTCTAGGTATATGTCCATCATTTTCTAACTCTTTCTCTAATAAGTACTTAGATTCAATTATTGAAGAACACTTAGGTGATGAAAATTATCTTAAGCATTCTAACATTCCAATGAAACAGATTAGAGATGTAGATATACAATTGGAAGAAGAAACCTTAAACCTTCATCCATAAATCATACCTTATCCACATGATATATTAGATGTTTGTCATGAAATTTTTGAATTGTCTATCATACATGAGGAAAATTTAGATAATCTTATAATGTTGAAGGATTTATCACCAAAAGAGAGTGAAAGTATTAAGGCAAGTGAAGATGAATGTCTTGAGAATACCATTGTTAATTATCATAGCTCAAGAGAATATTTTCATGTGCTAATTTCTAATTCATTTTACTCTGTATATCCCAATCTCTTCTTAGATTCTAGTGTGCATGGTATTTTTCCCACGGTATCATACTCTTTTCCATCACAATATAATATTTTCAATATGTAAATATTTGGTGAAATTAATTTCAAACGTAATATTTATGAAGTCGGATTTGACGATCTTTCACTTTCATCACTCGCATGGGAAAAATATATGTCGTAAGATGATTCTACACAATTTATTTTTGAAAAAGACAATGCATTCATTATGGAGATTGGAGATTCTGACGCAACCTGCCCCTCAGCGGATGGTCGCTCCCACCAGGACCTTCACAAACCTCGGCCCGAAGAGCCAACAACTCTCCAACTCCCTCAGGAGTTTTCATCACCCACCAGACTCTCCTCGGCGATCTCCCCTTCGCAAATCGGAAGATCGGTGTTCGCGCTATCGCGAGCCTGGTGTGCATGTTCTCGTGCAAGTCAAATCCCCGAACCCCGAATGCCGAGGGTTAACGGTCAACACTCGCACTGGTCGGGATTTCCCCTATCGGGATATCAGGGTGTGCGATGTCATGAATGCTCGACAACTCAAAGTCCCGAACCCCGAACTCCGATAGCACGTGCGCTATCTCCACGCCACGTCACCTCCTCTCTCCATTCTATTGGGGATCGCAACTTCAACTGGCCCGATCTTCTTGCTTTTGGAAATCCTGAATGCCGAAACCCCGATATCGCGCCACCTGTCAGCACCTCTGATGAGGCCTACGCCTTGACACCTGTCTCCTCTCGTTCTATCGGGAATTCACGATTCGGGAGTTCGCGTCTCCTAATGCACTAGGCCACAGCCCTTTCAAAAGCCCGAATCCTGACTGCTCAGGATCTGTGGCCATGTGTCTTCCTGAAGATCGACGGCTCCAGTTGACTCGGGGAATCGCCTATCGCAAATTCAAAAATATGAGACTCTTTCCCTGTGAAACACCGAGCGTCGAACCCCGATCCTCAAGGATCCTGTGCCACGCGTCCATGTCCAGATCAACGGTGCAGGTCGATTCGGGGAATCGTGACTCGCGATCCTACGAGGTGTGAGTCCTCACCTTGCCAACTCCCGAATGTCGAAACCCCGAAGTCCGATGGACTTGGGTTCTTTCCCGCCTATGCTTACGGGCTATCTTCTGCGCAACTCCTCCACTATCGGACGGACAATGGGATTTTGCAAAGCTTCCCGGGGAGTTCCAACCGTCGATTCTCTCCCTCCTAAGAACTCTTCCACTTCACCACCTTCGCCCTGTGCGAACTTCCCTGGGTTTGTTCCCACAGCGAAACAAAAGAATTGTCCCTCCTGAACTTTGTTCGGCTGACTCCTTCAGGAAACCTTCACGTGGTCTGCTCACACTTCAACATTCAATCACTCTCCAAGTGTTGAAGTCATTCAAACCCCGTGCATTCGCCTGCAACAGAGATTTATGGCTTCTTTCCTTAGACTAACTGCTGAGACCCACGTCCAACCTGCACTCACCTGCAAGGTTTGAATAACTTAATTCATTCTGGCAAACCGAGCACAAAAGTTCAACTATCTAGCCCCCTCTATGCACTCTATGCGGAGGGATTCAACTGCACTCTATGCAGGAATCTCCAGGCTCAAACAAAGAAACAATTGAAACTCATTCCCTCAGGTTTCTAACCTGATATGTAATCACATAAACAACATATAGAAGATAAAAATAAAAAGAAGCAAGCATGCAACAGCATAATACCAACAACACAAAGAGACTACACACATCCATGGAATTGAATAAAGCTTTCCTATTAATTCAATGTCTGTACATGGAGTTTCTTCACAAGCTCTCTGCTCTGTTCTTCCTTCTCTTCTAATGCTGAATAATAATCAATTTACACAAGGAGGGTGTCTATATTCGTTTTCCCTCCTGGAAGATGAAACTGTCTAATCTACAGCTAACCCTATCTACCAGCATTTAAAACTGTTAAATGCCTCCTTATCTACATTATATTACAAATGCGCTCATCCTTGAATGTCTTTAGTGAAACGGCGGCGCAACAATACCAAGGAAAAATTAAAAATCAAAAAGGCTCGCTGGCTTGTCCAGCTGTCTCTTCGTTCTCCTCGCGCTGGTTTGTTTTGGTAGGTGAGCGATGCTCCTGCATCATACTCCTCGGCTCAAAAGATTTCATGGGCTCCTGCCCATGAGTTCCTGCACAGTCTGCCCATGTTTCAAAATCACTGCTTCTGTCTCCCAGCTGGCATCCTCCAATGGGTGATCTTTCCATTTCACCAGTTATTCAAAATACTGCTTTCTCTTGGTTTTCCTTCCAACTCTTTTATCTAGTATGCACTCCATCTTAGGCTTCTGTGCAACTGGTAACTGCTTCTGCCACTGGATTACTGGTTCCTCAACACTCCCAGCTCCTGCATCTTTGGCCTTATATGGGTATAAATCCGAAATGTTGAAAATCGGAGATATCCCAATGCCCTCTGGAAACTCAAGCTCGTATGCATTTTCCCCAAATTTCTTCAGGACCTTGCATGGCCCGATTTTCTTCATCTTGAGTTTGTTATATGTTCCCCTTGGGAACCTTTCTTTTCTCAAGTGTGCTAGAACCATGTCCCCAACCTCAAACTGAAGTTGTCTTTTCCTCTGATCAGCTCTACGCTTATATTCCTGGTTCGCTTTCATCAGTCGCTGCTTCACCTGTGCGTGAAGCTCTTGCATCGCTTCAGCAAATTCTTCAGCCTTGGCGCTTCTAGTCTCATCCTGTTATGACTCCCTGAGCTCAGAAACTCCTCTTGGCTATGTCCCATACAAAATTTGGAATGGGTTCTTACCTGTACTACGATTCACCGAATCGTTGTACGCGAATTCTGCCTGTGGTAGGGTGTGATCCCAACTGGTGTGATGCTCCACCACTAGGCTTCTCAACAGATCCCCCAAGCTTTTGTTGACTACTTCCGTCTGCCCATCTATCTGCGGATGGTAAGAAGAACTGAATGCTAAATCAGTCCCCAGCTTCCTCCATAGCATCCTCCAAAAATGACCTATGAACTTGGTATCCCGATCTGAGACTATGCTTCTCGGTAATCCATGCAATCTTACAATTTCCTTGAAGAACAAATTTGCGATGTGGGTCGCATCGTTGGTCTTATGACACGGTATAAAATGTGCCATCTTCGAAAACCTGTCCACCACAACAAAAATGGAGTCAACTCCTCACTGAGTTCTCGGTAACCCCAACACAAAGTCCATGCTAATGGCTTCCCATGGCCTCTCTGGTATAGGCAATGGCTGATAGAACCCTGTGTTCTGTTTTCGGCCTTTCGCATGTTGACAAATTCTGCACCTGTCAATGAATCGCTTTACATATTCTCACATGCCTGGCCAAAAATAAGATTCGCTTAGCTTGGCGAATGTTTTATCATGCCCAAAATGACCTGCTAGTCCACCGTTGTGCTTTTCTCGTACCAAATTCTCTCTCATGGAGCAATCTGGAATGCACAATTGATTGCCTTTGAATAGCAATCCATCCTGGATCAGGTAGTCAATCCACGGAATCCTATCCTTGAGAACTGGGTTCTCGGCTGCCTCGTATGCCTCGCCAAAATCTACGTCACCTGCATACATATCTTTTAAATTTTCAAAACCTAAAGTCTTGACCCTGAATTCCTGCACCAATAAACACTTTCTGCTCAAGGCGTCCGCTACCTTGTTCGCAGTCCCCGAAATGTGCTTTATGACAAATGTAAAATTCTGCATATAGTCTACCCATTTCGCATGCTTCTGATTCAGCTTCTCTTGCTGACTTACGAACTGTAACGCATGATTATCACTGTACATTACAAATTCTTTGTGTATGAGATAATGCCTCCATTTTTTCAATGCCTGGATAACGACATAGAATTATTTATCATATGTGGAGTACTTCAGTTTTGCATCATCCAACTTTTCGCTGTAATATGCAACAGGTCTGTCATCCTGACTTAAAACCCCTCCAACAACATACCCACTAGCATCACACTTCACTTGGAAGGTTTTCTGGAAATCAGGCAGCACTAACACTGGCTGCTCGGTTATCTTTCGCTTCAACAAATTGAAACTCCTTTCAGCCTCGGCTGTCCACTGAAAATTTTTATGCCGCTTTTTCACAGTATCCATCATTGCAACACTGATTCCACTGAAGTTCCGAATGAACTTCCTGTAGAAGCTTGCCAAACCATGGAAGCTCCTTACCTCAAAAACATTTCTTGGCGATGGCCAATTCCTGATTACTTCAACCTTCTCAGGATACATCTTCAATTCGTTTTCCGAAATTACAAAACCCAAATAAATGAGTTCTGTCTGCATGAAGGAACACTTCTTCAAATTGATCAGAAGCTTCTCCTACTGTAGCCTTCTCATCACAATGGCTAAATGCTGTAAATGCTCAGTCCTGGTTTTACTGAAAATTAAAATATCATCCAGGTATACAACAACAAATTTGCCAATGAATTCCCGTAGGACTTCATTCATCAGCCGCATAAATGTGCTTGGCGCATTTGTCAACCCAAACGGCATGACCAGCCACTCATACAAACCCTCATTTGTTTTGAATGTCGTCTTCCACTCATCTCCCTCTCTCATCCGGATCTGATGATATCCGCTCTCGAGATCTATCTTGGAGAAGTAATTTGCCCCACTCAGGCAATCCATCAAGTCGTCCATTCTCGGCAGTGGAAACCAGTACCTGATGGTGATTTTATTGATCACCCTGGAGTTTGTACACATCCTCCAGCCTCCATCCTTCTTCGGACTCAGTACTGTTGGAACAACACATGGACTCATACTCTCTCTCACTAGTCCCTTGTCCTGCAGATCCTGTACCTGCCTTTTGACTTCCTCGTTCTCCTAAGGTGTCAACTTGTATGCTTCCTTATTTGGAAAACTTGCTCTGGGTATGAGGTCAATGTGGTGACTTACACTCCTCATTGGTGGCAACGAACGAGGTAGTTCGTCCACGATGATGTCAACGAACTCTCCAAGAAGTTCCTGAATCTCCTCTGGCAAGTCATACACTCTAGTGCTTGTCAGGACAATTCTCAGCTTCCTGACAACAAAGAATTGTGGATCCTCATCCATCTCCAGCTCTGTGAGAAGTTCCTTCCCACTCATGAGAAGTATCGTACTACTCACTTCCGGCTTCACTTCCTTATCCTTCCCCGGTAGCAATGTATGTGTTCTACCATCCTTCTCCAAGGTGTATGTGTTCATTCTCCCATCATGAACCACATGTCTATCATACTGCCATGGTCTCCCCAATAAAACATGACAGACATCCATGGGAATGACATCACACAATATTTCATCTCTATATTCACCCATTTTAAAATTTACCAAGCATTGTTTTGTAACACATACTTGGTGTCCTTTCTGCAGCCATGTCACCTTGTATGGACTCGGGTTTTTGTTCGTTTTCAGCTCCAACTTCTTCACCATCTCGGTCGAAACGAGATTATCCGTGCTCCCACTGTCCACTATAACCTTTCATTTCCAACCCTTGGTCTTGCAATTCATCCGTAACAGTCGGCATCTTTGCGCTATGTCCTCCATTTCTTTCTCGGGTTTCAAGAGAACCTTATGCACGATTAGTGACTTTCCGCTTCCAGCATCTTCATCTTCAACGTCACGCCTCTGCGCCTCAGCAACATGAGCATTTCCTCTGTCCATCTTCCTCTCGGGACAGTCCATGGCTTTGTGACCATCTTTTCCACAAGTGAAACACGTGATAACTCCTCCACGACCTCTTCCTCTACCTCGGGTACGAGGAAATGTATTTGCGTCAGCATATCCTCCTTGCTGATATATTTGCTGTCTCCTCGGCTCAGAATTTTGCTGCCTCTGCTGTGAGGTTCCACCTTTTTCAGCCTTTCCCTGAGGTCTCTTCCAATCCTCCTTGGGCTTTTGAGTCCTTTCTTGGGCAACTGCTTTGCCTCTAGGTTGGCTTCTGCCTCTCCCTCTCTGTCCCTGCTTGTGGTTCAGCTTTTCCTCGGCCTTTAGAGCCATCTGGTACGCATCCTCAACTGTGCAGACAGTAACCATGCTCAACTCGTCCTGAATGTCATACCTAAGACCATTCAGATATCTTGCCACCTTTTTGTCATCACTCTCCCGATGACCAGCTCGAATATTGAGCCTGTAGAACTCCTCGGTGTACTCTTTCACTGTCATCATCTTCTGCCTCAGGTTCTGCATGCGCCTGAACAGAGTGATCTGGTAGTCCCTCGGAATGAAATTCGCCTTCATCTTGGTGATCATCTGATCCCAGCTTTTTATCTTATGTTTGCCTTTGGAACGTCTGTCTGCCTGCAGCTCGTCCCACCATAAGGCTGCGTGTCCCTTCAACTTGGTGACAGCATGTCTTACCTTCTTGTCCTCTTCGATGTCTTCATAGTCGAAGTAGGTGTCGAGCGCTCAGATCTAATCTAACAGTTCCTCTATGTTTAGATTTCCCTCATAGATGGGAATATCCATATTTGTCTTCGATCTCATCCTCGAAATGGCTTTGATCAATCTCTCCGTCGAGGCATCTTCAGCTGTGACCTCTTCTTGGTCATGTCCAGCTTCCTCTTCTACCTCAGGATCGCTGAACTCTATTGCACACACTCCATGCCTCTGGGTGGCCTCCATATCTTCGAGTCTTGCCCTGAGATCTCATATTTGACACTCCATTTCTGGATTCCCTGCCTGCCTACCCCTCCTTTGGACATCCCTGTCCTCACGATCAGGAGACTGCCTTTCTCTCCTGGGCGGCATTATGTCTCTCTATCTCTGCTTCAGAAAGCAAAGGTACTCCCACTCTGATACCACCTTGACGCAACCTTCCCCTCAGCGGACAATCACTCCCACCAGGACCTTCACAAACCTTGGCCCGAAGAGCCAACAACTCTCCAACTCTGTCAGGAGTTTTCGTCACCCACCAGACTCTCCTCGGCGATCTCCCCTTCGCAAATAGGAAGATTGGTGTTCGTGCTATCGCAAGCCTGGTGTGCATGTTCTCGTGCAAGTCAAATCCCCGAACCCCGAATGCCGAGGGTCAACAGTCAACACTCACACTGGTCGGGATTTCCCCTATCGGGATATCGGGGTGTGCGATGTCATGAATCCTCGACAACTCAAAGTCCCGAACCCCAAACTCCGATAGCACGTGCGCTATCTCCACGCCATGTCACCTCCTCTCTCCATTCTATCGGGGATCGCAACTTCAACTGGCCCGATCTTCTTGCTTTTAGAAATATCGAATACCGAAACCCCGATATTGCACCACCTGTCAGCACCTCTGATGAGGCCTATGCCTTGACACCTGTCTCCTCTCGTTCTATCAGGAATTTGCGATTCGGGAGTTCGCGTCTCCTGATGCACTAGGCCACGGCCCTTTCAAAAACCCGAATCCCGACTGCTCGGGATCTTTGGCCACGTGTCTTCCTGAATATCGACGGCTCCAGTTGACTCGGGGAATTGCCTATCGCAAATTCGAAAATATGAGACTCTTGCCCTGTGAAACGCTGAGCGCCGAACCCCGATCCTCAAGGATCCTGCGCCACGCGTCCCTGTCCAGATCAACGGTGCAGGTCGATTCGGGGAATCGCGACTCACGATCCTACGAGGTGTGAGTCCTCACCTTGCCAACTCTCGAATGCCGAAACCCCGAAGTCCGATGGACTTGGGTTCTTTCCCGCCTGTGCTTACGGGCTATCTTCTGTGCAAATCCTCCATGATCGGATGGACAACGGGATTTTTCAAAGCTTCCCGGGGAGTTCCAACCGTCGATTCTCTCCCTCCTGAGAACTCTTCCACTTCACCACCTTTTCCCTGTGCGAACTTCCCTGGGTTTGTTCCCACAACGAAACAAAAGAACTGTCCCTCCTAAACTTTGTTCGGCTGACTCCTTCAGGAAACCTTCACGTGGTCTGCTCACACTTCAACATTCAATCACTCTCCAAGTGTTGAAGTCATTCAAACCCCGTGCATTCTCCTGCAATAGAGATTTATGGATTCTTTCCTTAGACTAACTGCTGAGACCCACGTCCAACCTGCACTCACCTACAAGGTTCGAATAACTTAATTCATTCTGGCAACCCGAGCACAAAAGTTCAATTGTCTAGTCCCCTCTACGCAATCTATGCGGAGGGATTCGACTGCACTCTATGCAGGAATCTCCAGGCTCAAACAGAGAAACAATTGAAACTCATTCCCTCAGGTTTCTAACCTGATATGTAATCACATAAGCAGCATATAGAAGATAATCATAAAAAGAAGCAAGCATGCAACAACATAATACCAACAACACAAAGAGACTACACACATCCATGGAATTGAATAAAGCTTTCCTATTAAATCAATGTCTGTACATGGAGTTTCTTCACAAGCTCTCTGCTCTGTTCTTCCTTCTCTTCTAATGCTGAATAATAATCAATTTACACGAGGGTGTCTATATTCGTTTTCCCTCCTGGAAGATGAAACTGTCTAATCTATAGCTAACCCTATCTACCAACATTTAAAACTGTTAAATGCCTCCTTATCTACATTATATTACAAATGCGCTCAACCTTGAATGTCTTTAGTGAAACGGCGGTGCAACAATACCAAGGAAAAATTAAAAATCAAAAAGGTTCACTGGCTTGTCCAGCTGTCTCTTCGTTCTCCTCGCGCTGGTTCGTTTTAGTAGGTGAGCGATGCTCCTGCATCAGATTCCATACTTCATATTCATTCATTTATTAGATTAAACTCTCATGATTCTACTTCACATTTGGAACCAATTCATCTCATGAAAAGGAATGCTCAAACCAACAATTTGATTTCTATAATGAATCCTCATACAATGTATTGATCAATTGTATATCTGACTCATCAAAGTGATAATTTGGATTCTGAGTCTCATGATAGGATTGAATATTGGCTTCATAATTCATATCTAAAAAATCTTCAGAATAATGGTAAATTCATGCTTACTTTGTTTCTGAATGAAGAATATAAAGGTAAAGGTAAGTATGATGTATTAATTTTTATTGCTGAAATACTTCAATCCATCTTACTAACTGGAAATTTCTTTGTTTTTGGAGGATTGGAGTCACTTCAATGGTTACTTTGGAAATTCCATTTCACTTAGTTCATGTAGAGTAGAATAGTGTAGAGTAGACTTAGGAATAGGTTAGATTTTATTGTCTTTCTTTCACTTTGTTAATTTGAATAAGTGAAACAAGGCGTCACTTTTAGGACGAAGGAAAATCATCATTCAGGGAAGTCTTCTCTTCTTTTATTTTTCATTACTTATTTCCTTGTTTATCATGTTTAAGCGTTTCCCTTCAAGTCATATCTTTAAATTTATTATTATTATTATATTTATTGTGGAACGTTTTAATATGATAATTATTTCAAAACTATCAAGTAAGGATAATCTAAGTAAACTAAGGAAAAGGATCTCAACTTCTGATTATATTCCATTTAACATTACCTTTAAAAGGTCGTATCTTAAAATAATTTATCAATACATGCGACTTAACTTTGCAATGTTTATATGGTCATTTCTCTACAATTTTAAAAATTGTAATGTTGTAAAGGAGACGAGCGATATAAAATTGAAATGGATTTTAGTCTTGACTTCTTGAATGGACTTAACTTGTTTTGAAAATGACAATTCATGACAACACACTCTAATAAAATCATCATTTATTTTTTTCATGTACATAATCCGTAATAAAGAAGGCCTTATTAGCTTAAACTTTTATCCAGCAAATGACAATTTTGATACTAATTCTTCATCTGAAGGAAATAAATACATTTAAAGGGTTTCTCTACAATCAATTCAATTAATCAATTTGATTGATAAATTTATATTTTATGAATTGATATAGTTATCCCCTTTACAATATAAATTCATTCTATTTTATAGTACAAAAAAAAAGGATTTCACATTATATTTTCACATAAGATGTGAGTCATATTGATAAGGCTTGTTCTAATTTAATTTTGTTCTTTTCATTGTTTAGATTATATTACTTTTCCTTTCATTTTGTTTTCAAATTTGATTGATTAAAGATAAATTTCTTAGCTTATTTCATATTCTTTTATTCTTAATATTTGTGGTGTGACAATCATTTGTTTTTGGGTTTTAAAAGATGAAATGTTGATTCTATTATGACTATCAAATTTTAAGATTAATGAATAAGGATTTATTAATCCCAAAATAAATGGTACTATGGTTTAAGTAAGTCATTTGAGCTTTCATCATCCTGAATTTTTGTGTTTGAAGAAATCTTTTGCAAGGTAATTTTCAGAAAGAGAATCACCCTACCCGTGGTGGAACACTTTCCAAGTTTTACCTTCATATTAAAACTTAGTTGCATTGATTACTTTTTCTTTTGACTATTACAAATTAAGTACAAAATGCTATATTTATATAATTTCTGCAATTATATTTTAATCGGTTCCTCTTTAGGAACAAATGAGTGAGGCTTTTGTTGTTATTATCTCAAACCTCTTAATGCCATCCCATAATATTCAGGAGTAAAGTTTGCTTCCCCATCCATTAAGTAATCTCTAATGAGATTAACATTAATCATAGTGCAACCTTTTTCATATAACAAATGACATTTACGGGGTTAGTTGGAAGATAGGAGGTCTCGTTACGAGCTGACCTATCATGATCATGGGTATTTATGGTATGAAATTACCATCATCTGGTCACCAAGCTAGGGTAATGGCTCTCGGTTACATGACTGAGGGAAAGGAGGTCTCATCATGAACCGACCTTTTCATTTCTATAGATATTTTTGAATCACACTGTCACTCTTTGATTACCAAGTCAGAACAGTGGCTTCCAACTCATTCTTTATAAAAGCAAAGAAGGTAAGTTATAAAAAAAGGTTTATAAGCTATGCTTATTTAATTAGTGGATGGGATAAAATAAGATAAATGGGTTAAAATGTATCCCTATCGAGGTTATGGACGCTTGTTGGCTGCAGTGGCTATGCCTATGGTATTAGAGGTAAATTATAAGATAACTTCTTCTAGTCATCATGAATTGTTCCTTAGGGTGTGTTCCGATACATTATATATTTTGTAGTAAGTTTGATCAAGGAGTACTCATATTTGCTTTTTGGGTAATAATTAAAAAGGTTATCTTTTAAAAACCAATTGCAGTTGGTTAAAACTTTAAAAGGTTGACTTTTTAATGTGGTACACATGTTTCAAGACAAACTCTTTTTTTTTCAAAAGCCTTATCTTTTGTCTTCTCATACATGTAAATATTTTATTATATAGCCAGAGATAATTGCTTCACCTAGTAAGTTGCCATTTGTTGGGCCCCAACAACCCCCTTCTTTAGTTTTAATCAAAATCTAGGGTCCCTCTAAATTTTGATTGGATTCTTCATTTTTTTTTCCTTTGAATTTATTGGATTGGTATTGGTTTTTTTTGTTTTGAGGTTGGTTTGATTTTATATTATTTTCTTTTGTTTGGTTTGAATTTCATGAAATTTAAATGCCTTTTGGTTTTTCTTTCTACAAAGTTTTGATGTTGATGGATGAGCTTCATAATTTGGGAGTTTGTTATTGCCTCTTCTTTATTGAATTTAGCTGCTATGAGAATGGCCTGGTTGAAGACATGGATCAATAACAATGATTTTACAGGAAGAACATGTATTGCAGAACATCATTTCTATGACATTTGTTCACATTTGATCAAATTTGAATGAGGGAGAGACGAACATAGAAATCTTAATTTAAACGAAAAACATTAATTTTTATCAACTGTTTACTTTTGTTTTAATTATGATTATGTTTTTGTCTTTTTCTCATTAGAAATCATTTTCACAAAATCATTTGGTGGGTTTAATTAATTAAATTGTTTTGTTAGTTTGCATCTCGTTTCAAAATAAAAATAAAGAATTATCTATCATTTGTTTGATTATGTGAAAACCCAAAATCAATATTTTTCTCCTCTCCATCAACTTGAAGCTTCTAGAATTTTAAGATCATATTTGAAAGGAAAATATAAACAATATTTGTTTAGAACTTATAGTTAGTTTAAATTCTTTTTTAATTTTATTGTTCTAGATTTTGTTTTATTCACAATTTTTAGGTTATTAATTTGGTTTTTTTTTGTTTCACAGGTTTCTATTATCAAGTATTTGGTGCGGATATGATCATGGATTGATTTTATTATCTAAATACGTTCAATATAATTGATCCAAAAAACATATTGGATTGTTGCAAATAATTTATGAGCAACAACAGATAAGATTTGGAAATGCATTCAAGAACAGATAGACGATTTTACAGGACTTGTTTCAGCGAAAACGTGAGGAATCTGATGAAACGGTTGAAAACCCATCTCCAGAATGGAATCATTTATCTTACGGGAAGGAATTTTCCCAAACAAAGACACCATTTGAGAGATATTTGTGTCTCTTTACAAGACAAATTTCAGGTGGTAGAAATTATTAGTGACCCCCAGATTGTTCATTCATTGTATAAATATATGAGAAAGTTCAAAGCCAAAGAGATCAAGGAAATTGAGAGGAGGATTTTTATCCTTTATTTTTTATATTATTTCTTTTCAAATGGAGTAACGGATGGTTGGAATCTTTGGGAGAACAGACCATTATTTTCAAAGAAGAATATGGAATTCCAGGTTGCTTAATGGCTTTTGTTCTATGAGTAAAATGGTTTTGTTTTTATTATAATATCTTCATATTGTTTGAGTAATTGATTATGCATTGATTTAAACTAGCTTTAGTCTGTTTTATCAATACATGGTTAATTGCTATCATTTATGTATTAATTTTTTCAGTCTTTAAGAGTCTGTTATCCCAAAAATTCATTTTGGACCTTATGATGAACATATTATACTGAAACTATATGGGATACAATTTACTCTTTGTATTTTTTCCTTTTGTAGACTGTGCAATGCTAGTATTGTTTCTCATATAATTTCTCAATATGAAACTTTATTTGTATTAAGCTAGCTTTAGATTGTTCTACATATAATTTTTCATGTTATGTTTTCATTTATATGGTTCATTATATTTTGGCTCCTTTAATATCCGTGGCTGATCATCTATGAATACATTTTGAGTTTACGTCTAATGTTGGATAGTTGATAATACCACTTGTCGAGGGTTGGAGTTTATTTCCCTTTTAGCTATTGGACATTTTAAAGTCACATGAGATCAAATTTATTTGTCTTTCTGTCATCATAAACTCGTTCTAGAATATAAAAGACTTATTTGAGTTTCTTCAATAAGTATTATGCTTTCTTTTTTCATAGGTTTACACTTGACACAGGTTAAGATGATCTCATACAAATACAGAGAGATGAATTTATCTTAGTACTGCTGATCAACGAGAGGTTAGTTAGCTTATTATTTATTTAATTTGTTGATTTGTGAATGAATAGTGATTGCATCATTTAAACGTTAATTTTCTTTGTATATTTTCATTATATCATTTACAATCTTACTCATTCATTATTTATTTGGTATTTAGAGTAATCGAATAATTTTTTTTATATTTAATCTTGTTTAGATCCATTATCTTAAAACAATTATTTTCATAAGGTTTTGCTTAAACCTTGTAAATTGTATATAGATATTGTACATAAACATTCTTAGTTAATCATTTGTAATTAAAGTGTTGATTGTTAGAGTTTTGTCTGTAGTTATTTTATTTCCTTTAGTGGATTTTTTAGGACCTTAGTTGGCTAACGGAGCCATAAAACCCATCAGGTTAGATCATACCAAACGACTTGGATTAAATAGACAACCCCAGTCCAGATATATCCCTTCTCATTGATGATGTGTCATAAACACCCATCAACACACCTTGAGATCTTACGATGGTCAAGCATCATCCCCTGAAGGGATATTCCTAAATGTCCCTGTAGAACCTGGGGGAAAAACCATCTTGATTGACATTGAAGTTACAGATTCCCCACTTGATTATAATATATTGTTTGTATGAAGCTACATGTTGTTGAAATAATGTAACTGCGAAGAGCATTCTTATTATTTTGTTATTGGATTAAATCCCCATTGTGGATTAATCATGTCATTATTATTATTTTTATTATTAGATTAATCCCCATTGAGGATTAATCAAGTTGGTAATTG
>ML788291.1:0-29025 GCA_009831015.1 Picea engelmannii | reverse complement strand
TTTTCGGGGGCGCTGCCCTCGAACCCCCGCGTGGGGGGCTCTGCCCCCCTACACCCCCCGAGGGGGGGCCTAGCGGCCCCCCCTCTTACCCCCCTACGTGCCCGACGCAGGCGCTCAGACACTACTACTTGTGAAAAGAATATAACACATACCCAACATATAAATGATAGAAATAAGTAATGAGTAAATGGTGATTTCTATCTAATTAATTTTGTGAAGGGGAAGTTTTGGGAAAAAGATCCCCACACTCATTCGCCCCCCTTCTAAGTGTGGTTGGTGTGTCCAAAAATTAGTATCAAAGTGAGATTTCACTATAATCATTAACAATCTGGGATGATATATATGGATAGACAAATTGATGATGAAGTTCTAATCCTTTCTGAGGAAAAATATTCTACTTGGAGAATAGAAATGAGAGTGCATTTGAAGGAAATGGGAGCAGGTATTTGGAAGGCAACCATTGGTGGCTCAGTTTCCTTGAAGAACAAGTCAAAGTTTGCAGCTCAAAGGGAAGGAAAGAAGAATGATGCATTATCTCTCAAGACCATTCTTAGTGTACTCTCAAGTCCTATCAAAGAGAGCTTGGGACAATGAAATTCCACCAAGGATCTATGGCTAAATATAGAGGAGACATATCAAAGCAAGAAATAAAATATTGAAGACCACTCCATAAAGATCATTTTTTTTTTTGTAACTAGGGGAATCGGTAACAACGACAGTATCATACTCGTGTGACACGGGGTCGAATCCTGTCGGCTGCCTTATAACCCCTAGGGAGAAACGCACCGCCCGCAAGCACGCCCTCCGGGTAAATCGGGGTGAGAATCGACCTCGAGACCTCATTTTACATAGTTCCTTCCATTTACACGGCACTTTCCAATCGGTCTACACCCCTGCGGACCACTCCATAAAGATCATTAACGGTAAAGAATCTCCAAAAAATCTTGATTGCATTATTTCTAAACATGATGATGTTGGAAAAAAGGAATATCTTGAAGACATTCTAAATGAAGGAAAAGAATCATGTAATGATGTTGGCAAAGAGGAAGATCTTGAAGATAGTTCAAATGAAGGTAAAGAATCTCCACAAACTCTTGATTGCAATAATTCAAAATGTGATGATGTTGAATTTTTTTGTACAAGTGAAGAACAAAATATAGAAGTAGTTTGGATAAAATAAATTGATTGTTATCCCATGTAATAAGTAGAAGAAAATTTGTTGGAGCTTAAAGATAAATTTAAAATAGGTCTATATGAATATAGAAATGACCACTATTATATAGACTATAGCTATATTTCGGATAACACTAAAACATTTCTTAAGAAGAGTCAAAAGAACATCTTGAAGTTAAAGGAAATGATCAAGGAACAAGAAGAGAATAATAACACTCAATTAGAAGAAAAGGAAGAAGAGATCACAAGACTAAAAAATGAAAAAGAATATAAGAAGGTAGATGATGAGATGAGAAAAAGTTTTGAAATTATTTTCGATCTTAAGACCCAAATTGAAGAAGCCAAAAGGGTAGAGGAACTATTGAAGAATCAATTAAATGAAAAGGAAGACTCATGCCATAAGTTAGAAGCTAAAATTGTTGATCTTAGAAAGAAAGTAGAGAAGTCAAACAAATTCTTGAATAGCTCACAAATATTGAATGAGATATTGGAAAGTCAAATATCACCAAATGATAAATCACGTCTTGGATACAAGAGATAAGATAAACATGCTGAAGAAAGCACCTCAAAGAAGCATGAGGTAATTCCCTCACTCTCAAAGGATGAAGATAATGTTGAAAATCAACCATCTACACAAGGAAAAGAAAATTTCAAAAGAACAAACCAAGGAAGACATAAAGAAGTCATCTTTACACCTCAAAAGGGATGGACACCAAAGCAAATTTAGAAAAGTGTTTTTCATGGTCAATGTTATTCATGTAATGAATATGGTTACAAAGCTTTGGAATGCATATCTTATGCAATGAGAAAGAATGGAATATTTCATAACACCATAAGGTGTTGGAGATGTGATCAAGTAGGACACATTGATGTTCACTTTCACAGCGTGAGATGCTATAGCTGTAGTGGATTTGGCCACAAATCCTAGGATTGATGGAACACAAGAAGAAATTCCATGATGAGGACTTCATATAGTCTAATGACTAGAATAAGGAATGAAGTAAGGAAGGAAGAAATATTTGAAAATATGGAAGCTTAGAGCTCAATTTCTGAGAAGAAGGGACACCTTCAGAAGTGGGTGAAGAAGACTGATCAAACAGAGTGGAATGGAAGACTTAAGGGAAGCTCAAGGGAGTCATATACTGAAGCATACATGGGTGATAGTGGTAATAGTCACGCACATACGTAGGCTGACCTTGAATAGGTCACGTACATACATGAGTTTTTTATGTAGCAGACCACGTATATATAGTAAATCCTTGGGAAAAAGGCTATTCACATGGGTTGCAGCTTGATGTGATGGTATAGTTGTGTGTTGTAAGGTCTGACATAGTTTGCTACAGGTTCTGAAATTGTTTGTTGCAGGTTTGCATGATTACATATTGGATTATTTAAAGTTATGATATAAAATGAAATGATATCTTGGATGCATGGCACTAACCCATGAGTATGGATTGAGGCATTTTTCTATTGAAGAACAATGTTGGCTATGATAGTGAAGTTATGGTACCTTGGTTATGTGATATATATTATGGTGTATTTTGATGGATATGCATTTGGAATATGGTTAGACTACATATTGGGACATGTAGTTGGTGAGTTGATGAGGTGATGATGTTGTACATCATTGATGAGTTATAGCTTGATCTCTAGTTTGTACATGTTTGGTACACTCATAGATGGTATATGTTTGGATGATGAGTACTTGGCTAAAAGTGCACCATTGGTACAACTTGATTAGAATATATCTTGATATATGACATATGGGATGATATAGTTGAGACACTTGATTGACTGAGATACATGATTGTGATACTTGGTTCATGGTGGAGACATATCTTGAGTGATATGACATTTTTTTGATGCACATGGTTGGCATATTGGTAGTTGCACTTGGTCAAAATGTTGGTAGAGGCACATGGTTTGCATGTTGATGGAGGAATATTATTGGTATACTATTGGCACATGGTTTGGTACATGATATTTGGTATGGCATGAGTTTGATGCATGGACAGGTCCAAGGATCATCATATGGTAGCATATTGTTCATTTTGTAGAGAATATAGGGGGAGACATACCTACAACGAGAGTCATTCTTCTTCCCATGATTATAGGAGGATATATTTATTAGATGCATACTAGGAAAGAGCCATATATTTGGAGAAAGAGAACAGAGACATAATTCCAGGGGGAGCAATGGTCACAAAGGGAGAATGAGCAATGTATCTTCAGCATTACATCAGAGTGATATCCCTTGTTCAAAAGGGGAGATATTATTCAGAGGAAGATCAAAGGAATTTAG
The DNA here is from genome assembly GCA_009831015.1 of Picea engelmannii. Lineage (NCBI taxonomy): Eukaryota > Viridiplantae > Streptophyta > Pinopsida > Pinales > Pinaceae > Picea > Picea engelmannii. The sequence continues at coordinate 25,550 of ML788291.1, read as the reverse complement.
GTAGGGGGAGCATCCCCAAGGATATTTGAAGCAGGGGGAGAAGCCCCAAGAGGAGAATGACCCTTTTCCATTGATTTCAAAGGGGGAGAGATAGTCACATTGATGTGATTGATGATTATTGATGGGGAGAGATAGTCACATTGATGACTATTAATGTAGAGAATTCCTTGTCTACATTTTGACATCAATTATTTTTGTTGACATCAATGTTGGTACTTCCATCAATGCAAAAGTGGGAGCTACATGTTTACATTAATGATTGGTGTTGACATCAATGTTGGTATTGTCATCAATGCCAAAGGGGGAGATTTTTGGATCATGTTGTCATTGATGCCAAAGGTTTAATTATTTGATGTCAAAGGATTGATGTCAAGTGATTGATTGATGCTAAAGGATGACTGATTAATTGATGTCAAGGAATTGGTTGATGCCAAAGGATGATTGAATGATGTCAAAGGTCAAAGGTTTGATGTCAAATGATTGATGTCGATTGATGTATATTTATGAAGTATGCATTGTCATTAATGAGAATGGATAGATGTCAAGTGGAATCATAGTCATATGATGTCATTGATATGATGCATAGATGAATATGGATCAATGCTTAGATGATTTTAGGGGCTAAATTTCGCAAATGGGCTAATTGTCCATGGTTTTTTTGAAAAACAAAATTCTCCAATTTCCATTTTTTCTAAAACCTATTCGCCCAAATTCCATAGAATAAAATTATTTTACCTTAAAAATCGCCAAAAAATTATAGAAACTATATAAAATCCTTATAAATTTGAATATTTTTACAAAACTATCGCTAAACATTTTACATTTTGCATATTAAGGACTAGTAATATTATCCTAGGTTTCTACATTTTAATATAAATTTCCATCCTTAAAATCATCCCTGGATCAATGAGTTGTCATTGATACATGATGCAAAGATGAAGATGGATCAATGTGGTTTCTTTGATATATGATGCATAGCTGGTTTGATGTAAAGATGACTCATTGTTGCCTCATAATGGTTGATAAGGTGCAGAAATGGATGAACTCCAAAGTGGTACCCTTATGGTGAAATCCCTCATGGGAAGACTCTTTGCAGTTGAGTTATACTTGAAGTATGGTTGGAGAAACCATGCTTGAATATGGAATAAGATGATGATCAATGAATTTGTTAGTGGAACTATTCTAGATGGATAGTGCTTGTCATGCCATTTCCAGTGGTATGTGGAATGTCACATAACTCCTCATGGTTTGAGTTTTATGACCCTATGCAGATGAATGACCATCATATGTAGGATTGAAGCCCCAAAAGGTCAAATAAGTCAAAGATATTGAAAAGAATAAATTAGTATTTAAATGGTGACAAGTCAAGGAGTATTATTTAAATAATAAAGTGAGGTGACAAAGTCAAGGAGGAATATTTAAATGGAGAAATTTCTATTTATGGAAAGTGGTTAACCCTAAAAATGAGGAAAATAGGTTAAGTAACCTAGAAATGGGTTAAGTGACCTAGAAATAGGTCAAGTGACCTAGATATGGGTTAAGTGACCTAGAAGTGGGTTAAGTAACCTAGACGATGCTTCTAAGGAAGCTACATGGAGAGTATAAATAAGAGGCAAGGGTCTCTTGTGAAAGTGTGTCTTGGATATATCTTTTGTGTATCTCTTGTGTGTATCTCTTGACCATGTGTTCAAGATCTATTTTGAGAGAGAGGAGATTTGGAGGATCTCATGGATGCATCAAATTTTTGGCAAGTTTGAGATCATGAAGGAAAAAGTCTTGAAACTTCAGAAACCCTAGTTTCTTAGGTATATGCGGGTTGTAGTGAGACAGGGTGCATAGATACATAGGTTGAATGAGTACATGGCACGTACAGTGGATGAATTCATGAAGACTTGTGGTTGAGCTGATGAGAGTCTCTTGGAGACTGAAGCAGGTTCCACGTCTTCATTCTATGGGCTTAGATCTACCATAGAAACTCTAGTATGGTTACATTATTGGCTTGATGGATACTCTTTCTTGTCATGTAGTGAATGCTTAAGGAATTCTTGGTATTGTTTTTGTGATATGGTTGTGTGTTGATTGATGGAGTGAGAAACACTCTTATGATTCAATACTGATATGATTGTTATAGTATATTGGTTTCTTATACATGATGAGTATATTTCATATTGTATGGTTGAGAAGCATGAGTTAGTTATTGGAGAGCTTGGATGTGTTGTGACTTGTTATGGGTCAGTTTGGATAGTGAAAGATAGAAGAGAATGATGAATTGGTTGCAGAGGATCTGATTTGATCTTGAAGAGAAAACCCTAAGAGCTCAGAAGTGATACGCAGGATGTAGTATAGACTAGTCACATACATATGCGAGCAATACTACTGGTAGGGCACGTACATATGCATGCTCCACTATCGACAGGTCACATACCTATTGACAGATTGATATCTATTGAGGATTGTTTCCTCATCTCAGTTGGGGTTGAGGGTGTAAGTTGAGTCTTGCATTATAGAGTTGGTTCTCTTGTATAGTTGTACTCTATTTAGTTCTTGTTTATAACCCAAGGATTGTAGTCCGTAATAAAAGGAAAATTGTACATACATCTTGTGTTCCTTGTGTTCTTTGTGGTGATGATTTGTTGATGATATATTACTACTATATGTTGTTGGTATATGTTCACATGTAACTGATTATAAATGACAACAATAAGTAACGAGTAAATGGTGACTACTATCTAATGAATTATGTGAAGGGGAAGTTTTAGGAAAAAGAGCCCCACACTCATTCACCCCCCTTCTAAGTGTTGTCGGTGTGTCCAAAAAGTGGTATCAGATTGAGCCTTCACTATAATTCTTAACAATCTTGGAGGAGATATATTGACACACAAATGGATGATGAAGTTCCAATCCTTGATGAGGTAAACTATTCTACTCGGAGAATAGAAATGAGAGTGTGTTTGAAGGAAATAGAAGTAGGTATTTGAAAGGAAGCCATTGGTGGATTAGTTTCCTTGAAGAACAAGTCAAAGTTTGTAGCTCAAAGGGAAGGAAAGAAGAATGATGCATTGGCTCTTAAGACCATTCTTAGTGGAATCTCAACTCCTATAAAAGATATCATGGAACAATGCACTTCCTCTAAGGATATATGGCTAAAGCTAGAGGAGACATATCAAAGGAATAAAAAAAATATTGAAGACCACTCCATCAAGATCATTAAAGGTAAAGAATCTCCAAAAACTCTTGATTGCCTTATTTCTAAACATGATGATGTTGGAAAAAAGGAATATATTTAAGACATTTCAAATGAAGGGAAATAATCATGTAATGATCTTGGGAAAGAGGAAGATCTTGAAGACACTTCAAATGAAGGTAAATAATATCCACAAACTCTTGATTGCAATAATTCAAAATGTGATGATGTTTAATTTTTCTCTACAAGTGAAGATGAAAATCTAGAAGTAGTTTGGATAAAATCAATTGATTGTTATCCCATAGAAGAAGTAGAAGAAAAAATATTGGATCTTAAGGAGAAATTTGAAAGAAGTCTATATGAATATATCAATGACCACTATTATATAGACTATAACTATCTTTTGGATAACAGTAAAAAGTTTCTTAAGAAGAGTCAAAAGAACATCTTGAAGTTAAAGGAAATGCTCAAGGAACAAGAAGAGAATAATAAGACTCAATTAGAAGAAAAAGAAAAAGAGTTCACAAGACTAAAGAATGAAAAGAAGATAAGAAGGTAGATGATGAGATGATAATTTTTTTTGAAATTATTGTCCAACTCAAGACCCAAATTGAAGAATACAAAAGGGTAGAGAAACTATTGAAGAATCAAGTAAATGAAAAGGAAGAGTGTTGACGAGCGAAATTGATCGTCCGTCAACTGGGAGAGTGGATCCGGTCCGGGGTTGTCTAATAACCCAAGCCATTTGGGATAACCCACCCTGACGGGTTTAGCGGCTCCATTAGCCGATCTAAGGTCCTAAGAAAATAAAAAGAAAAACTACTCTAAAATAACTAATCTAACTAAAAAAAATTAACTATTAAAACAAACGAAACAAATCAAACTATTCTATATATACAATCTACTATCTAATACTATGCTAACTCTAAGAAATTAAATATCTAACTACTAACAGAAATAAATCTTATTCACAAATGTACAATATTTACATTTACATATTTGAATGAAAACCTGAAAAACTCATTTATATTCTGTCTTAAGATAGCGAGAGCTATTGTTTATTTGATTTTTACGATTTTATGAAAAAGAAATAAAACTATCTAAACTAAACAACTAATATACTAACTCTAACTTCAAATCTAAACTACACATATATCTAACTAAACTACTTAAATTATACTAACAAATTAACTATCAAATAAATAAAAAACAGACCTGGATAAACGCTCCAGGTTTGTCCTGAATGTAATGACTGTCTTAGCTAATCTGAGGGAGGAAACCCACACCGGATTCTCCAAGAGCTTCTCGTAAATGGAAAGTTGTAGTGCTCTTTAAATATGATTACAGGACAAACAAACCATAAAAATTACAACAATCTTATAATTTATAAATCTTCATAGTTAGATAAATCTGTATGCAAAGATCTATACAAAATGATTCAATTAACGAAGAAGAGAAATCTGTGATACATTAACTGAAAAAAAAGTAATTGTTGTACTTTTAAAATGATGAAAGAAATCAGATGTTGATAACACATTAATCAAATCATATCATCCTGCAATAGATTATGACAGCTAAAGTAGTCTATAATCAACTGCAAACTGACATGCATAAACTTGAAACAAAAGTTTGATATATTGAAAGCGAAAGCTGTTACAAGACATCAAATCTCGTCTCAGTTTGTATCATAAATCCATAGCCTGGATCTCCCACAAGTGAGGATGCCATTATTACAAAAAATAAGAAGTATTTAAAGACTTCCCACAGGGTAAAACATCCTTGTGGAAGTTATCAAAACTGTTTACACAAATCTGGGAAAATATCCCAAGTTTCTATTTCTAACTCAAACTAACAACTTAAAAATAAAACAATATCACACAAATATCTCCTAGACTGCCACAACATGTCCAATGCAATTTGAATGTACCTGGAAGAGGGCAAAAATAGGCAAGTTAAAAGGATATTTTATTAATAAAATTGATAAAAATCTACTTCTAAAGACTAGCTACAGAATCTTACGATTCTGTAGCTGGTCTAAATCAAACATAGAATCGTATTAAAAATCAATTCAAATCTTAAGAAAAACATATTCAAACTATAAAAATATTTGATTGCTAAAAGCATCATGGAAATCGACACTTGTATGCAAATGGAACACACTAAATCATATTCAACCAAATGATAACAGAGATGGGTACGCTCTGTTTATTTCGTTACCAATTTAGGTATACAAAATCGTATCGAACAGTAATGAAATTGTTTTCATATCAAATTGAAATCAATACAATTAAACAAATCTTAGGCAATCGTTTATGCTGCCTCATCCATCAACAGGAAACACGATCAAATCCATACAAAAATAGCAAGATCATTTTCAAATTGAGATAACTATATTAACATAAACAAACGATCCATGCCATTAGCGAATCAAATCTAAACTAGTGTGTAAATTATCACAAACGAAATCATAATGGAATTAATCGGTTGATAACAGGATCTGTGGGAATCGTCCATCGTTTGTTATTGCTAATTGGGGGCAGACAAAACCGATTGACTTTCAACGAAATCATTACTTGAATTCATTTCAAAACGAACTATTAACTGAATTTTCTCATACGATTTGAATAGAGATAACATATGTCGATCTGAGTTTAAAAAACTTGTTTTGAAAAATTAAAATCAATAGAGCAACATCAAGTTTATTTTTGATTCAAATCCAACTCATAAAAAACAATCGTGTTAACTCAAAATACGCAGCAATCCAATCAAAACAAAAGAGAATCGAACAGTTTGAGTTTGACATAGTCATTATGAATCAACAAAGTTCCATGATTTCGGCGAAGAGATCTTTTGCACAGGTCAGATATAATCCAAATCCAAACGAAAATGTTGACAAAATAGAGTCGTTTTTTCAATTTAATAAACTACATTGTATTTATCAAGCCAATTCAATCCTATGAAATCATTCCCAAATGAAACCATAAAAACTAAATCAGAGCCGATATGATCCAACCACAACAAACTCATACCAAATAAAAACATAGCCGTGCTCTGATTTTAGCATAAAAATATCTTGTACAGGTCAGATGCAAACAAAATCCAAGCTAAAGCAAACTTCATTGATCACATTAATGCAAACTAACAGAAATTTTCTAAAACGAATTACACCAAGTCAAAACCAACAGATCACTTCTACTAAGCTGGGCACGACAAAATCGCATACCAAAATCATAACCATATTCGACATTATAACCATTTTGATAATCAAACCATGACAAAATTATTTCGAATACTAAATTGACTTATCAAAACTCAAAACCGACTCATTATATTAATCCAAGCAATTAATAAAACAAAATTGATATCGAAATTCATACCTGGATAATCAACAGAGAACTTGGTCATAACAGTTTGGAATTGATGAAGGTTGTAGCCGATTCGACATTCCTAAATACGATGGAACTAGTTTTCTGCTTCTTGTCATTAGCTTGAAGCTTGTCCCTTTCACTAGTTAACACTGTAACTTGGTTTTCCAAAGATTTTATTTTGGACTGTAATAAGGGAACGTCGGTATAGTAGCATTCTAGCCACACATTACATTGGTCGCACGATGACTATCTGGGCTTCGAAATTGCAGGTGAGGGTTTGTTTAAAACACCAAGGGTTTCATTAGGTAGCTTGATCCCAGGGTAGCTAGGATTGTTCTTTAGGCAAGGGGGTAAATTAGAAACAAAGTCATAGGGTGGCTTGGAGCACAAACCATGGGAATAAGGGTACTCACTAGCCAGGAAGTGCTTGATATCAGAGTCAGAATCCTCGCTGAGGACTATGGGCTTCTGCTCAGCATTTGGCTTAGGTTTATTCCAGTCCAGTCTTGATATGAGTCGAGCATTCTTTTTACCTTTGCCGTTGATAGTAGGGTTACCCTTAACCTTCTTGCTCACAGGATTTTTTACAGCCTCAACCTTGTCTGTTATAATGTCGGGTAGGTCGATATCAGGGCTGACCAAGGGTTTGGAAGAGGGTAGAAAGGCATGAAAAGGCATGGGTGTCCTGACCTTAGTTTCACTAACCATAGACTTATCAACTTGGACAGACTCTGAATCAACAAAACCATTCCGAGAGAGAAAATCTTGCCAACTATCACCATGGAGGTTTAAGTGATGAATGACGATGAGTCTGATCAGGCCATGGTGAAACAAGCTACTATCAGCCTTCTCTCATTTAAACCTCTTAGCCATTTTATAAAGACCACGCTGGAAATAAAATGGCATATTCAATGGATAACCCATGAAATTCATTAATAGTCGAAGGTGATAAAGAAAAACTAGTCCATACCGACCCTCACAGGTCACAAATTGTTTAACCACTATCAAAAGATCATGCCACCTTGATTTAAGCATGGAAATAGGCATACCTCTATCACAGGATGTGACCTTCCGTGAGACGAACAATAACGGGTATGGAATGTCCTCAACTTTAGATTTTTTAAACCATCGTTGGCTCGTAGCTGCTAATCCTGTGGCAGAGCTGATGAACTCTTCACTGATTTCAAGATGACTGTCACCTATCTTGGCCCTACACCCATAAAAATTTAGGGCGAACTGTTGTGAAACAAATAGATTAAAACCCTCAAACCTCTGTACAAACGTGAGCCAACCATTATCTTGTAAATCTTTCCGGACGTTATCGAACAGTAGCAGGGCTTGACTACTGTTCGACTCAATTTGCACCACCGGTGCCATGGAAAAGAGCACACGGTGAGCAATGTGAATGAGCCAGGGTTTGAACGTAGCATACATAGGAGCAGAACACTCATAGGCTTACCCGATGCTAGCAGAGGTGAAACAGGGATAGGGTGAACATTAATGACATCGTGCGAAGGTGGTGGAGCTATTTCTGTCCATGCAGAATAGTCATTAGCATAGTACAACCGCCGAAACTTTCAACTATTCAAATCACAATGCATATGTGTTACAACTATGCCACTTCAATCAATCAATCGAAACCTTTGGTAAGTGGATAAACCATTCACACGATCAAAAGTTATACCAAGTTTTTTTTTAAATCAAACATATGAATTGAAACCAATACCAAGTGTTGTATGAAATGATTCACACCAAGGGTTTAACCAATGTGCCAATGCATTTGTATACCAATGTGCCAAGTAAATTGATCAAATAACATGTAAATCCAATCACCAATGTATCACAAACTCAATCACTCATGAAACGAAACAACATAATCAATCAAAGAGTGTTCAAATGAGTACAAATCAAAAGGTTTTGCCAACTGTATAATGATAAATAAAATGTAAACGCAATGGGCGTATCGAAAAGAATGATAATGACAATTCAATAATGATTTCAATGTGACTTGGGAAGACCAAGTTTTCACGCTTACAGTCATGAAAACAAAAACGAAGGTAAGTGTGAAAATAGTGCAAAGAATAAAAGTGTCGTTTATTTGAGAATTGCGACGAAAAATTAAGGTTTGCAAAACACTGGTGTAGGCAGCTTATAAGATAGTAGAAAAATGATTATTGGCTGCCAATAATGGAGACACACTGGTAGAAGCAGTTATCTCTACCAAAATATCTCAAATTAGGATAGCAAATATAATTCCAACTCAAAAATAGCAACCAAAAAATTGTATAAACATCACCATTAACCAACTATTCCAGCAGTTTTTTAAAAGATGAAAACTGATAACAATCTTAAGACCTACGAGTCATGATATTAAAGATAAAATCTCTAATACTGTTGACAGAGCCACTACTGCCAGCAGGCATCCATAGCCTCAACAGGGTTGTCATTTAACCCACTCTGACATCTGTATCCTGCCAAGAAGTTCTAGATTAGAATAAAGGACATTAAGAGGTTTCTTATTTGCAAATTTTCATATACCCGACATTGCTTCATTGCCAGCGGGCCTGTTCAGTACCTCGGCGAAGTTTTCTTGGCATCATGCATGCATTTACCCACTGCCAGTAGACCTGTTCAGCATCCCAGTGGGCTTACAATCACTTCCCACAGCTTTATTAATGATTTATTTAGTTTTTTTTTCCAAATATATATAGTTGAGCAGGGTGACATTGAAAATTATGATATTTTAACACATTTTTTCAGACCTCATCAGAATTTTTTAGAACTGCCCTTTACAAAGATCCAGAGATGTTTCATTTACAGAACCAACTTCCTAAGGCAGGGAGACATCTTCTGATTCATTCCTTTAAGGAATAGGTACAGCGTAAAAATATAATAGATGATCACGACAAGATTTACTCAGAGATCGAAATCAGTCAACTTCTTTCAAACAACAGACTTTTTTCCAACACAGATATAAATTTTAGAAATATACAATTAATGTTTATACAAATTTCTTAGCATTTATTTCAGGGAAGGGATTTTCTATTTTCTTTGTCTGAATAGGTCAGTATACAAGTATGTGTATTTCCAAAAACACAAACTGATAAACTCAAAGGGGAAATAAAAAACAAAATCAAACAAAAAAGCAAACAAAGCAAAATATGTACATAATATACAAGGGTTGTTGTCAAGCAGAGTATCTTTTCAGGGCTTGGCCATTCACCAGATAGGTGTTAAGCTGTCCTTATAAATTTTGCAATCGAAAAGAGCTAGGACCTAACTTTTCAGCAATTAAAAATGGTCCAAGCCATAAGTTTTGGAATTTCGTGTGCTCTCCCTTTCCCTCATGTGGTTTATCCCATTTCAAGATGAGGTCACTTACTTCGAAAATCCTATCAAAAGAAGAGTTAGAATCGAACCAACTTTTAACCAATATTTGATGTTGATCTAACTTACGTTTATCTTGGGCTCTTACCTCTTCTAGCTTCATCAAAGCATTAATTCGGTTTTCCAAAGGGGGACAATATTCTTCTTGGATTTTCTTTGATAAATGAAGTGAATGAAGAAGAAGGTGAAGTGGCAGAATTGCTTCTCTGCCATAAACGCGAAAAAAGGGGGAGTTACCTACAATAGCTTTTGGCATTACCCTATCAGCCCACAACGCGTTTAATAGTGCATTGTGCCAATTTTTGTGATTTTCAACCACCGTTCTCTTGATGATATTAATCAAGTTCTTATTTGTTGATTCTTCCAATCCGTTTCCCTGGGGGTAATAGCTAGAAGAATACTTCAATTTAATTTATTTTTCCAAAGTGAACTCGCTCATCTCAAGAGAGGAAAAGTAAGAAGCATTATGGAATACTAAAAAGTCATGGATACCAAAACAAGTGATAATATTCGAATTTAGAAAGGCAATTACCTGACTGGTGTTGACAGTTCTTAATGCAATAGCTTCAAACCACCGGGTAAAGTAATCTGTGGCTGTCACAATAAACTCATGATGTTGTGAGGACGGGGGGTTGATTGGACCTATGATATCAAGGCCCCATTGTTGAAAAGGAGAGTCTACTGAAACAGGCTACAAAGGAAAGGTTGGTTTTTGTAACTGCCCTGATGCTTTTTGACAAATGATACACTTACGACACAAGTCATGGGCATATTTAAAAAGTGTGGTCCAGTAATAACCAGCTCTTAAAACCTTATGAGCAGTGGTGTCACCACCAAAATGACCACCATCTTCTTTTGCATGCAACTCTAGCAAGACTTTTTCTGCTTCATCTTTTTCGAGACAGCGCATCAGTATGCTGTCAAAACTTTGACGAAACAGGATACCATTAACCAGATGAAAGGAGGAAGATTTTAATCTCAAAAATCTTCTTTTAGTGGGATCCAGGTGACGGGGGCTGACCCATGTTCAAGATAGAATCTTATATCATCATACCAAGGACTGACAGGGTTTTGTGTGCAACAGATTAGATTTTGATCGTGTTGTCCTAGGTTTGACGTATCGCTTTCTTATTGTTGTCCTGTTGCTGAATCAGCAACTAAATTGCATAACCCTTGGCCTCTCACTATATGAGCTGGGGTGATTTCTAAGTCATACTCCTGCAAGGAGGTGACCTAGTTATCCCTCTTTTCACCTAGTTCCTTCTGCACTAACAGGCTCCTGACGACTGAGTAGGGGACAATGACTTTCATCCTCGACTTCAAAAGATAGGATCGGAAATGCTTGACTGCTTTGAAAACAACATATGCTTGCCAATATACTGCTAGGTAATTAAGTTCAACGCCTTTGAAAGCATATCTCATAAAGGCAATGGGTACTTCATTGTTCTCGACATTCTTTTGGGTTAAGACGGTGGCATAGGAACAGTCAAAAGCAAAAGTGTAGAGTGTAAAGTCTTGAGAAAAGTCAGGGCTCATTAGAGACGGAGCATCTATTATGGCCTTCTTGATTGCATTAAAAGCTTGATTTTCTAGGGGTCCCCAATGATATTGGGTGTCTTTCTTAATTAGGTTCTGCAAAGGTCTGACCATTTCGGAGAAGCTGGGGACAAGTCTTCTCACAAAGTTAATCTAGCCTAAGAAAGACTAGATAGATTTTTTGGATGTAGGAGGGGGAAGTTTCGCGATGACCTGGGTCCTTTCGGGGTCGATAATCATCCCTTCGCTTGACACAATAAATCCCAAGAGTTTACCCTGCTCTACTGCAAAGATGGTTTTTTTAGGATTCAAGGAGATGTCGTATTTACAACATCGTTGTAGAACGGTTCGTAAGTGGGCTAGATGATCGTTTTTGTTTTTAGAAAATATAGTCACATCATATAAGTAAAATATGATGGACTGATTGATTAGGCCTCGGAAAGCGATGTCCATCGCTCTCTAGGAAGTGGCACCAACATTAATCAATCCAAAGGGCATTTTTCGATAAGCATAAGTGCCCCACGGAGTGTGGAAGGTAGTTTTAAGTTGGTTTGGAGGAGACATCAGGACTTGGTTGTACCCCAAGAAACCATCCAGTAAGGATAGCCTCTCAGAACCAGATACCTGTTGAAGGATCTGTTCCATGGGTGGGACAGGATAGTTGTCTTTATCAGATGCTCTATTAAGGTTTCAGAAATCGACGCAGAGCCGGATTTCCCCACTTTTCTTTCAAACTGGGACAAGGTTAGAAACCCATTGAGTGTGCCTAACATGAAAAATTATCTTATCATTTAGGAGCTTATTCAATTCTTTTTGAATGGTCGGTTCGAGCTTAGGGTGCATTTTTCTCAATTTTTGTTGAAAGGGTAAGGTTTGGGGCTTCATAGGAATGACATGTTGTATGATGTTAGGGTCGAAAGTTTTAAGGTCGTCATACGTCCATGCAAATACATCTTTAAATTCTTTAAACAATTTAATAAATGAAACTTTTTCTTGTTCAGAACATCCTACCCCTAGATTAATGCACTGCGGATTGTCCTTAGTTCCTAATTTCACTTTTTCGTATGACAATGAGGAACTATTGGTTTTACAGTTGACCGATTTTTTGAATTTATCTTGAAGATCATAAAACTTATCTAATCTAACTACATATTTAGGGATCGATTTTACCATATCCGATGAATATTTAAGAGTTCTCAGATCTGGTATTACCGTGAAATCGCGCAAATTGTCATCGTGTGTGTGTTCGTCTATCACCGTGACTTGAAAAGTTTCATCCATGTGCAGAAAGATAATAATATGTTGATCATTGTCAAAGACTCTCCAGTTCGTGATGTTGTCGGGAACGGATGGCCTGAACAACAGTGCGACGGAGAGTGCATCTAGGAACAAGCCTTCTGTAGGAAAGAGTTTAGAGGCTACATTAGCTAATAAATCTGCTTCATAGTTATTCAATCTAGGAATAGAATTTATATTGAAAGTAACAAATTTATTCATTAAATTCCATACCTCAGATTGGTAGATTTTGAGATGCGGAGACAAACAGTGGATAGAATCTCTTACCTGTCTAACCACTATTTCAGAGTCGCCAAAGACGGTCAAATTTTGAATGTTCATATCTAAAGCTTTTCTGAGACCTTGCAGTAAAGACTCATATTCTGTAGTGTTGTTAGTACATTCAAATTCCAACCTACATGCAATCAATGTTTTGTTACCTGCAGGATCGATAATAATGCAGCCTGCACCTGCTCCTTCTTTGGTCTTTGACCCGTCAAAATAAAGAGACCAAATTTGATTTCCATAGGTTACATGAGATCGTTGCGTTGAATTTGTTGGCTGCACATATGCTACAATCTTGGACTGTTGTTCAAGATTGGTGATAGGTGAAGCCTCAGCCATGAAATTTCCAAAAAAGGTGTCCATCCCTTGTACTTCGGGTGAATCGGCAGAAGGTGTAAATGGTTCGTTGGGATCGTTCAAATCTGTGACCGTGAACTTAAGGTAGCGTTCATGATTTATCTTTATCGTGTTAGGTTTGTCGTTCTCTGGAAGCCATAGATGAGACCAATCTGTCGTGAAATAACCGTGTAGATGCTTCGACTAGTTCCTTCTTAAAAATAGACCATACACTTCTGGAATATCCACAACAATAATATCAATGACTTGATGAACCTTGGGGTTAGACGATAATATTATAAGCACATTCTTTAGTTCGCCTATAACTTTAACATTGGTCTGATCAAGTTGTATGATTTTTAAGGTGGAGGGTTCAACTTCAACATTAATCTTCTGGCAAACAAACCATGGCATCACATTGGATGACGCTCCTGAGTCTACCATACAATTGTGCATGTTTCTATTGAAGATTTCAAAAGTTAACAAAAAAGGAGGTACATTTTTGCGAGTACTAAGAGTGGTAGCATGTGGCTTTTTACTCGTAGTTTCTAAAGCTACTTTATCTACATTATTTACATTATTTACACGAAGGCTTCCTTTATCTTGAGGATCAAGATTGTTTTTAGTGGAAGTCTTCTGAGGAACTTTGTTCTGCACAACCTTGTTACCACTTGAATTACCATTTTTGCCATTCTCTGAGATATTCTGTAACATTTTTTGTAGAAGAAATGGAAATTTCAATAACTCATAAACATAAATGTTAGCTCTCAATTTTTTAAGATCTTCAACTAAATCATAATCTAAGTTGGGGTTCACATTACTCTGTTTAGTCTCAGCTGATTTAGATTCCTTTGGAGGCGAAGTTGTAGTGTTTTCAGCAGAAGGTTTGTTTGTTGTCTTACTCCTGGTATTATAGGGATGCATTGTCTCGAAGTTAGCTTGAAAGATGCTATCCGAGAAGTGCCCAAAAATGTTTGGAGAAGACTCATCTTATTGAACTGTCTCTTGTTCAACTACCTCCTCAGGAATCTCAGGAGGCATCAAGTTATCTTGAGCTTCTAGAATTGTTTGAAGGGCACACTGCAGACTTTCTAGATTAAGGCCTTCAGTGGTTGGATTAGGTCGGTTGGTGGGAAAAGGCTTCCGGAACGGGGGCTTGTAAGGTCCTTTTCTTGAGGAAGCTTCTTCGGTCATCCTTTTTAATTCTATAACTTGATTTGATAGTTTTTGAACAACTTTAGTTAAGTTTTCTAAATCAGAGTTTTTAGGTTGTGTTTTATTTTGTGTAGGTCTGGGGAGGATTTCGATCTTCTTTTTGGAAGAAGAACTAGTCTCTTTTTCGTTGCTGGTAGAGTCTGTAAGACTAAGTATGTCTTTTTTAATCTGGCTGGCCTCTTCGAAGGCTTCTAACAATGTGGATTTCTTAGATTGTTTAACCCAAATAACTATACTTTGATGCAAAGCTTTAGTGTTAAGAATTCATAGGGATTCAGTTTTTAAGTGTTAAGAATCTTTGATTAAAGTCTTTAAATTTTTCTTTTGGGTTCATTCTTAAGTTAGAAAGGTTCATGACTAGGACTTTCAGAGGCTTACCGTCTCCGAACTTTTCCAAAAAGCATGACTCAAACTTTTCCCAAGACACGATGGTATGGGGTTGCTAGGCAAAATAACATGTAGATGCATTGCCCTCGAAAGTATAGGGGAACAACCTATAGACAACATATTCATGTTCAACATTGCGGAGTCTTATGGCTACCATAAAGTTTTTAATGTGATCTTCAGTGATCTGTTTTGAGTCAGGGTCAAACTTGGGAAGCCATTTCTCCGAATGTTTAGGTAAAGGATGATGAGCTCCAGGTATAGCTATGGCATCCTGATCAAGCCAAGGTCTAGCAAGGTTGTTCTGGTTTTCCATTAGTGTAGTGGGTGTGGAAGGCTGAGAAGGGGAACTGCCTTCATCAGAAGAACCTCCTCCATAAGAGGAAGGAGATGATTGAGGTGGTGAAGGAGGTATCCTAGATCCTCCTGCAGCAGGATTTAGGGTTGGATCTGTAGGATTTACAGTGAGATTAGTGCCTCCTAATTGTTCTCTGATATCATAGAAATCCAAAGGTTGGTCCAATGGATGGTTAGGTTTCCTCAAATGGGATAAGGCACTATGAGTTCTTATAAGAGATTGACGGACAATCTCTTGTATGTCGCCACCTGTAGGATTAGGGGTTGCTGGCTCAATTGTGATCCGTGGATCGTTGGTTGATGTGGTTGTTGTTTGAAGGGGAATATTATTTTTCGAATGGATTCTAGTCACTATAGGTGAGCGATTAGGTGGTGGAGGAGGGTGGAGGATTCTTACGACCACCTCGTTCCATTAATTAATTTCAGGCCCTCCTTCTAGCGCCATTTGTTGACGGGAGAAATTGATTGTCCGTCAACTAGGAGAGTGGATCTGGTCCAGGGTTGTCTAATAACCCAAGCCATTTGGGATAACCCACACTGACGGGTTTAGCGGCTCCGTTAGCCGATCTAAGGTCCTAAGAAAACAAAAAGAAAAACTACTCTAAAATAACTAATCTAACTAAAAAAAAATAACTATTAAAACAAACTAAAAAAATCAAACTATTCTATATATACAATCTACTATCTAATACTATGCTAACTCTAAGAAATTAAATATCTAACTACTAACATAAATAAATCTTATTCACAAATGTACAATATTTACAATTTACAGATTTGAATGAAAACCTGAAAAACTCATTTATATTCTGTCCTAAGACAGCGAGAGCTATTGTTTATTTGATTTTTATGATTTTATGAAAAAGAAATAAAACTATCTAAACTAAAAAACTAATATAGTAACTCTAACTTCAAATCTAAACTACACATATATATAACTAAACTACTTAAATTATACTAACAAATTAACTATCAAATAAATAACAAACTGACCTGGAGAAACGCTCCAGGTTTGTCCTGAATGTAATGACTGTCTTAGTTGATCGGACGGAGGAAACCCGCACTGGATTCTCCAAGAGATTCTCGTAAACGAAAAGCTATAGTGCTCTTTAAATATGATTACAGGACAAACAAAACATAAAAATTACAGCAATCTTATAATTTATAAATCTTCACAGTTAGATAAATCGGTATGCAAAGATCTATACAAAATGATTCAATTAACGAAGAAGAGAAATCTGTGATACATTAACTGGAAAAAAACGTAATTGTTGTACTTTTAAAATGATGAAAGAAATCAGATGTTGATAACACATTAATCAAATCATATCATCCTGCAATAGATTATGATAGCTAAAGTAGTCTATAATCAACTGCAAACTGACATGCATAAACTTGAAACAAAAGTTTGATATATTGAAATAGAAAGATGTTACAAGACATCAACTCTCGTCTCAGTTTGTATCATAAATCCATAGCATGGTTCTCCCACAAGTGAGGATTCCATTATTACAAAAAATAAGAAGTATTTAAAGACTTCCCACAGGGTAAAACATCCCTGTGGAAGTTATCAAAACTGTTTACACAAATCTGGGAAAATATCCCAAGTTTCTATTTCTAACTCAAACTAACAACTTAAAAATAAAACTATATCACACAAATATCTCCTAGATTGCCACAGCATGTCCAATGCAATTCGAATGTACCTGAAAGAGGGAAAAAATAGGCAAGTTAAAAGGATATTTTATTAATAAAATTGATAAAAATCTACTTCTAAAGACTAGCTACAGAATCTTACAATTCTGTAGCTGGTCTAAATCAAACACAAAATCGTATTAAAAATCAATTCAAATCTTAAAAAAAACATATTCAAACTATAAAAATATTTGATTGCTAAAATCATCATGGAAATTGACACTTGTATGCAAATCAAACACACTAAATCGTATTCAACCAAATGATAACAAAGATGGGTACGCTCTGTTTAATTCGCTACCAATTCAGGTATACAAAATCGTATCGAACAGTAATGAAATCATTTTCATATCAAATTGAAATCGATACAGTTAAACAAATCACAGGCAATCGTTTATGCTGCCTCATCCATCAACAGGAAACACGATCGAATCCGTACGAAAACAACAAGATCATTTTCAAATTGATATAACTGTATTAACATAAACAAACGATCCATGCCATTAGCGAATCAAATCAAAACTGGTGTGTAAATTATCACAAAGGAAATCATAATGGAATTAATCGGTTGATAACAGGATCTGTGGGAATCGTCCATCATTTGTTATTGCCAATTGGGGGCAGACAAAACCGATTGACTTTCAACGAAATCATTACTTGAATTCATTTCAAAACGAACTATTAACTGAATTTTCTCATACGATTTGAACAGAGATAACATATGTCGATCTATGTTTAACAAACTCATTTTGAAAAATTAAAATCTACAGAGCAGCATCAAGTCTATTTTCGATATGAATCCAACTCATAAAAAAAAATCACGTTAACTCAAAATACGCAGCAATCCAATCAAAACAAAAGCGAATCGAATAGTTGGAGTTTGACATAGTCGTTATGAATCAACACAGTTCCATGATTTCGGCGAAGAGATCTTTTGCATAGGTCAAATATAATCCAAATCCAAACGAAAATGTTGACAAAACCGAGTCGTTTTTCCAATTTAATAGACTACATTGTATTCATCAAGCCAATTAAATCCTATGAAATCATTCCCAAATAAAACCATAAAAACTAAATTATAGCCGATATAATCCAACCACAACAAACTCATACCAAATCAAAACATAGTCGTGCTATGATTTTAGCATAAAAATCTCCTGTACAGGTCAGATGCAAACAAAATCCAAGCTAAAACAAACTTCATTGATCACATTAATGCAAACTAACAGAAATTTTCTAAAACGAATTACACCAAGTCAAAACCAACCGATCACTTCTACTAAGTTGGGCATGACAAAATCGCATACAAAAATCATAACCATAATCGACTTTATAACCGTTTTGATAATCAAACCATGACAAAATTATTTTGAATACTAAATTGACTTATCAAAACTCGAAAACCAACTCATTATATTAATCCAAGCAATTGATAAAACAAAATTGATATCGAAATTCATACCTGGATAATCAACAGAGAACTTGGTCATAACAGTTTGGAATTGATGAAGGCTGTATCTGATTCGAAATTCCTAAATACGATGGAACCAGTGGTTTTCTACTTCTTGTCATTAGCTTGAATCTTGTCCCTTTCACTAGTCAACACTGTAACTTGGTTTTCCAAAGTTTTGATTTTGGACTGTAATAAGGGAACGTCGGTATAGTAGCGTTCCAGCCACACATTACATTGGTCGCACGACGACTGTCCGGGCTTCGAAATTGCAGGTGAGGGTTTGTTTAAAATGTTGAGGGTTTCATTAGGTAGCTTGATCCCAGGGTAGCTAGGATTGTTCTTTAGGCAAGGGGGTAAATTAGAAACAAAGTCATAGGGTGGCTCAGAGCACAAACCATGGGAATAAGGGTACTCACTAGCCAGGAAGTGCTCAATATCAGAGTCAGAATCCTTGCTGAGGACTATGGGATTCTACTCAGCATTTGGCTAAGGTTTATTCCAAGTCAGTCTCGATATGATTCGAGCATTTTTTTTACCTTTGCCATCGACAGTAGGGTTACCCTTAACCTTCTTTCTCACAGGATTTTTTACAGCCTCAACTTTGTCTGTTATAACATTGGGTAGGTCAATATTAGGGTTGATTGAGGGTTTGGGAGAGGGTAGAAGGGCATGAAAAGGCATGGGTGGTCTGAACTTAGTTTCACTAACCACAGACTTATCAACTTGGACAGACTCTGAATCAACAAAACCATTCTGAGAGAGAAAATCTTGCCAACTATCGCCATGGAGGTTTAAGTGATGAACGACGATGAGTCTGATCAGGCCATGGTGAAACAAGCTACTATCAACCTTCTCTCATTTAAACCTCTTAGCCATTTTATAAAGACTATGATGGAAATAAAATGGCATATTCAATGGATAACCCATGAAATTCATTAACAATCGAAGGTGATAAAGAAAAACTAGTCCATACCAACCTTCACAGGTCACAAATTGTTTAACCACTATCAAAAGATCATGCCACCTTGATTTAAGCGTGGAAATAGGCATACCTCTATCACAAGATGTGACCTTCCGTGAGAAGAACAATAACGACCATGGCACCTCCTCAACTTTAGAGTTTTTAAACCATCGTTGGTCCGTAGCTACTAATCCTATGGCAGAGCTAATGAACTCTTCACTGATTTCAAGGTGAATGACACCTATCTTGGCCCTACACCCATCAAAAGTTAGGGTGAACTGCTATGCAATAAACAGATTAAAACCCTCAAACCTCTGTACAAACGTGAGCCAACCATTATCTTGTAAATATTTCTGGGCGTTATCGAACAGTAGCAAGGATTGACTACCGTTTGGCTCAATTTGCACCACCGGTGCCATGGAAAAGAGCACACGGTGAGCGATGTGAATGAGCCAGGGTTTGAACGCATTATACACAGGAGCATAACACTCACAGGCTTACCCGATGCTAGCAGAGGTGAAACAAGGATAGGGTGAACATTAATGACATCGTGCGAAGGTGGTGGAGCTATTTATGTCCATGCAGAATAGTCATTAGCATGGTACAACTGTCGACACTTTCAACTATTCAATCACAACGCATATGTGTTACAACTATGCCACTTCAATCAATCAATCAAAACCTTTGGTAAGTGGATAAACCATTCGCGCGATCAAAAGTTATACCAAGTTTTTTTTTTTAATCAAAAATATGAATCAAAACCAATACCAAGTGTTGTATGAAATGATTCACACCAAGGGTTTAACCAATGTGCCAATGCATTTGTATACCAATGTGCCAAGAAAATTGATCAAATAACATGTAAATCCAATCACCAATGTATCACAAACTCAATCACTCATGAAACAAAACTACATAATCAATCAAAGAGTGTTCAAATGAGTACATATCAAAAGGTTTTTCCAACTGTATAACGATAAGTAAAATGTAAACGCAATGGGCATATCGACAAGAATGATAACGACAATTCAATAATGATTTCAATGTGACTTGGGAAGACCAAGTTTTCACGCTTATAGTCGTGAAAACAAAAACGAAGGTAAGTGTGCAAATAGCGCAAAGAATAAAAGTGTTGTTTATTTGAGAATTGCAACGAAAAATTAAGGTTTGCAAAACACTGGTGTAGGTAGCTTATAAGACAGTAGAAAAATGATTATTGGCTGCCAACAAAGATTCATGTCATAAGTTAGAAGCTAAAGTTGTTGATATTAGAAAGAAAGTAGAGAAGTCAAACATATTCTTGAATAGCTCACCAATCTTGAATGAGATCTTGAAAAGTCAAAGATCACCAAATGATAAATCATGTCTTAGATACAAGAGAGAAACTAAACATGTTGAAGCAAGCACCTCAAATAAGTCCCTCACTGCCAAAGGATGAAGACAATGTTGAAAATCAACCATCTACACAAGGCAAATAAAATTTCAAAAGAACAAAGAAAGGAAGACATCAAGAAGCCATCTTTACACCTCAAAAGGGATGTACACCAAAGAAAAGCTATGAAAGTACTTGTCAGGCTACTATATTAAAGATTTTAATGACCTGAAAACACTGAATTGTCAAACCAGGGTAAGTAAACTTAGAGATGCTACACTATATGTGCGGGTAAGATTCTAATTCCTATCTAAAGACTATTCTTATAAGAAAACACAAACTTACTCTGAGAAACTGAATCCTAATGACTACCTTGAAACTTATCATTTCCTATTTAATTCATCAAAAGAGAACATTTATGTGCTTAAGTGCAGGTACTTCTATTTCTATTCTAATGTGATTTCACAAGACTATCTACCACTATCTTTAACCATCTAATCATCACTATTTCTATCGAAGCCATAACAGAAAGATTATTTCCTAAGATTCTTTTAATCTAAACATCTAAAATAAACCTAAATCTACTTCACAGGAAAAATAAAGAAATATCCTATTTACCCTACTGGTACTGGAAGATTGCTCTAATTCAACTGCAACCTAACTATCCTAACAGAGCGAAGTAATCTAACTATCCTAACAAAGTAGGGTAACCTAACTATCCTAACCAAAGCAAAGTAAACTCAAACTCGCATTCACTTTAATCTACGTTCAGATTGAAAACTAGAAACAGAGTAAATCTAATTCGTGCTTTAAATCCTACAAGAATCAACCATGCTTTCAACATTCATCAATGTAGAAGATATTAATATGTTGGAAACGATACAGTTGAAGAATAATTAAACAAGAATCTAAACAAGTTAATTCCCAAACTAAAATAAGCTAACATGCATGCAAATCTTAAGGTACTGAAATAAACTAACTCTAATACAGAGAAAAGCAGCGACTTGAACCTGTTGGCGGAACCAACCAAGAGGTGCAATCACTGAGATTAAAACCAGAACTACTCAGATCATTCTACGCAAACAATGTTCATGCTTCACACTCCATTTACTCAGAAAGATAACTCAAGTCATATAACAGTGAAGTAACACAACGCATAAGCAGATTGTATTAGCAGAAATGTATTTCGTAGCATAACATAACCAACGTTTCTTAGGATTGATCCTCTGTTTTTATATATCCTCCTCAAAAATAGTTTAAAACAATAATACATTAATTCAAACGGATCCCAGATCCAAAAATAACTCGAAATCAGTTAAAAATGGTCTTCACATCTTCGTGACATGCAGTGTCACGAAGTGTGAGTCATGAAGTATTAACAACTCAGTTCTATAATTTCGCCTTGAATCAGCATATGAGTGATGACTCAATCTATCATGTAAATTGCACTGTCTACCACTCTGGCCATAACGCGTGGATCTTTAGCAACTTTGTTGGTATCTCCACGGGGTGCAAGCTGGTACCTGGTACTGGCAAATCCTGTTTCAAATAGAAATAGTACCTAACTCAAGACACATTAGTTTCAATATTAATTTAAAGTATTAAAATACATAAAAATAACTTGAAACGTGAGAATACCTTGAGTAGCCCCATTTAGTGGTAAAGAGATGTCAAATGTGTCATACAAGGCTAAAAGGGAGTGGTACTAGGTATGGAAATGGAGGTCTTTTTGATATGATGTAGGCAAAACATAGTCAAAACTGGAGACCAACATGCCCCCAAACTGAAGTCTTTGCCTGTCCTCAGGCAACAAAAAATTCAAAGACTGATAGCAATCAGAGCGTTGCAGCAGCTGCAACCAACATTTGTAACCTCTCATGTTTCTTCATATTTCTGATTTCTTTCTTGAGGACTCGGTTGATTATGATATGCTTTCTGGCAGTCTTCTATAGTTTCCTGTTCCTTTGGAAAAGACCCTTATTCTTCTGTTTTAATCTTTCAATTTTGGACAAGAGATGAGTTACCCTGATTTTCATGAGTTCATTCTTTGTTTTGATATGTCGATCCAATACAGTGTACTCATGTAGCTTCTCTTTCAACCTGTTATTCCTGCTTTCTAATCTGGCCACCATTGGTCTCAAGGATTTACTGGACGAAATTTCACAGTAGGTTTCAAATGTTTTATCTTGTCCTGGCTATGTTTGAGGATTGGATGCATGAGTAAAATCGTCTGGACCTTGAGCAGGGGTGTCAACTGGATCGGGATTATAATATGGACTGAGTTTAGGAGTGAACTCTCTATGTATCCGAGTAGGGGTATCAACTGGTATTCGAATTGGCTCATTCTGCTCAATTCCTTTGGGCGTAGTATCCTTCTGATCCACTTTACGGGATTTTTGAATTAATTGGGACAGATTCCAAGTCATTTCAGAGGGCTCTGGAGCCTCCTCATGATCATTCACACTTTCTAACCTCTCCTGTTGTGGGTAACTGGGAACAAAGTTGTCCATACCTGACAATATTCTTTTACATTTTCATTTTGGATTCCTCCTAGGCTTATCAGTCAACTCTGCCAGTTCTTCCACGTCGATAATGTTCATAGCAGCTGGAGGCGATATCGGAATTCCAACATTTGCCTCTATAGGAGTAGTGTTCTTCACAATTTCATAATTGGTTTCCACTCCATCAGACCCGTGGGAATCAAATGACTGTTCTGAATCAGGGTTTCCAATATTGGCTTCAATTGTGCTATCTGGTGTGTTCTTAGGGTCATCACAGAGTTTGGTCGGAGTTTTAACCCTCTTTTTCCTAGAGTTTAGCTTCTTCTATGGAGGAGCAGGCTTAACACTTCTATCTTTAGACTTGTCAGAGGCTAGGGATTTTACAGTGAACATATACCAGGTTTCTTGTTTCTTGGACAGTGCAGACTTAATCAATATCTTAACAAGACCAAAATGAAATAGACTTCCTCGAAAATCTTTGGCCTTTCAGACCTGTTTGACCATTTTCTTTAAACTTTTCAACAGAAAGAAGGGTATGTTCAGTAGATGATTACCTTTGAAATGTAGCAGGAGTCAGGCATGGCAAGGAAATACGATTGTATACCATCCTTCGCAAGTGAGGTAACATTGGAGGATAGCTAGCAACTGAGCCCATTCTGGTTCTAACCATGACCGCGATGTCCCCTCTAACCATTGTGTTTCCCGGTACTGTGGTTTCAAAAGCTACGTGCAGAGCTTCTTGTCAACAGGCTGACACTTTGTCCATCTCT
Organism: Picea engelmannii; assembly: GCA_009831015.1. NCBI lineage: Eukaryota > Viridiplantae > Streptophyta > Pinopsida > Pinales > Pinaceae > Picea > Picea engelmannii. The sequence continues at coordinate 1,471 of ML788291.1, read as the reverse complement.
GACCAGTGGTGGGCAGTTGAATTGCCTCTGAAATGAATTTCTCCGTGACTTCGAACTCAAGCTCACCCACTTTAGTGAACCCACCCTGAAAATGCAGAGCAAACTGAAGCGTAATTGCATCCTTATATCCATCGAATTTCTTGAGAAATGGCTCCCATCCTACTTTCTGAAAAATGTGTCTGGTTGCCTCATACTCCAGAAGGGCCTCTAAGTCTGCATATGTCTCCGGTTCATGGCGATTTTCCACCATGGTTCCACTTGATATCATAGGGAAGGTCTATAGGTGAGCAACGAAATTTAGATGAGGGTGATGAGGGAAGAGAGTGCGATGAAGGAAGTAGTCGGGAGAAAAATCATAGGAGAACATTTGAATTGTCGTGGGGGTCGATAGCGTGTAGGAAAATGATGATAGTCGTACATGAGTGCAGAGTGTTATCATATGCGATTCATGTCGTACTCAGCTCAGGTAATGTTGTGCATCCTCATGATATGAAATGTCAAGGTGGGATGATTCATTAGGTACAGGTCATGGGTATGATGAAACATTATGGAGTAAACAAGGCATCCTTAGTTCAAACTATTAATATGTAAATTAATACAGTAAATCAACATGAACTAAGCATACCTGAGTTAAATTACCTATCCCCTTTGTTATGCAATTCTTGCTGTAGAATTTTTCTTTTGAAGTCAAGTCTGGATCTGAAGGGTGAAAAAATTGTAATTACTCTTGTATTTCTGATGACCACTGTAGCTGATGAATGCTGTGCTGGTACTGACTGGTACTGATGAAACAATCAGGAATCTACAGAGAAATTTGAACCAATAATATCCTGCTGAGAAAAACTTCCTGTTTATAACAACAAAGTATCTGATGATGATCCCTGAACTTGGCTTTTGTTCTTTCTTGAAAAATATCAATTGAAATCATATCTTCAACAGCTTCAAAGATTTACCCATGGTACAATTCTGATTTGTGTGAATGAATGTTCTGGAGTCGAACACAAACAGAAATCATTGGATTACCGGCCATTAATGAACGTCGTTAACCGATGCGAGATGACCCACCAGTGATGTCAATGGGCCTCAAGGTACCTACAGCACATCCTAACAGGTACGAATAGAGGTCTTGGTGTCGAGTCACCTGTAGGATCTATCAATCAAGAGACATTGGTGTATTCCCAAGGTTGTTAGCAAGGACATCTTCCATCGAGGCATGCAGAGTCCAGGGTACTAAATAATCTCTAATCTCTGCTCCAGATAAGGTGATGATGTCAATGGAGTGAGATTTGTTGGAAGGTGGACCTTAATGTATTCCACATCATCCAACATGAGTGCAGATAGAAATCTTGCAGACATAATTTTTTTGAAACAGTAATCACTTACTTGTGGATTTTATGAGCCCAAGTTAGTACATGCTCATTGCTTCCTCATGTTTGGAGAGTCTGAGGAAATGCTAAAAGAAGACTCTAAG
>ML788290.1:386841-405878 GCA_009831015.1 Picea engelmannii | reverse complement strand
TTTTTTTTTATCTTCGTGACTAAATTTTGAATGATTTATTAAAATTTCACCCTTATCCGGGCTTCGAGCTAATAATTATGGCCTGTAGAATCTTTGATTGTTTTCCCATTTTTAGCCATGTATGCTACATGTGCCTTCTCCCTGATCCTATACAGTTTCAACTACCCAACTTCTACATATAGCTCCATGGATTTCTTCTATGGTCCATGAGATTTCCATAGAATGCTTCTGTGCCCCAAGCTCACTCATGAGCAAGGAGTTATGCCTTATGGAACTAAACTAGTACCAAATTATATCATGTATTGTTTCAACTATAACTTTCTCATACAAGCTTTGTTTTGTGCCTGAAATAGCCCGTTTGAAATCTCTCACTGATATCTTTAATTTAAGCTAAAAATATTGTGTATCATAAGTACACACAATTCTCAATACTTTTGACCCCTAAAAAATTCTATTTAGGACCTCAAAATTCCTCCCACCCTCTTACATGCATTCAATGATTGGGCTCTCATACACTAAAAAAAATAAATAGAAGGTTGTCCCCAATGATAATAAAATTCAGGAAAGTGAGTTTGGATTAATACCCTTAAATGATTTCCCCCCTCTTAGACACTCCCTTCTCTTGTGGAAAACTCAGCTCCCATCTTCGTCCATGCTCCCCAACAACTGACATCACATTTATTTATTAAAAATCAGAAATACAATTCACATATTACACCACACACCCTCTACAAAGGCACCCATGATTGAGACACTACGACCTTTTGTATGTCATGAACCTTATTCCCATTGAGTCTTGACCCTAACCACTTCACCCACTTGTTCTTGAATGTTGTAATGACTGAGTATTTTTGTAGTACAAGAGAAATTTGGGGCTTTTGCAATGCCTATCTCTACATTTCTATAATAACATTTGGAGGGCATCTTCTTACCCTCATTTCTATAAGTTATAATCGTAGGAGATAAACCCATATATTGCATTTTGTTTAACAATGTCCATGCTTCATCTACTCTATCTTCTCCATTTGCTTCATCTACAAAAATAATTTATATGCTTCGTTGAACTCGTCCTCCTTAACATAGTAATCCATGAAGATATTGTAGGTAAATGAAGTGGGTTTGCATTCATGGGTAGGCATTACCTGAAAAATTGTTTGTTCTTCTCCCAATATATTAGTCTTGAGAAGTGCAATAGTCAAAGAATTGTAAGTATACAAATTGGCCGAGTTCCCCTTCACCATTTTACCCAACACTCCAAATACCTCATCAAATTTCCCCGTCGTGCAAAGGGAATTGATAAGAGTAGTGAATTGCTAGAAATGAAAAATTAGGCCCTATAACTATTGCATTCATGAGATATATTTTCCTTTAAATAAAATGGAAAATTTCATTAGGGGTACTAGCATGAAAATAAAAGGGAATTTTGTTGTGTAGTAACTCTACATTGAAGAACTTGACAACCTTTTCTGGAAGAATAGGTTTTCTTTTTAGATGGGAGGATAATCATTGGAAGTGCCCTACTTGCTTACTCCACTTGCATTCATTTCAACAATTGTTGTGTTCCTAATGAAATGAAAAATTGCATTAGGGTACTAACATGTAATTACAAGGGAATGCTGTTGTGTATTAGACTCTTTGGACTCTTTGGATCCCTGTGACCATTTGCCTCCTCTTATTCTACATTTAAGAACTCGACAAATTCCTCATTATGGAAGAATATGTTTTCTTTTTAGATGGGAGAATATTCCTTGGAAGTTCCCTAAACCTACTTGCTTACTCCACTTGCATTCACTGTAACAAATATCGTGTTCCATACTAAGCTTGCAATTCTTTGAATTACCTTTATAATTGCAATTGTCTTTAGTTTGCATATATATCATCTTCGATGATGTGCAATATATATACCATTATGCATTAATTAATTCATTACTTAATTTTTTGGTATGCATTATGTTGTTTGGTTGTGTAGAATGAGTTGATGGTTGGGTTGTGTAATAGAGTTGTGCTAGTGATAGTTTAGTATGGTGTATATATATATAACCATTTACAAAAAAATATGGAAAACTAAATTTTCATTTATATTAACATTATACAAATACAAAGCCTCAAATAGAAGAGGAAAGTAGGACCTAGGAATTGATTTGAAAAAGGCCCTTGTAAATTTCACTTGAATACATACTAATCAAGACTTTATCTTATATCAAAGGAAACTAAGGGAATGCCAAAAATGTGCCATTATAACAAAATCCACATTGCATATGGAACATAAAACATATTCATTCTTAAAGAGGATGAGTATATTTCCAGGGGAGGTAGGTGCAGAGGGATCCTTTTCAATCCCATAGGAAATTAGATTGCATCCTATGCCTAGGGGCCCAAGGAAGTTTCTAATAACATGGCAGAGGCATACTCACTATGGAAAGGGCTGGACATAGCCAAACGAGAGGGACTCAAATCTATTATTGTGTTAGGGGATTCAATGTTAGTGATTAAAGCTATGAGGAGCAACCATGATCCAACAAACAAGGCTTTGAGTAATCTCACTGAGAGAATTCACAAATCCCTTAGATATTTTGACAAGGTAAACTTCTTCTGTATATGAAGGGAGCTTAATGAAATAGTTGATCATTGGGAAAAAGTAACATCCTTCCTTAGCCTGAGCTCACGCTAAAAATACAAAGATTATGGATTCTCCCCCATAAAATAATGGTTTTCATATCAAGGAAATTAATGGACATGAGGAGCGACATGGTGAAAGAAGTGGATGATAGGCATACTAGGTATCTTTCACATATGGTAAGCCTTGGTTTCTGCAAGGGACTTCAATTCGTTGGGATGGCACCAAATTTGGCATGTGGGAGTAAAGTAATGAAGGGGTTACTAGTTTGTAGTTATGTGCTGGAGAGGGTTTAGTTGCAAGCTTTGCTTGTTGAACAAGGAAGAGTATAATGTGGTTGGGGGAGGACTTTGTGTTGGGAACACTGGGTTGAAAGGTGGAGTTTAGAGCATGATGGTGGCAACAAAAGATAACTTTAGCTCTTCGATGCATGGAGGATTTTTAGTTCACTTCGAGGAAACCATGGGCTGTTGTTTGTTCACTCTAGAAGAATTTCTTAGTGATGATTGTTTTCTTTGTGCTCTTCTCTATGGGATTAGCATTAATTCCTCCTGGTTGTTTTTTAGTAAAGCAAGCATTGGTACCATTGTTGTGGGGGACCTCTGGTTTCGGGGTTCTTGATACTTTTTGTGTAAAGACAAGATGGACTGTGTAGATTGGAGGGATGTGAAGAGGTACTGAGGCGACATGAGGAGATTATACAAGCCAATAGTAATGCGGATTGGACTGTGTAGTGGGGGATCTGAATGTTTGTTAGGGCTTGGAAGGATGACCTACAATTCAATCCCTTAATTAATCAACATTCTCCAATATTAAGATTGTTTATACTCTCGTATGATGTAATCCTATGAAGTTAGTAACATTGAACTCTATGTAAGAAAATAAATATTTAGATCTTTTCCTTACTTTCTTTGTCACTCTCTCCATTGATAGCCTTAGGAGTTGTCCAAATAATGCTTATATACTTGATTGACTATGAATATCATCTAAGTGCTATGATTATTCCTTGTTAACTTTTCAATTTAGTTCTTCATTGCCTCCATTCTATTCTTTCACCTCCAACATCCACATTGACAGTTTCAATTTGGTTTTCTTCATTAGTGTTGGTAAAAATATTTCTATTGATATTGTCCATGGTTTCTGCTAACCACTCATGAAACACTACTTGACTTGGCATTGCCAATTGATCATTGATGTTTTCCATTGCTTGACAACCTTCAACTTCCATATTCTCTTGAGTTGCTTCATCATCTAATTGAGTAGTAATGAGATGTTCATCATCATCACCTAATGGATGGTAGTGTCTTTGAAAGAGGCTCAACATGTTCACCACAACATTTGCATCTTTCTTGCTATTTATCTCACACACTTGGCCACAGGCAATATCATCGATAAGATCATCAAAATTTAGTGGCTAGATTCCAATTGCCAAAATCTACCATTGGTATTGGAGGGTGCAAGAACTCTTTGAAAAGATCTACTATCAAGTTCTACTAATTCAAACCCTTTTACCTTTATCCCCAAGTTCTTTTCCATCCATGATGCTCTCTCAATGCTAAAGTAATTCTTAAAATACCCGAACACAGGGATTGCAATCTACAAGTAATGTGTGCAAGTAAAGTCATCAAGTCCATTTTGTTTGCCTCCTTGGACACTATGTAGTTCCCATGACCATAAAAAATCAACAAGTGTCTATTAATAAGTGACACACAACCAAGTATAGATGCAACAAAATAATAAAGCCAATTCTTAAACAATTTTTCAGTCATCCATGCATTGGGAGGTGTAGCGATACATGCTCTTTGCTGACAATATCTAATATAGTTCTTCACATTAGTCTTTCCATTGAACAAATAAAACCCATGGATTGATAGAGAAACTATATTTACACAACACATTATAATTATATACTCCCTACTCTTATGTGGTGCTTATAGCACATTCCTACTCACTTTCTTGGCAATTACTCATATGCTACAATTCCTTCCAACATCTATATCAATCTCGTCACAATGTCTTATATGTTCTAGACTATAGGGATGTTTCTCATATGCCTTGGACAAGTTGTTGTCATAGAACTTAGTCACAACAACAAGATATAAATTTAGATCTCTGTCTCTATCTAGGGCCTCTATTGTTCACAATACAAGCTTTGAATGTCTTTTCTTGAACCTTGTGCACTATGATTTCCCAGGAAATCCATCTCTGAATGGATTTGGCACCATGGTCCATTGCAACCATATTCTTACACCCAAACAAGTACTTCTTCATCCTATTGTTCAATTAACATTGTAAGAGATCCTTTCCTCTTTGTGTGTGAGAGACCATTTAACAACCTCTGATAGCATTGTTCTCCTTGGTTGAACTTGCATGTTGCACTGTAATTGATGGTAGAGCAAAATATTTAGCATCTCCCTCATTATGCTCTTCAACATTTGCATATATATTCAACAATTTAATTTATCTCCTCATTTTATGGACATTGTTGTAGTTTGGCACCCTTGGTCGCTAGCTTTCTTACCCCCTTTTATGAGCCTTTCTCCATAATTGCATAGCATTGTAAACATATAAACAATAGATACGATTTAGAAGAGAAAATCAATAGAAACATATGTGACATCAAATAAAACTTGACAATAACATAGTTTATGACATGATGTCAATACCTAAATTGAAGATACTTTGTAAGGGAGTTTTGCTAAGAATCTATTAAGCAATGTGGAATTATGAAATGCAGAAATATTGTTTCTAACCATAATAGATGTTGATTTATAATATTCTATTATAATTTTTTATTATGGAATGGTCATTGACATAGTTTGCATACTTGAATTTTTGAATATTTTTAGAATTAATTTGATTATGATTGTTAAAATTAATGCAACTACAAGCGCCATTCTCCAGAAGGATGGCAAAGACCCTAGTTGAGATCTAGGGCCCAGAGTACACTCCTGGGGTTCTTCGTCTGGGACCAAGTAGTTAGAGCCATGGAAAAAGACCCTAGTGAGGGCCCTTAGTGTATTGTTGGGGTTCTTGGTCAATGACCAAGCAATTTGATGGTATAATTCCCTAGATGTGTTCTAGGGTCTCTGGATGTGTTCCAGGGAATCCTTTCTCGTGCTTGGATTAATCCTTGGTTGTGTGCCTTGGTGGATAAAGACCCTATATTGATCTAGGGCCCCTAGATGTGTTCTAGGGTATCATGGTCTGGGACCAAGCAATTTATTGGTTAAGTACCAAGCCGAGATAATGTGTGACCCTCTTGTCTCCCGGGATGGTCTATGAGACCTAGGAGCAGTTAAGAAGAAGGGTATGATCATATCATTGATCGTCCTCGTATGTTGGGATGATAAAAGCATATAAGTTATATCATGAGACTCATGTGGACAATCTGACATTAAAGAAGAACCCCCTTTGACTTTGTCTTATTACTTATGCAACCCCCCCTTATTTGTTGTGTGGGTGTTGGTTTGATTCCTCGCTTCTTCCTAAAGAAAGCTAGCCACCCCCTCTCCTTGACTTGTTATTTTTCCTTATTGACTTTTCTAATTTAACATTTAATATTTTATGTTATAAAATATTAATTGTTTAACTTGTTAGGGTTTAATCTAATCCTAAATTTAGGGCTGAAATGCTAACCCTAACCTACATACCAAACCTATAAATTGAAGAGACCTCTCCTCACTCACCACATACTCTCACACTCACTTCTAAGCCAAGTTCTAATTTGAGGTTTTCTGTGGCTCCTTCTTGTTCAGATTTGTGAGTGGCTGCGACCCCTCTAGGATAGGTCCTCTTGGTGTATTAAGCCACCGTGATCTTACCTCTCCAACCTTTTGCTGTCGCTAATCCCTAATGGTATTTTCCGTCTACCACATGTCTCTTCTTGGTTGTTGTTTGGGGTTTCTGGTTCTCTTTGCTGGTGTCGTCCTCCTCTTCTCCTTGCTAGTGCCACCCTGTGCATGCTGTCGCTGTCCTCTTTTCTTTGTTGGTGCCACCCTGTGCATACTGTTGATGTCCTCTTCCTTTTGCTGGTGGTATATGCTGCCTTACGTTGCAACCCTTAGTACCATGAACATAGTTTGATATGGAAACTCTAGAATTGTCTATTGCTGCAACAATTTTGTATTTTTTCTGGACATAATTTATCAAGGCAGTTAGTGGCCTCTCTTTCAACCACTAGACCAAACAGTGGTGTCATGTTTTAGCCCTTTTACTTGATGATTGGAATGTTGGTTAGTCTTATGATATTTTACCCTAAAAGTTCTTCTTGGCAATTTGTTCTAAGGGTCATGATGAGATCTGCCGTGAGGGTTTGATCAATGATCCCTTAAATCTTTTTCTGAGCATACATCTAAGAGGATAACAAAAACATATCAACTAAATCTATTCCTTGTTTGGCTAAGTAAATTCTTAGATTTATTTTATGATTTATGTTATCAGATTTACATCAGAAATTTAAAAGTGTTTCTGATCTAGAATTACAGTAGCAAGTGTTTAGAAAACACCTAAATTTATTTCTGTTTCTAAATAGTTTGTTTTTGCCCTTAAATTCTAACAATGATCCAATCATTGAGAAATCCCATAACTTATCCTTGCATTTTTAAAATGGTTTAATGATCTTAATAGATTGATTTCTTCAGATTGCATAATTAGAATTGGATTGTTAATCACACTAGAGATTCAAGCTAATAATAATAAATGTAAATGTTTGTGGTGGAAAGCAATGCTGGATAAATCCATATATAATGTTTTGCAAAATGAAATGTTATTTCTCTAAAAATCAATCAATATGCCAGCTATGATAAGGATGAGGAATCTATACTTCAAAATTGAAAACTCTAAAATATTACTTAACAAGTTACTTAGAATAGTTCTAGATGTTGAAGGATTTCAACATTATGATATGTATTTAAGATATTAAATAGAATAGTTCTGGATGTTTAAGGATATTATGATATATATTTACAATGTTATTATTTATTTATATTTAGAATGCTATTATTTGTTGCAAATATTTTCAAGCAATCAATTATTCAATGATAATTAGGAGGGTGTAACATCATAATCTCAAAACATCATGTTAAAGAGTAGGAAGAGATAAAAGGTCGAGAACATACTCACAAACGGTCATGATGCTTAAATAATCAGCACTCTCTACAAGTGTTTGGCTGCATTTTCTCAACTCAGAGGCCTTCGATCCAGCTTACAGCACTGCCCGTCTTCTTGAGAGCACTGCCCGCCAATTGTCAATGTACACAGCTACAAATCTCTGTAACTTACCTGTCGTGCAAAATAATAGATGCCATAACTCAACAACAACAAATATAATGCAACGCATCAGTTTTTTATGGAAAAAGACAACGATTTAGAGTTCAAAACGTATTCTTCCTGCAGATTAAGAGGCAGTTCCACTTTTACAAGGGCAATCTGTAGTCAAGAGTAGGACACTGCGTAACTGCAACTTTCAATTCGGAAATTTCACGCCACATATAATCAAACATTAACTGAATACTGCTTTCAAAAGAGCCCACAAGTCTAATCATTAATTTAACATCTGCACCTCGCCAGTCTAATCACCATCATACAGCTGCTAATTGTGGAAGATTGATTTCTTAATTAACAACCTGAAACAATCCCTCAAATACAGGTTGACAGACACAAGTTATAAAAACCACTAGAAACGAAACCACTAAAAACGAACCCACTAAAAACGAACCAAAACCCGTTCACCTGCTTTGCTGGACGTATACGTATTGAAAGAAATACGATAAAGATTGCATTCTGGGTTCTGCCATTATCGCGTATGCAAATGAAGAAAAAATTGATCTAAAGCCTAAGGATCAATTACCTCTCAAATCGGTCAGGACGCTAGTTAGAAGCATGACCTTACTACACATTAACTAATACAACTCGATGAAATTGCCACAAGATGCTAAACCACAAACCCTCTATATGACTAGTTTTACTTTCAAGCAACTCTCAAGTCCGTGGCAAAATGGATGGGGCTGTAGTGCAAATCCCTGCCATTAGGCGACGATATTCCACAGTCCTAAACCACTCAAACGATAAAATAAACCGGCATGCACGTAGATGCTGCTTGCCGCGTTATGGCCTCTGAGATCCACTCTACACTACCCGGATTTTAAACGGCAAATTACTTCTCAGAGGAAAGACCATCAGACATGCCAGTTCTCTTATGAACACCAAGAATTCGCTACTTCGTGAATCAGTTGCATATAATCCATAAATATGATCCTTCATAGCAATTACTTTACAAAATCCACTAACCTTACAGATGGGCATTTTAGATAGAATCGCGTCAACTGATGCTTCTTTCGCTGAAAACACTTATTTTTTTGGTTACGATCCATCAGAAGAAGAAATTATAATGTCCACTAGGTTAACAATAGTTTATGGGACCGGTCTCATACATTGATTTCTACATTTCAGAGTCATTTTACTGTTTAGCTTGATGATGAGTTTTTCCACTTTCTTCATAGTTCCCTCGTTTAATAAATTATTCCAAGAGTTAGTTGTTAAAATACTCATATTCCCTGCTATTTCTGAAAGCTTCACACTCTAAAATGAAATGTTTTTTTGTTTCCACTTTTTTAATCAGATTAAAAAATCCTATAAAACAACTATCTTGATAAATTTGTCCCTTCCAAAAATTCTACTGCTAACAAAATGTCGATCAAACCCTTCTCCAAAAATTCCTATACTAACAAAATGTCGATCAAACCCTTCTCCAATAAACTGAACCATAGATATTCACGATCCACACATACCTGTAGATATATAAGATCTCTAAGAAACCTAAATAAGTGAGCGTAGTTTGAACCATGATCAGTTAAATATTAGAAAAAAAAGAGGCAAAAGCTGAAAGCCAAAAATAGGGCAAGTATCACCGATGACAATGTAATAAAACTGCATGGCCGTCTCCACGAAACTGCCTGCAAGGGATCTGTACAGGAAACCCTAACCCCAGTCAAGAGCCCATCCAAAATCAGCATTCAAAGATCTACATCATGTTGAATAAACAATATATCAAATTAAGGAACTTAATCTTAGAAAAATAATGGACGAGGGGGCAAGGGAAAGAAAAAAAGAAAGGAAAGAAAAGAAGGACAAACAGAGCTCCGATGTAAATAAAAGTATATGGCAGTAGCCTGCAATAAGCTTCCAATAAAATAATCAACACTGAAACTACTGTTGCAGAACTTGCTGTGAGGGCTGTACCTGCCCATAAAACCATAATCCTTGAACGATTTTACATGCACAGAAAAAGATTAGAACCTAGAACCTGTGTGAGACTCTCTTCGTGAGCATATTCAATAATCGATCATGCACAGAAAAAGATTAGAACCTAGAACCTGTGTGAGACTCTCTTCGTGAGCATATTCAATAATCGATCCACAAACCAACCGTTGGAGAAAAGAACAACCACAACTGATGTATTTACAAACCCTTTCAAGGACATATGGACATCCCTCGCGCTTGTCACCTGACACAAAGAAAAATTGAGGAGACAAGGGAAGATCGGTCTGGCAGAGATGACTCTGTGAATGGGTGACACAAAGAAAAATTGAGGATTGAAGGGAAGATCGGTCTGCAGAGATGACTCTGTCTCTGTGAATGGGTAAATTTATTTTAGATCTATTTTAATTTTGAACTTCGGATCTATCATGTATAGAAAGCTATCAAATCTTTTGAGGTGTAAACCTTTCTAGGAGTGTTTTCAATTTAAAAAAAAAAGTTTTCACATTAGTTAAAATGGATTTACCGTATCACTTATCAACTCTCTCTATATATAATGTATCAACGCTCTATTTGAGTACAAAAAGAATTACACATCTCCCTTCACACTCAAATCATAAGAATTTTTTTACCTTCAATTACTTTATTTTACTTTATTTACGGTGGACCTTGAAATATTTTATTTATGGCCGACATTGAAATATTTTTTTGTTATTAATAATTTTTTAAACGACATGTGTCAACACCATGTGAAGCATGAAAGAAATTACATATCTCTAGAAAGCACTTATTGGCGGAACAAGGTTTTTTAACTCACAGGTTCAAATCCAGAGGGGGGTAGGGTATGTAGAAGGTCTAGTGGAGGGGGTCCTTTGTCCCATAAACAAGGGGTCTCATACACCAATTTGGTGTTTGGCTTGGCCTAAGTGGACCTAATGGTTAAGAACATGTGTTTCCTCCTCAGAGGTCACAAGTTCCAATCGAGAGGGGGGTAGGGTATGTATACCTCTGTAGACTTTACTAGTCAAATCGTTGGGCTGAGGGGGTCCCACAAACAAGGAGGTCTCATCCATGACCTCCTTTTTTGTGGGACCCTTATTATATATATAGTTGGTATAAAATAATTTTACTTTAGATGGACATTGAAATATTTTATTTATGTTCGATATTGAAGTATTTTTTTGAGCATGGAAGGAATTACACATCTCCCTCATACTAGGTTGTATAAATGTAACACCCGTGTTTCCCCCTATTTGTAATTATAATTATATGGGCCAAGAGACTATGACAAACTCAATATGTGTGAATGTTTGATTTAATGGACCTTCGTATAAAAGGTCAATGGTACATGCCCACCCCTTGGGCTCATGAACGAATTGCTTAAAAACTATATTCAAAGGACTTTTAAGGGTGACAATACCCTATCTTACCTCTTTCCTAAATAGTCTAGTTAAACTTTTACTGAAGAAAAGAATGAAACTTTCTACTGTGTGTGTGTATTTAAGAAATTTGAACTGTGTGTTGTTCATAAACTAATAGACTGTTGGCTAACAGTCAGTGTTTTATCAACATTCAAGCAAAGTGTAAATCGCGGGAAAACTACAAGTATAAAGGATGGTGACGCACCATGAAGTGGGGGCGGGCTCCCACAATAGAGACAAAGAATCAGATGAAAGGAGGGCGGTGGAAACCTCTCCGGATATGGCTAAAACTATAAGGAGCCTCATGGCCAAATTACAGAGTTGCAAGGCCGACAACGAGAGATTGATAAAAGAGTAAGAAAAACAAACAAAAATTAATGTAGTCTTGCTGCAGAGCTTATCCGACATACAGATGCAGCTGCAACATGGACTTGCAACCAGTTATGTGGACCGACGACATACAAAGAGAAGTCAAATTCCACCTGAGATACGAAAACGTGGTCGCATAAGTGGCCACACTAGGAGAAGTACCTCGAGGAAGGCCCAACCTGGAGGCATGGGACACTCATCGGGAGAGTCCTATGGAGAGGAAACAGGTAACTCCGAGGTATCTTCTAGTAGCAAAACTAACTCCCAGTCTCAAAAGAAAGGAAATAAGCGAAAACATTCTAAAAGTCGTGATCTTGAAGAGTTCAAGAAAGCCAGACCACCCTCTTTCGATGATGAGATTAAGAAAGGGGAAGAGGCAGAAGCTTGGATGCTTAGTTTAAAGAAGTACTTCAGGGTCCATGACTACTCTAAAAACTTGAAGGCTCGAATAGCCATCTTCAACCTGAATGGAAAAGCTTCCATTTGGTGGGAAGACCTTAAGAATGTGAAAGGAATCCATGAAGAGGAATTATCATGGAAACAATTTGAGAAACACTTCAAGCAGAAGTATTTGTCAGAGAAATACTTTGATGGGAAGACTAAGGAGTTCTATGAACTCAAGCCAGGACATCTCATCATAGAGGAATATGTCAATAAATTCCTTGAGCTGCTGAGGTATGTACCCTACATAAAATATGAAAAGGTAAAAGTGCAATGATTTATCAATGGGTTACCTCAGACCTACCGGAACATGATTGAGTTTGACGAGCCAAAGACCTTAGAAGACACTATCCGGAAGGCAAGGTATTGTTATGAATAGTTCGGGAGTCAGACAGAACCTCGTGAGGACTAGAAGAAGAAGAGTAGTTCAAGATTCAAGAAGAAGGGGTTTAAATCTTCAATATTTAAGAACTATAGGAAGGATTCTAGGATGAGCCTTCCTACCCGAAGTGTGTATCAATAGAATTTCCCCTCCCAGAGTGGAAATAAACCTTTTGGATCAACCCCGGGAAAGACTAATAACCCAAAGAGAGAACACTTGAAATGTTGGGGTTGCGAAGAAGAACATCTGTTGAGGGATTGCCCACATAGAAAACATAACAACAGGGGAGTCTACAACATCCAAGAAGCTACCACAGTCAATGATGTGACTAGGAGCATGCCATAGATTTATGCAGCTTTGGATAATAAACAAGCCGACCACTAAGCTTCAATGGTGGAGATGGAAGGTATGATTGCCAACCATCTAGTTTCTATTTTAATTGACCCTAGTTCTAATTTGAGTTATGTTGCCCCTCAGACTGTTGATAAGTGTAAACTGCAACCAGTTAGACATGTTAAGCCATGGTTGGCACAACTAGTCACTGAAACTAAAATACAAGTAGCAGAGGTCACACCAACTTGCCAATTCATCATGGATGGATTGCCCACCCAAGTGACCCTTAACATACTTCCCCTAGGATCTTATGACCTGTTGATTGGTATGGACTGGTTAGATGCTTATAAAACTAAGTTGGACTGTTACCATAAAACTTTAGAATGTGTAAATGAAGAAGGGAGAAAGATAACCCTCCAAGGGATTCATAATTCTGTCTCAGTGAGACGAATATTAGCCCTACAAATGAAAAAATATTGCATAAAGGGATGTCCTCTATATGCAATACAGGTGTTGGAATCTATTGAGGATGACAAACTGAACCTAGAGGACCACCCCATCTTAAGAGAGTATAGAGACGTATTCCTAGAAGAGGTACCGGGTCTACCTCCGAGAAGAGACATTCAATTCTCGATAGAACTTGTATCGAGAGTAGTGCTAGTGTCTAGGACACCCTATAGGATGAGGTAGTTGAGCTCAAGCTACAACTAAAGGAAATGATGGACAAAGGCTACATTTGAACCAGTGTGTCTCCATGGGGAGCACCAACCTTGTTTGTGAAAAAGAAAGATGACACACTCTGAATGTGCATAGATTATAGGCAACTCAATAAGACAACCATAAAGAACAAGTACCCCTTACCAAGAATCGATGACTTGTTCAACCAATTAGGGGGTGCTTCCATTTTCTCAAAGATTGACTTAAGGTCTTGATACCATCAAGTCCGAATCAAGGATGAATACATCCACAAAACAACCTTCAGGACAAGGTATGGTCACTATGAATTTGTGGTGATGCCCTTTAGATTAACCAATGCCCCTACCACTTTTATGTGCTTGATGAATAATGTACTCAACAATTTCCTAGATAGATTTGTATTGGTTTTCATTGATGGTATCCTAATCTAATCCAAGAACAAAGAGGAGCATGAAGAACATCTTAGACTTGTACTTAAAGTGCTAAGAGAGCATCAACTCTACACTAAGTTTAACAAGTGTGACTTTTTCCAGAAGCAAGTCCATTACTTAGGCCATGTTATTTCTAAAGAAGGAGTGGAACTAGACCCTAACAAGATTAGATCTATTATGGAATGTCCTACCCCAAAGGATGTATCTAATATCAGATCCTTTATGGGCTTAACATGATATTATAGAAGGTTTATAAAAGGATTTTCCAAGATTGGTTGTCCAATCACCGCCCTTCAGAAAAAGGGGGTTAAATTCACTTGGACATCAGAATGTGAAGAAAGATTTCAGGAACTGAAATACCTTCTGACCCATGCACCTGTGCTGAATATTGTAGACCCTGATAATGAATTCCTCATGTGCACAAATGCCTGCAAGGAATGACTCAGAGGAGTCCTTATGCAAGAAGGGTGTGTAATTTGCTACGAATCCAAAAAATTGAATGAGCATGAAATCAATTATGTGACCCATGATCTAGAGTTGGCTGCCATAGTGCATGATTTAAAAATGTGGAGGCATTACCTCCTGGGTAGGAGATTTGTACTTATGATAGACCATTGTGGGTTGAGGCACCTGTTCGATCAACCAAAAATCAATGCTAGACAAGCTAGGTCGATGGCTCTCCTTAGTGAGTTTGATTTTGAAATCAAACACATCAAAGGAAAGGAAAATAGAGTGGTCAATGCCATTAGCAGAGTTGTGAAACGATTCACCTAGCATCGGTGAGCACCTGTGAAACATATGTCAGGGAAAGAGTCAGGAATGCACAATAAACAGATGCATTCTTCAAGACCGTGACCTCATACCTAAGGCAAGAGCCTACATGGATAAAGTATGAAGGCTATCAGATACTCGATGAAGGCCTGCTGACTTACAAAAATAGATTGTATATTCCAAGTTGTGACAACTTGAAGAGGTTCATAATGGATGAACTGCACAAGAGACCCTATATTGGTCATCCAGGTTATCAAAAAATGATTACGACCACTAGAAAACAATTCTACTGGCCTGGATTGAAAAAGGATATAGCTAATTATTTAGCTAAGTTTCTAGAATTCTAGCAAGTTAAGGAAGAACATCGGCACCCAATAGGGTTTTTACAACCTCTACCAATTTTAGAATGGAAATGGGTAACCATATCTATGGATTTCATCACTGGATTACCAAAATCGGACAAGCAGAATGATGCCATCATGGTAGTGGTGGACAAATTGAGCAAGTCCGCTCACTTCGTTCCTATCAAATCGACTTGCAAGGCGATAGCTATTGCCAACATATTCATGAAGGAGATATTCAGACTGCATGGCATACCTAGGGAGATTGTATCTGACAGAGACACCAAATTCACTTCAAGCTTTTGGAAATCCTTGATGGCTGGTTTTGAGACTAAATTGTAGTTTAGCACAACCTATCACCCTCAAACTGATGGATAGACAAAAAGAGTAAACCATATATTATAAGACATGTTAAGGATGCATGTAATGCATCAGCCCAAGAAGTGGGAAGACTACCTGCCATTGGTATAATTTTCCTACAACAACGATTATCAAGAGTGACTGAAGATGAGCCCTTTTGAAGACCTCTATGGTAGACAATGCAAGATTCCAATCAGCTGGAGTAATCCAGTGGATCAAATTACAGTAGGACCTGAAATGCTGAAATAAATGGAACAACAAGTGATTCAGATAAAGCAAAGTCTGAATGTTTCTCAAGATAGACAAAAGAGTTACGCTGACAGAAAGAGAACTCGCAGAGAGTTCAAGACAAGAGACCATGTCTATCTCAGAGTTAGTCCCAGGAAGAGTTCCCTGGGAATGGGAGATTGTGCCAAGATGGCACCTCGGTATTGTGGACCCTTTGAAGTCTTAGATAGAGTGGGACCTGTAGCCTATAGGCTAACACTCCCTCCCATAGTAAAGGCACATATTGTTTTCCATGTTTCATTATCAAATAAATATGTACATGATTCTAATCATATAATTGACTGGATTGTGATCCAGGTGGAGCCGGAGGGAGAATTCCTTTCAAAACCTCAATGCATACTAGACAGGAAGGAAACCCCACTCAAGAATCGAACCATTGCACAGGTTAAGGTACCGTGGAAACACTTTGGCCCAGATGAGGTTACGTGGGAAATGGAGGATGTCATGGGACAAGTATATCCATTTTTGTTCACCTCTGTATATACAGGGCATGTTGACTGATAGAACATCGAGGACAATGTTCCTTTAAGGGGGAGGGATTTGTAACACCCATGTTTCCGCCTGTTTCTAATTATAATTATATGGGCCAAAAGAATATGACAACCTCAATATGTGTGAATGTTTGATTTAATGGACCTTTGTATAAAAGGTCAATGGTACATGTCCGCCCCTGGTACATGCCCACCTAGCTAAAGTGGTTGGTGAAGTGACTAGAACACCGGGAGTCCATCCTAGCCGTTGACGCCGGGAGACACTTGGAATCAGATCCTGTACTCCGTAGGAGAGTCACTCCAGAGGAATTGAAGCTTGGTGCTTCAAAAATCCCCGAAGTTCGGAGTAACATAGAGAATCTCAACCGTCCGTCGTTTGGGGACGCGTGGTGTGATCCGAAATCGGATCCAGAAGCCTGATAGGGCTTGAAAAATGCTCAAAAATGAAAGTGCTCGGAATGCGATGAAACTAGTTCCATTATGTCTGTCTCGTCTTCCTGATTCCGACGGTATATTTACTTTGTCAAACGGCCTCCGTATGGAGAAGATATCGCGTTCTGTCCGAAAAGCCAAACAGGTAAAAAAAGGGATGACTGTACAGTCCGTACAGTCCACGTGTCATGCTGACTGTGCAGACCGTACGGTCCATACAGGTGATGTGGCAGCTCCAGCAGATGACATGTGGTAGCCTCGGGTGACGACACGTGGCAGAACGTAACTAGATGGTTTGGCGTACGGATGGACCAATGCAGGGGTGACACGTGTCACCACTGGAAGGGTGACACGTGGCACAAATGACGTGGCAGTACGGCTTCCGACAAGTGGCAGGCACATGGACCAATCACTGACTGACACATGTCATGGTTTGGTTGGTTGTAGAAGTTCCACGTGGCCGAGTCAAGGGTTTCCACGTGGCACCCCGTGATTGGTTCGTGGTTACATGTAAAATTTGTAAGGGTTGCACGGGAGTCGAATCGACGACCTCCCCTCCAGTTGTGGACTGGCAGGGCTAGGCTAACCGCCCGCCCGACCGGTGGTTCTTGTTAACCATTCAACATAGATTGTATTTAAATTTGCAAATTGTAACCGTTGGCGGGGGGACGGGCCGGGGCTTAGCCCCAACCCGTGGTCATTTGTTTCGCATATGCCCATGCCATTTTATATATCACCCAACCATTGGCGCGCAGGGTTTAACACATAGCCCTTGTTCTATTGTATTGTTATATGACCATTGGCCACACTGAAAGGTGCGCGGGGGTGTTTCAAATGTATAACCCGTGGTCCTATTATGTCCCATGTGACCTCAACCGGAGAGCGCGGGGTGTTTAAAATGGTTTCAAACCGTTAAGCCCTTCTTGTGATAGCGTGAGGTCCTATGACCCATACGCCCAGGTGCTAGGCGGTTAGGGGCTGGTGCACCCTTAACCATCCTACGGTTTGCACCGTTGGCGCGGTTGCGCCTGGTGCTGGGTTTTCACGCTATTTATTGCGTGTGTGCCAGGTTCAATTGACAAGGGTGCAATTTGTAGATGCAGAGACAACAAGCATGAAGGGGAAGACTTCCAGGAGGCATAACTTCTTCGTTTTTCGACCGATTGAGGTGTTGAAAGAGCCCAGATAGGGGTTTTTGGACGCTCTGAAGCCATAGGAACATTCAGAGTAGATTTATACTGAAGGGAAACCAAGATAAAGCCATTTTGATGCAGAGAAGATTCTGAGAAGGAGACGCTGTCGGACCATTTCTAGGAGCTCCGGACGTCCGTTTTGCGTGCCATTTTCTTTGCAGGGTTCTTGAGATCTGGACAAACATGACTAGATCAGTCTTGTAGCCATTTGGCATTGCAGTGATGTATTTTTGAGCTATTGAGCTGAAATAAAGAAGCCTCCCCCACAGAGACAAAGGCCCGGAGACGTAGGCAAAGTTGTGCCGAACTCCGTTATCAATCTGCGTGTTATGGTTTGCTGTCTATTATCTCATTTCATATATGAATATATGTATATGGATGTCATAATTCCTCTTCTTTCCTCATTCTTTCACTAAGTTTTCTCAAATGGTTAATTAACGCATGCAAAAATAAAACTCAACCATAAGTCATTAAAAGATCCTACGGATCAAGTGGTATCAGAGCTAGTTGACGTTTGGATTTGAGTTTTGCATGTTAACCAGGGAAAAGCTACAGCGTGGTGAAGGTGAGCTTGTTGCAGAGAATCCATTAATTGGGTTGAGAAAAAGAGCTTCTCACAGCGAGAAGATGGCATCGGAAGAAGGGATTTCTCAAGATGAGAAAGAGTTCCGGAAAACATTCCTTGCTATGTCGGAGATGGTGAAAGTTTTGTACGAAGATTACTTGAAACGGAAGCGACCAGTTTTGGGTGATTCTTCAAAGGGAAAAAGTGAAGAGGAATAGGACCATCCTCAGATTCCTCCTTCACCTCCATTGACACCTCCTTCTTCTCCTTCTTCTTCAAGTTCAAGTTCTAAATCTAGTGGAAAGAAAAATGTTCACAAGAATAAACATGAAATGCCATTGTTAAAAATTGATGTAAAATTTGAGTTGCCCATATATGATGGTGAAGTAAATGCAGAAAAAACTTGATAACTGGATTAGGTAGATGGAGGTATACTGCAGTGTGCAACAGATCAAGGATGAGGCCACACAAATCAAGTTGTCATCTTTGAGACTTGCAGGTATAACTCTTATCTGGTGGCAAAGCAAGCTGCAAAAAGGAACACAAAATGTGGGTAATGTATTTCCATCATGGAAGGATTTCATTTCTGCACTTAGGAAACAATTCTATCCTTTGGGTTATAAAGAAAAAGAAATAATTGAATGGC
>ML788290.1:314028-385933 GCA_009831015.1 Picea engelmannii | reverse complement strand
GCCCTCTTGCAAGCATTGCAAGAAAGAGGGACATGATGAGGACAGATGTTGGCAGTTGCATCCCGAGAAGAGGCCAAAGTGGTTCAAAGAAAAGAAGGGAACGCAAACAGTGGCAATGACATCAAAACCCATAGACTTGGGATTGGATTCAAGTGATGAGTCAAAGATTTCATTGGTTGGTATGACAGGTAAAAATGGTGAAAAGATTGATTGTTGAAGCAACTTGTTTCATATAAGGGTAATCATGCGACACACTAAGATAGACACATTAATCGACAATGGATCTCAATCTAATCTAATCTCAGAAGAATTGGTTAAGCAATTGGGGTTAAAAACACAAACTCATCACAAGCCTTACACACTTAAATGGATAAGAAATCATCATCAAATGCATATAACAAAGCAGTGCACAATCAAATTTGCAATTTCATCTAAGTATGTGGACGAAGTAACTTGTGATGTTGTGTCGTTAAGAGAATGTGGAATGACCTTCGGTAGTCCGTATTTATATGATCGTAAGGCAATCTTCTATAGAACAAAGAATCAATATCAATTCACTAAAGCAGGTCAGGATTATGTGGTGCATGCTCATCGTGTTAAAGCAAATAAAACACTTCAAACAATGGAACAATTAACGAATCCAGTGCAAGCATGCAACAAACCAATAATTGTTTCAAATGAAGTAATTGATCTTAAGCAAGAACAAGATATGGTTGTTGAATGGAAAATCAATCATAAATTGCTTCAAGATAAGCTCATGTCGTGCATATATCTAAAATATATAAGTTCATTTGCAGTCATCTTTTTGATGCTGTCATTAGCAATGTTTTCTACATGGATGATAGTAGCTTCAGTAAGATGTAACAAGGTTCAAATGGCTAACAATATACTGTCAGTTGTCATGATTGTGTTACAGTTGATCTTGATGAGACAGGTGCATAGGACAGATTTCAGAGACAGAGAGCAAGCCGGGTGGCCTATCCCGAGCTTGTTGACTGGTCAATAACCTTTTGGGGACCAAAAAGTCTTATTGTGGGGAGGTGCGATCCGAAATCGGATCCAGAAGCCTAACAGGGCTTGAAAAATGCTCAAAAATGAAAGTGCTCGGAATGCGACGAAACCAGTTCCATTGCGTCCGTCTCATCTTCCTGATTCCAACGGTATATTTACTTTGTCAAATGGGCTCCGTATGGAGAAGATATCGCGTTCTGTCCGAAAAGCCAAATAGGTAAAAAAAGGGATGATTGTACAGTCCGTCCAGTCCACGTGTCATGCTGATTTTGTAGACCGTATGGTCCATACATGTGACGTGGCATCTCCAACAGATGACACGTGGCATCCTCAGGTGACGACACATGGCAGAATGTAACTGGATGGTTTGGCGTATGGATGGACCAATGCAGGGGTGACACGTGTCACCACTGGAAGCGTGACACATGGCATGGATGATGTGGCAAGGTGACGTGGTAGTACGGCTTTCGAAAAGTGGCAGGCACATGGACCAATCACTGACTGACACATGTCATGGTTTGGTTGGTTGTAGAGGTGCCACGTGGCCTAGTCAAGGGCTGCCACGTGGCACCCCGTGATTGGTTCGTGGTTACATATAAAATTTGTAAGGGTTGCACGGGAGTCGAACTGGTGACCTCCCCTCCGGTTGTGGACTGGCAGGGCTGGGCTAACCGCCCGCCCGACCGGTGGTTCTTGTTAACCATTCGACATATATTGTATTTAAATTTTCAAATTGTAACCGTTGGTGGGGGGACGGGCCGGGGCTTAGCCCTGACCCACGGTCATTTGTTTCGCATATGCCCATGCCATTTTATATATCACCCAACCATTGATGCGCAGGGTTTAACACATAGCCGTGGTTCTATTGTATTGTTATATGACCATTGGCCACACGAAAAGGTGTGCGAGGGTGTTTCAAATATATAACCCGTGGTCCTATTATGTCCCATGTGACCTCAACCGGAGAGCGTGGGGTGTTTAAAACGGTTTCAAACCGTTAAGCCCTTCTTGTGATAGCGCGAGGTCCTATGACCCATACGCCCAGGTGCTAGGTGGTTAGGGGCTGGTGCACCCTTAACCGTCCTACGGTTTTCACCGTTGGCATGGTTGCACCCGGTGCTAGGTTTTCACGCTATTTATTGCGTGTGTGCCAGGTTCAATTGATAAGGGTGCAATTTGTAGATGCAGAGACAACAAGCATGAAGGGGAAGACTTCCAGGAGGCATAACTTCTTCGTTTTTCGACCGATTGAGGTGTAGAAAGAGCCCAGATAGGGGTTTTTGGACGCTCTGAAGCCATAGGAGTAGTCAGAGTAGAGTTATACTGAAGGGAAACCAAGCTAAATCCATTTTGATGTAGAGAAGCTTTTGAGGAGGAGACGCTGTCGGACCATTTCTGGGAGCTCCGGACGTCCGTTTTGCGTGACATTTTCTTTGCAGTGTTCTTGAGATATGGACGAACATGACCAGATCAATCTTGTATCCATTTGGCATTGCAGCGATGTATTTTTGAGCTCTTGAGAAGAAATAAAGAAGCCTCCCCCACAGAGACAAAGGCCCGGAGACGTAGGCAAAGTTGTGCCGAACTCCGTTATCAATCTGCGTGTTATGGTTTGCTGTATAGTATCTCATTTCAGATCTACATATATGTATATGGCTGTCATAATTCCTCTTCTTTCCTCATTATTTCACTAAGTTTTCTCAAATGGTTAATTAACGCATGCAAAATTAAAACTCAACCATAAGTCATTAAAAGATCCTACGTATCATGGCGGGTGATACATTACTACAGAGTATAGCCACTTTGGAGAAAAGTGGAACAATAACCCCCGAAGGCCTGAAGGTCGGGGTTCACTTGAGCCGTCGATCTTAGAGGATAGGTGTCAGGAGATTTGACACTCCGAAAGGATTTCCCTTCGGAGGTTAGTGTTTGTGAGTGCTTTGGAATTCGTCGAAGTGAAGAGTCCGAAGTAAGTGTGGTCCGTTTATCTTGAGAGAAAACGTGGACCGTTGATTCCCGTAAGCATACCCAAAATCCGTCGATTTGATAGTTCGAAAGATTTATGGTGTCATAGGTTGAAAACGTCTGAAGCACTGACACAGGTGCCTATTGTCTTGGCGTCTGGTCATATCCATGGTCGTATGCGATTGTAACCGGAGGGAATAGGCTAGGTCAAGAATTCAATTTAGAAGGTCGAACGTCGAATTCCCCGTTAGTCTATGAGTTAGCCGAGGACCAAGTCCAGTCGTTGGATTTGTTGGTGGATGGATTTCCGCCATAGAATTAGGGACGCTGGAAGTTCCAGGATATTGGAGAACTCAGGGAGAATCATATTGATTCAGACCCATGTGGAAGCCCCATGGCCCCGACCAATGAACACCTGCGGAATTTGGGAGAGGTATATCTACCAGCTTGGATCTCAGTTTTGAGCATGGAGACCATGGTTGAAAAGCTCTGGACGAGCATAATGGGATAGAGGCCTCGAAGGGAGGATTTGATTTCTCAATAAAGAATGAATTTTTGATGCCCCACCCTTGGTGTGTTACAATAAATCCCCTTTTGGGGAAATAATCGATTTATAGGAAAACATAACTAAACAAACTTTCAGGATAAAGCCGTGGAAGGAAGATGAATGATTGTCATCAAAAGATCGAAAAAACCCCTGAAATTTTATTATTATCTCATTGGATTCTTTCTACCACCAACTTCATTGTGTTATAACAACAATATATGTTACGTGGTGTGTTTTTCATTTTAGTTTTTACGGTCGTCTTTTGAGAATAGGTAACCTTCACTTTGTTAGTAGCAACGAACATGCACTCTTGTTGTAGTGTCTTAGGGATCGTTGTAAGGGGAGTTTGAAACTTTCTAATTTTTTGACAAGCATCATATCTTAGTGTGGGGTACGATTGGAATTGAGTGTTGTATAAGGTCTAATCTAAAATGATTTGAAAAAAATCATTTATGTTGAAATTCGACTCAACAAAAAAATATAAAAATGACATAGTTTTAGGCTGTTATAAGATTTTTTAGGTTTTGGATAGTTTCAGAGACCCTCAAAACTCTTGGGGCATGGAGGAAATATTCCCTTGGAAGTTTAAGTCATGGAACTCTGCTCGATACCTAAATTTATACCAATTTTTTTTTATCCTATGCCATCGCTACTCCATGGCCATCAATGTATCTCTACACCCCACCCCATGTCATCCATTTGATAAGTTAGAATTTGCATGCACAAGGATGCATTCATACCAACACCGAGTTTGTTTGCCTATATCTCTATAGTCTATCTTAAAACGACCTTTGTGAGAGTAGCAATGACAAGAAGAAAAGGGTGCATGATTTTTTTAGTAATTCTCACAAAATGGAATGGATTTAATGCTCATAATTTTCCATGCTCTAAAATAAACAAGGTGTAGTTGTAAAGAAAATTAGTCCTTGTTTATTGAATAACTAAGTTATGTACTGTTATACATAAGTAATGATGTCTCCAGGGTCTTAGTTCAATATTGAGTGATAACAATGTAGCTCTTGTGTTGAGGTCTCATTGTTTCTATTGCTCCATAACAATGTCGAGTCTAATAAGAACTTCCAAACTGACGACACCATGAAATGTGATTAACACAATTTAAGATAATGGAAATAGGTCTTATCATTACCCTACATTCAATTATTTTAGAGTTGTTGTTAGTACTTAGTATTAATGTTAAAAAATGTTTTTCACATATGCTCTTTTAACATTAGAGGGCATGAACAGATACAAAGAGTCTTGCTTTCTAGGTCTCTCTTCCTCAAAATAAAATGACTTGGCCGCCCTTGATGATTCCATAGTTTGTCTACAAAGACCTACCCCACTAGCATCGTTTAGAGACATGAGCACACATATGGTAAGTATAATGTCCCAATTTTGATCCCTCACTTAATTTATGATTAATTGTGTTTAACGCTGGTTTTATTTTGGCATGGATATTTTGATACCATGCCATGGTGATCTAGACATATTAAACATTATATATATTTTATTCTTTAGTTAATAAAGAAACCAAACATTTGACTGAGCACAAGCGCCTATAGGTGCTATGATACCACAAGTGGGGGTAAGTGAGGAGGCTTAAAGGGGGTTCTACAAGTCAAAAAAATCCCAAGCCACTTGGCTAAATTATTTTTGTGATTAACCATCTATTTTTCCCTTTGAATTATCCAATACCAATCACTCAATGCATGTAAGGGGTTGGTGAAAGAAGGACAATCCCTTGATCTAGGTGGATATTAGTGGCCACCCACCTCTTCCATTGACTCAACACGATTGTCCATCTTGGCAGTTTTATTATGATTTTTTGGGTCCTAAAATTCCAAGGTCGTTTTGAGGCCCTAAACGATGTTTATGGGGAAATTTCATGGCCTAGGTTTGTCTTTGACATACCAAGACCATGATGCAATATTTTCTTCCTTAGTTAGAGCTTTCTAATGAGCTACTATGTGTGCCAAACATAGATGGTATGCAAAATTTGTGCCACGAGAAGTTGATGTAGAAACTAACCACCCCATGATCCAGATTATTTTCGGCACGAAATGAGAGCGGAAATATAATAAAGAAATGTACAGAGATATCTCTGATATCCAATATTATAACATAAATGTATCAAAGATGCAACCATAAGAACATATATACAATAATACACAATTTTTTATTAATGAGCGAAAATGTACAAAGACTGTAAAATGCAGAATGAAAGACTCGCTAGAATAGTGGCGGCTTATATCTAAGAAGAGATGTGATGGCTACTCACATATGTGAGAAGATGATTTCACAATGAGGCTCCAAATAATTTTTTTATCATAAATAAAATCCAAAACCCTAACCCCGAAAGATGAAAAGCCAACAGTTTTGTGGACCCCGTTTTGGGTAGTTTGGTGTATCAACTTCCCAGGGGCATAACTTTGGCATATGATCTCCGTTTGGGGCACACGATAGATCGTTGGAAAGGTATAGTCGAGGAGATTCATTTTTGGGGCTCAATTAGAGCCTTCGAATTTCATTGAGAAGCTTGATCCCGAAAAACCTTCATTTAGGCCCTTAAAATGGCCCTTGAAGTTAAAAATTGTTAAAAATAGTAAATTACCAAAATTGCCAGAAAACTGCTTTGAGCTAGTTGGAAAAGGTGGGTGGCCACTGATATCTACCTTGATCACCCCGAGCCCAAAAACACCCTTTTGGCGCTTCACCTCCTAGGGTTACAATTTTAGACCAATAAGGTTCTTGCTTTATGTAAAAAAGCCATCCTTTCGGCCTCTTGTATTATCTTTTTGTGAATGAGCGTAGATGAAATCTCTCTCTCTCTTCAGAGATAAGTTACCACCATTCTAGCCAGTTTTTGTTCCACAATATTCCACATTTTTATTCATTAATAGAAGTTGGGTTTTCACCGTATCATTGTGCTCTCTGCTATATTCCTGTGTGTGTTTCATTTCATTCCCTATACAATTTGGATTAATGGTATCAAAGCAATCTACTCCTTGTTTTTTCTTGGTGCATGTCCTCGATGAGGTTAGGGTATATATAGTTGGTTCTTGAGCTAGTTTCATTAGGAGACAATCTCTCTCACTAGCCTAAGCAACCTCCCATGGTGGGGGAAAAGACAGATGACAGAGTAAGAGATCCTATCAAGATGTTGCTCGAGGAAGCACTCGTGTGCTAAAGGAACAAGATGATAGACAACTTCACCTAGATCCTTCAATGATTGCCGACGGTAGGCGAGACACCTTCAACAAGTAGCCGTTTCATAGGTGCGCCACCCTTCAAGGTACAAGTTAACTTTGGTATCCCTTTATTTGAAGGCTAGATAGATGCAGATGCTTTCAAAAAATGGTTAAAAATGTTAGAGGGTTATTACTCTATTCAAAATATTTTTGACACCGAAAATATTACCTTCATGCTCCTCAAAGCCCTTCCCCATGTCAAAATATTGGTGGGAAATTTACTGGGAGAGGCATAATGAAGATGAGTCTTTAACATTCATGATATAACCCAATTGGGCAGCCTTTGTTGATTCCATCAAGGATGAATTCTACCTTGTTGGAAGTTATGATGACTAGTACATGAGATGGATGACTCTGTGTTAGGAGAGAGACCAGACGATGTCGAAGTACACCAACATCTTCCATACCTTACTATTAAACATGGGTATCAAAGACTCTGAAAAACACCTAGTTTTGAAGTACCACAGTGGCCTACATAGGTACATACAAGTAAATATGGATTGCAGAGATGTATTTCTTGGACATCTTCTCACTGAGAGCCTCTTATCGATATGCTGTCAAAATCGAACACAAATTTAGGCAAAAAAATAAGAAGGTGTTTGGGTCTACAAATTTTCCACAACAAAAGTATGGTAAAGGCATCCCTAACTCACAAATCAAGGGACAAATAAGGGAGATCCAACCTCGAGACAACTAGTCCAAGCCGCAGACAAACAAGGGAAATGAGAACTCGAAGAATGACACTGGAAAGTGGTGTGAGTCCCACGAAATCCCCTAGCACAACATTGATGAATGTCACTCCAAACAATCATTATTGTTCGAGCTTAAATAAAAAGAGTCAAACCCTGACTTAGAATTTGATTCAGAACAATATAAGGGAAAGTGGATCATTGATGCAAAACCTAGTGCTACCATCACAACCACAAAGATCAAACAAGATGAGTCAAAGGAGATTGAGGAGGGGGAGTGCCTCTTCCATTTGCAGATGTGGGTGAAAGGGACCCTACTAAATTTAATTGTTGACACCAGGAGCCAGAAGAACCTGATATCAACTAAGGTCATCAAGATATTGAAGCTTTAGATAATGCCACACCCCCAACCATACACCATTGGTTGGTTGAGCTAGGAAAGATACCTTCGTGTCATCTAGTAATGCTGCTTTTCCTACGACATCAATCCCTTCAAAGATGAGGTACTGTGTGATGTTTCCTCACTCAAAGTTTGTGATGTTCTTTTAGGACAACCCTATATGTGGAAACACCATGATTTTTATGAAAACTGACCTCGTAGTGTCATTGTTACTTTGGGAGGTCAGCCCTACATGGTACCATAATTAGTTTTGACTACTGTAATTTCAATGATCTTGAAAAAATAGTGCTAAAGGTAATTCCTCAAACTACTAAATTCTCCATCTTCATGGTTTAATCAAAATGTGAATGAAAGGTCACCGCGACCACCACAACTTCATCACATGGTTTCTATACACAATATAAGCAGGTGGATAGGGTTGTAGACGAATATAGAGACACATTTTCCTCACCTGTAGGGGTGCCTCTGCACTTTCATGTCAAACATCCCATTGAATTGATACCTAGTTCCCCATTAAACAATGGTCCAATATGTAGACGCTCACTTTTGGAGAATGAGGAAATAAAAAATTAAATTCATGAGCTCATCAGAAAGGGACACATTCAACTGAGATCCTCACCTTGTGGCAGCCCAATTGTGTTGGTGTAGAAGAAGGATGACACATGGCGAATCTATATTGATTATAGATCCTTGAAAAAAATCACCATCAAGAACCGATACCCGATCCCCCAAATTAATAATCTTCTTGATCAACTTAAGGGTGCCGAGTTCTTTACTAAAATTGATCTAAAGTTAGGCTATCACTAGGTTCTGATAGAATAAACTGATGTATGGAAGACACCTTTCAAATCTAAAGAAGGCACTTTTGAGTGGTTGGTCATGCCTTTTGGCTTGACTAATGCTCCAATGAAATTCATGAGGATGATGGATGATATCTTGTGACCATTCACAAACTCTTTGTGGTTGTATATTTGGATGAAATCCTCATCTTCAACCGAACATGGGCAGAACATTTGCAACACATTCAATAGGCCTTTACCACCTTGCGACAACACGAGTTATATGCCAATTTGGAAAAATGCTCATTTGGCATGTAAATAATTTAATACTTAGGATATATTATGCATGAACATGGGGTGCATGTGGACCTAGCCAAGACCCAAGTCATGGGGTGCATTCCAACGGCTCTGAAAGAGCTTCACAACTTCTTGGGTCTCGTCAACGTCTACTATAGGTTCATGTTGGGGTTCTCTCATATCACTTGGCCCCTAAGTCAAGTAACCAAAGGTGGAGATAAATCTAAGTTTTCTAGGTTTGAATCACAACATAACATTCTAGGATCTGAAACACCGCCTCTTCTTTGCACCAGTCCTCTTGTTTCCATACCTACAACAACCATTTCATATTGAGACGGATGCAATAGGGTTAGGATTAGTGTTAGGGTTTTTACATTTAGGGTTCTTGATTTATGTTAAAATACCATCCTTTTAACCTCTTGTATTATATTTTTTGAATGAGCGTAGCCGACATATCTCTCTCTTTAGAGATAAGCTACCACCATTCTAGCTAGTTTGTGTTCTACAATATTATGCTATTGTATTCATTAATAAAAGTTGGGTTTTAATTATATTACTGTGCTCTTTGTTATATTCCTATGTGTGTTTCATTTCATTCCCTATACAATCTGTATCATCCCTAGTTATGAGAGCATGAGAAAAGTACCCTCATGATGGGAATGTTAAAATTAAATGGATGTAAGAGGTGGGCAACATAGTCATCTCACCAAGTCATGAAGGGTATGGTTGAGTACAATCAATTTGGGGAATTATGAGAGTAAAAAATGCATGGGAAAAACATAGAGGAAATTTGAGTAGAAGAGAGAATTGAGTTTTGAGAAGCATGAAAGTGAGAAAAAGAATGAGTGGATGTAAAGAAAGAGAGCTAGCCATAGTGTGTGAGGAAGAACATCCATGTAAGCAAGTGTTTAACACCTTGAAAAGAGAAAGAAACTGAGATAAACTGTTCAAGTTACACGACTTACCTGGGACCTTGGTAGGCACACACTGAAGAGAACTAGAGGGGGATATTTCTGAGGGACTATGCAGCATAGAAGGGAGAAATCTCCTTATGGTGTGTGGAGCAGGAATTGGGGTGCCCAAAAGATGTTTCTATTCCTAAGAACTTAGAAATGATATTCTTGTCAAGTAAATACTTGGTATGAGTTAGAGAGACCGCCCATAAATCCCATAGATTTCCAATTTCACCCTTGTGGTTTCATATACTAGCTAGAGAGTGACATATTATAGAGAGATTGACATGGAGTAGAGCCTACACTTGGGTGGAAAATTTCTCGCCCTCAATCAATTGTTTGGACAATAACTTATAAATAGACAAGTCTCTCATTTATGCTCTATAAATTCATATGTATGTTTAATTTACAAAAATTTGTAAATTATGTGAAACAAAATCGGGTTAACTAGCTAGAGAATTGAAGGAATGTATATTCTATGTTTTCTATGTACAAAAAGGATTCATCATGTTGGTCTTATCTCTTTGAATTAATGCTATAGAAATAATGTGACTAGAATTTTGAAAAGAAACAATGTTTAAATTTATGGAAATGAGGATTGTGAATGACGTTTCTTTCCTTTACGAAAATTAAGAAACAAGTTAAATATTTGTGGTGTTTTCTTTATGGACTTGCCATGATTTCAGGTGTGTTGTTTTGGGATTCTTGTATTCAGAACATATCAATAATTCCAAGCCTATGCCTTTCATTTTTAGTGCACATCCTTTATTTTAATGATATCACCCTCACTTATAATTTAGCACCAAGGTAATCTGTGTGAATAGTTCTACTTGTGCAATTGAGTTTAATTGGCTATAGATTGCCTTTGAAAAATAACAATTCATAAATCTTTAGTTGGTTATCCCCTTTGAAAATAAATTCATGCTTGTATAGTTTGAACATTGGGTTGAAATCCCCCTTGAAACCATTGTGTATCCTCCTTAAAGAGTTGTTTGAATTCAGATTTCATGGTAGATTTTTTGCGTTTTTCCCTGAATGGAAAAAAATTAAACTTTGTTGTAACCTCTATCAAGTGTTTTAACTGAGAGTGAATTCGAACTCAAACAAAGGTCTCTCCTATCGGTGCCCAAAACTCATATTTGAAGTTTGTGTTTGACTTACCTTTACATAAGAGCCTTAAACTATCTTCCAATTAACACTCAAATAGGCCCTTTCCTTGTCACCCTATACGACCTCTCTTATTGGTTTTTATAAGCATCCTGAGACCATGGTATATTTCTATTAATGTTTTTTTTTGGGAATTGGTATGCACATAAATCTTTCCTGTGGTTTTTTGGAGATTCAATTTGAATGGGATGTAAATACATAGGGAGTTCTTGGAAAAAGGGATAATGTTTGAATCTTGTTATAATTCCCATTAGATTCTTATTGAGAATAACAAATCAAGGTTGAATAAACCTCATTTCTTGAGTATACAATGAGAATTTATTGAATCAGATCCTAAATTCTACCTTTGAAATGGCACCTAAATTTGTCTTCAACCTTAAACCCATTTTTCCATCAACAATTGATAATAATTTTTCCCAACAGTGATTGGAAAGAATTTACTTCCATTATAAATTGGTAGAAATTTTTCCATCGGTTCCCCCAAATCTCCTTGGTCTTCAAATATTTAAATGATTTTGGCATTGGTGCCCCTAAATTTCTTTGTCTATGATGATGGAAGGGATATTTGGCATAAATGCCCTAGGCTTTCTTTGTCATCGGTGATTAGAAATGCCTTTGTTGTTAAGAAATAGAACACACAAGACATGAAAAACAATATGAAGGAAAATACCTCAAGTCATCTTATTCAAATATTCACACCAAAGTTACAAATATATAACACAATGGGTGATGCCACCTCATAGATATATTTTCTCTATATTCTAACACCTTGCATGGTGACTAGGCTAGGAAATATTAACTAAATCATTGTGTCAACACTTGAGAATAAATAACTATTATCCTAAATGAATAATACAATTTAAGGTGACAATAAGACTCAATTATTGGTAAGGTAAGACATAGGCTAATATTCACCCCTCCCCCCCAATCACAAGTCTATATTTTTGTACCATCTAAGCAATAAACACTAATGCAAAAGCTGATACAATGGATCTTTCAAAAGCCTCTAATCTTAGCTTCAATGAAAAATCTACCAGAAAAACCATCAAAAATGGATGTTGGATGATTCATCTTGGATGAACTAGAAAAGAGTTGAAATCTAGAAGTGGACAACTACCAATGTTTGAACATTTCCTAATTACTTAAAATTCTAATCAATTTCCAAGTAAGTTAGCTAGAATAAGTTGGCATCTTCTTCTAATTGGTGAACATGTAGTATCACCAACTAAAGTGCTCTTTGAATATGGTGATTTGGGATGACCACTAGCCTTTTTTGACACTTTTAGGTGTCAAACAACATCCGTATGTAAATATTAAGGGATTTTTCCCATGTGACCTTGCGTCAAGTCACATTAGAGAAAGACTGAATCAAGAAGACTGGAATCTACCCTCACAAACAAGTATGCAAACAAGAAATGACTACTTTTTACTAGGAGAGAGAAGGAAAGGAGAAAGGAGAAGACTTGCACCTTAAACCCTTTATTCGATGTCAATCCCCGCTCCTACTTCTTGAAGCACTCCTAGTCTCTGTTGGAACCAACCTGCAACATGAAACCAAGATAATTCTGCACAAGGTGGTTATAGGTTCAAGTAGGATATATTATGTGTATAAATCAAAGCATATATGAACAATGAAAAAATATAACATTGAAATGAACACAAGATA
The DNA here is from genome assembly GCA_009831015.1 of Picea engelmannii. NCBI lineage: Eukaryota > Viridiplantae > Streptophyta > Pinopsida > Pinales > Pinaceae > Picea > Picea engelmannii. The sequence goes on along the minus strand of ML788290.1, from coordinate 373,211 downwards.
GGAGGGGAATATAACTCTTCTATTATTAACAATATGTGAAAGTTGGTTACAACTTGGTTCAAATTCCGGCACTGCTTCACAGCCAACTGCCCGGGTTCTTCCATAAGTCCTTCAAGCATCAACTCAACAACGAGGCTCTTCCTTAGATAACCCAATAAGGATAGGAATACACCTTATGGATATATAGGAGAGGAAGGAATACTGGAAAAAGAGTTTCCAGGTTAGGGGATGCTACTTAGAGAATGAAGGGATTAGGGAAGATTTCTAAATCTCAACAACATAACCTTACCCCATCAGAATTTTCCCCATATTTTCCCTCGGTGGTACTTTTATACCATCCCAAAGAGGTTGGGGAGGTTGAATTCTGTTTAGTATGGGCTTGGGGACGTTGGGAAACAAGCCCAATAAAAAAACCCATCCAAAATTGTGGAAAGATTTTATTTTTCATAAATTTTTAGGGCATCTGCGGGTTGCAAGCTTGCAAGGCGCAAATGTCTGCGTGTTGCATAAAGGAAACCTGTGGATATATGAAAAAGCCAAGTTTTTAAAGTAACTTGATGAGGAGAGTTTGGGATTTTACTTAGCAAGCTAGGGAAAAGGGTAAGGCCATGTCACAAATTCATAGGTGTGGCAATTTGTGCTATAACATATGAACCCTAATGTGTGAGGTCAGAAGGGAAAAATGGTGGCCGAAATACATTATAACTCTGAGAAGCGAGGGTACAATGAAGTAAACTTAGGAAGGTTCCCAAACAATTGATCCAAAAATAGAAACCATTAGCCAAAATCAAGTAAGAGTATTCTCTTCCCAATTCGGGCATACCCATGCTCAAGAGTGATGTAAGAATGGCCTCCAAATCAAGTACATTGTAGATCCATGGTACATATGAACATATGAGAAATGACCATGGCTACGAACAATACATAGTGGATCCATGTGGTATATATGAAGTAGCAAGCATGGCCATGAGGAATACATAATGGATCCATGTGAAAGTAGATAATAGACACGAATAGATACATAATGGAGCTATGTCTAAAAAAAACAAAAACAAAGGATATCTAGGATCAATGGAGTGAACAAGGTGATCCTTTGCAAGTACCAATGTCTGTGGAGTGGTACAATATGTCAGGTTGGAGCACAAAAAATGTGATGCTTGTACTTCACCCGAAGTCTTCAAAACAATTCATTGTAGTATGAGTCTACACTATGCGAATAGATGTGCTGGGGTTGAACATAGTGAGACACTGTTTGATTACCGATCATTGATGTATACCGTTAACAAATGTGAGACAATCCACCGATGATGATAATGGGCATCAAGTCACCATGGTACAATCTGACAAGTGGGAATACATGAGTTGATGTCGAATGCCTGGTAGAATCTATCGAGTAGGGGACATTGATGTATTCCCACTGTCAATAGTGAGGGAACCTACCACTAATCACTGCAAGCCCCAAGGTACCAAATATGACTCTAGATCCATGTCCTAAAGAAAGATGTGCTGAAGTCGATAGGAATAGATCCATTGGAAGGAAGGAATTAAGGCATCCTTCATTATATAGCACGAGGGGTAGTAGAAGACCAAAGATTTGGAAGGAATCAGACGAAAAGATTGTAAGGACCACACCGAGGTACGACTCTGACATGCACCTGATGGAATAGTGCATGGAAAAGACTCTTTGAATAATATCCAATAATGAAGACTACTGAAAAAGATGAGGAATCCTCCAATGGGGTCAAATGGAAACCAATATACCACACAAATCCCTATGTGTGATGATTGTTGTTGATGTTGAACATAAGGGAAACCACTCAGTTAGCGACCAATGATGGTTTTTCATCCATTGAGTGCAAGATCACCTATCAATAATGGAAATAGGCCAAGGTGCAACTCTAGGTCATACTCCCAGAGCAATGTGTCAGAGTCGATAAGAGTAGAACCGCCAACAAGAAGTCAATGGGGACCTTCTATACTAGCATGAGTAAAGGACAACGATACTTGTGATGACGAAACATACTTGACTGAATTGGGAAGGATGACAAGCAAGGTCAGAGACTAACTGTAAAATGGACGACTCAGGCTGAAACTTCCATTGAACAAAAGCACGACACATTATGTGACTTAGGCATCGTGGATGATAAACTAGGATACATTTGTGACACAAGAAGCATCAACAAACACTCCATATGGTTGGAAGAATAACCAACCAGGGGAGATTATACTAAAAAATGAGAAAAAGTCTCCTAAATCCATACTAAACCCAAAATGATGAGATATTGANCAAAAAAAAAAAAAAAAAAAGGATATCTAGGATCAATGGAGTGAACAAGGTGATCCTTTGTAAGTACCAATGTCTGTGGAGTGGTACAATATGTCAGGTTGGAGCACAAAAAATGTGATGCTCGTACTTCACCCAAAGTATTCAAAACAATCCGTTGTGGTATGAGTCTACACTATGTGAATAGATGTGTTGGGGTCGAACATAGTTGGACACTGTTTGATTATCAGTCATTGATGTATACCGTCAACAAATGCGAGAGAACCGACCGATGATGATAATGGGCATCAAGTCACCATGGTATAATCTGACAAGTGTGAATACATGAGTTGATGTTGAACGCCTGGTAGAATCTATCGAGTAGGGGACATTGATGTATTCCCACTGTCAACATTGAGGGAACCTACCACTGATCACTGCAAGCCCCAAGGCACCAAATGTGACTCTAGATCCATGTCCTAAAGCAAGATGTGCTGAAGTCGATAGGAATAGATCCATTGGAAGGAAGGAATTAAGGCATCCTTCATTATCTAGCACGAGGGGTAGTAGAAGGCCAACGATTTGGAAGGAATCAAATGAATAGATTGTAAGGACCACACCGAGGTACGATTCCGACATGCACCCGATGGAATAGTGCATGGAAAAGACTCTTTGAATAATATCCAATAATGAAGACTACTGAAAAAGATGAGGAATCCTCCAATGGGGTCAAATGGAAACCAATATACCACACAAATCCCTATGTGTGATGATTGTCATTGATGTTGAACACAAGGGAAACCACTCAGTTAGTGACCAATGATGGTTTTTCATCGATTGAGCGCAAGGTCACCTATCAATAATGGAAATAGGCCAAGGTGCAACTCTAGGTCATACTCCCAGAGCAATGTGTCAGAGTCAATAAGAGTAGAACCGCCAACAAGAAGTCAATGGGGACCTTCTATACTAGCATGAGTAAAGGACAACGATACTTGTGATTTCAAAACATACTTGACTGAATTGGGATGGATGACAAGCAAGGTCAGAGACTAACTGTAAAATGGATGACTCAGGGTGAAACTTCCATTGAACAAAAGCATGACACATTATGTGACTTAGGCATCATGGATTATAAACTAGGATACATTTGTGACACAAGAAGCATCAACAAACACTCCATATGGTTGGAAGAATAACCAACCAGGGGAGATTATACTAAAAAATGAGAAAAAGTCTCCTAAATCCATACTAAACCCAAAATGATGAGATATTGAATGAAGATTGTGCTTTGTTCAAGGGAGAAAAAACTGTTACCAATAAAAAGAGATAGATGCTCCCCCCCCTCTTTTTATTTTATTTTTTATTTTTTTTGGTGTTTTTCATATTATTAAATCCTGAAAAATAATAAAAGAGTGATATAGTACATTAAAGTGGAGGAAATGAGTGTCACGGGAAAGAAAACGAGGTCCAAAGTGAAAGGAACATACCTATTCTCAAAGCAAGGAAAACATGTGCAGTATAAGGATACTCAGGGAATGTCTACTCCAGGGATAAAGGTGTCGAGTCACAAAGGCATAAATTGCAATGCTGGCAATTGGTATGAATGCATAAGCAAGTGGTTCAACAATAGCAAGACAAATTCAACATTAGGCCAAAAAGTGCAAGCACTCAATATACAATGCAATTGGAACTCAACCTCATGTTCTTTTTCATAAATTTAGTCTCCTGAGCCCGAAAAAGAGTAAAACAATACCAAGGAGAACTCTTTTAGTCAAATTTGACTAGAGTATTCCTTTTTCATAATTAGTCCATTTGGTCTAAAAAAGGGTAAACTTGCACCGAATAGACATCCTTTCAAATCAGTTTAACGAGTGTGAAAGAAAACAAACTCACTCGACAATCTTTTTATTTTTAAGGAGTCTAAAAAGAGATTAACCAAGACTCCGTAATAGAGGGAGTCTTGTAGGTAATAGCTAGAAGAAGATTGAGTAAGAAGAATGAAATTCATATGCAATGTCATGGCGGGACTAAACATGACTCCCAATCCTAATAGAAAACTTGCAACATGAGCACCATAATACAAAGGGATTCTAAACTAGGATTCCCGTGGAAGGTAGGCTCTACCACATGAATCACAACACTTATAAAAAACAAAGAGAGTTCTGTGTTGCAACTCAGTGGGGTTGATCCTAAGGAAAAATGAAACAAGAAATGGACAATGCAAAAATGCATGGAGGGGAAAACATAACCTATATGCCAGTTTCAAGATCATTACTTGTTAGAACAAATCGACATAGAGAAAAGGTACCAAAGAAAATGTCTCCAAAGTCCTGTATATAAGACCAAAAATGCTTACCCAGAAGTTAATAAGTAAAATATAGAAACCTCTGATAAAGACAAGTATTAAGGGATACATAACTTAAAAACAAGAAACCCTAAAAATATAGTATGTACATAGTACCACACAACCTTGTGTCTTATGCATAGTAGTTCTCCAGGTAGAGCACATTTCTAGGCTCAAGCCAAGGGTTTCGTTAGTAACCAACTACTAAAGCTTCCAGTTCAGGAGGAGGTCGAAGATCCATAATCGTAGCTTCAAGGATGGCCTCATCTAAAGGAAACTCGACATCCATGAAATTGGGGTTTGATAATGCATAAATACCAGGGCTCGAGGTCTTACAAACAACATGATCAGACTCAACAGGAAATGCCAGATTACTCGAGCCAATAGGGAGAAGCAAGGGATCCCATGCCCCCATCGGATAAAACACCTGATAAATTGTCGAGACCTTGTCTCGAAAGGGTGAACATAACTGTAAAGGATCCTTCTCAGGAGAAATTGAACACCAAGGATAAGACACCACATAATTCACTCGTGGCGGCGAAGAGGCTACTTTAACACTAGAAACACATAAAGGGGAAACCTGAGCTGAAATCGAACTAGGATGGTGATTATCATATGAAAGATAATTGATAGTGACAATGCTTCATTGTGAGAGAAATGCATCACACGAAATACCTTAGACACCACAACTTTCATCGCATATACATGATCATGCATAATAAGCAAATTAAATTCTAAAGGGATTGGCACCACTAATAGATTGACGAGGACAATCTTCCCACCTAATATGATAGGCAACTGAGAAAGAATACCCAGACACTCGCTAGGTCTTCTGTCAAAATCCAACAACTCACTATTAACTGACACAATCTTGGGAGAACTCAAAGCTTACCAAGCTGAGGATGATAAAATACTTAAAGAGGATCCTTCATCTACAATACTTTGGAAAATTCCTAATTTATTGATTCCAACCACTATCTTGAAGGGTGGAGAATACGGAAGGTGAGGCTCTATAATATCATTCCAATCAAAGGAAAACATCCTAGTACTTTGAGGGGGTGTACTTGAATAGAGTGGAATGCCCCCTTGTTCATAACGTATTGAACTGGAAATGCTAAGGACACAGTCAAAAGACACATTACTCCCCAAAAGAAGAGTGGGATCGACTAAAGATTGCATCGATGAGATCACCTCCTTAGACTTGTCACTCTCCAAGAGAAGAGTGGGATCGATTGAATATTGTATCAATGTGACCACTTCCTCAACCATTGGTTGAATAGGATGTAATACAACATGGTCAAGATATGCATCACCTCCCAAAATGAGACTGGTGTCAGTAGAAGATTACATCAACATGACCTCTTTGTCAACCAAATATTGATTAGATTGTTGGGAAATTGAAGATGACTTAGAAGTAGAAGGTTCTTTAGACAAGGACCACGCTTCTTGTACCATGGAAATGCCAAGGCACAAATAATTAAGGTGATCTACTTTTCAAATATTACAAGGGAACTTGGGATTACGTCCTATACATCTAGGTTTCTCAACCGTATCAATGCCCCCAACATGACTTGTAGTGGTTGGTGGGTTGCCCCCAACATGACTTGCAGTGACTAGAGTTGTGCCTCGAACATGACTTGCAGTGGCTAGTTGTTGGTCTTCAACATGAATTGCATAGGTTTTTTTTTATGTAATTCTAGTATGACTCACAGTGATTCGACTCATGCCCCCAACATGACTTGCAGAGGTTGGGCGCTGGTATTCAAATTGACTTGCAGAGGTTGATGACATAATTCTAATATGACTCACAATGATTGGAATCATACCCCCAACATCAATTGCAGAGGTTGTATGTGTAAATGTGTTGAACCTGCACATAATAGATCTAGCTAAACAATGATACAAACATTTGCAAAGAGAATTGGAGAAAGAAGAAGAAGAAGAGAAATAATGAAAGAATTCTCATTAACCGTTGTGAATAATGAATAATTTACACATGATATACTCTGTGTAACTCAATGAGTTCGACTGGAGGATAACCAATGCGCCATAGTGGTGGTCTAGAGTGATTTGTACACACACCAACAGTTACGAGAGTGAAATTCCACCTAGTCTAGTCTCTTAGGCAGTTACGGGAGTGGACTGCCACCTAGTTGAGTTAAGTAGTCAACTAGTCTTCAGTTAACTGACTGAACAGAGAGTAGTGAGGAGTTAACTTAGGGAATCAAGGCTAATTTTCCACTCCGGTGATGATACCAAGGCAAGGTCGAATTAGCATGGTGATGATCCCAATGTTGGATGGTGACAAAACCAATGCAGCATCTAAACTCCACTCAACTAGTCAAACTGAAGTGTCAACTGAAAGAGAATATTCTCCAAGTGGAATATTCTCCCCTAAATTATAGGAGACTAGATAATGACTAATTATAACTAATAAACAAGGAAAAACCTTAGGAAAAATAAATCCTAGGTGTGTGTGAAGTAACTCCAACAGTATATTGATCTTCAACTTTACTTGCAGAGGTTGATGACACGATTCCAATATGGCTCGTAGTGACTAGACTCGTGCCCCCATCATGACTTGCAGAGTCTAGGTTCTGGTCTTCAACATGAATTGTAGAGGTTGATTACGTAAGGCCAATATGACTCGCAGTGACTGGACTCGTTCCCCCAACATGACTTGTATAGGCTGGTGACTTCTTCTTCTTACTCTTCCTCTTCCTCTTCCTCTTCCTTTTAGACTTCTGGTTACTAGTATCAAGACTTTCACCATAAGAGGGAGAAAAATAAGGAGAAAACTTCACTGGTGCAAAAGATAAAGGATCAACATCCATTTGATTCCCATGACATAAAGTTCTTATCTGAGAAGAATCAAGAGAATTCAGGACATTTGGTGTGGTCCAGAACCAAATCGATAGTCCTACATTCAACCCAAGAATGTTCAATGTGGCCATTAAGGGGGCACCAACATTTCCAAATAAAGGAAAATCATAATAACCCCCTTTGGAAGGGGTCCCTTGGTTGGTATCCTCAAGAAATTTGGCCATATCATTCTTATGCACAGGTTCATCCCTTGCGGAATTGTTCATGTCCATAAAAGTCTCATGCATAGATTCTGACAAACTAGTGCTATAAAAACCCATGCCTTCTAGGAGGAGGCTCCACACTTTCAAAAGAGAGACCATGGGTCATTCCTGACCAGTAGAGTGGTTGGTCAACCACCCTAAATCAATGATCCAAAATCAGTGATACTAAAACAACCTAAGGTTAACTATACAAAGCAACACTCCAATAGAAATCCCTAAGAGAAACATTGCAAGCAAAAAAATTTCCAAATATTCTGCCTAGGTGGATAAGGTCCTGAGTCCAAAGCAATGAAAAAGTAGAAAGGTACCTTCCAGATGAAGGCATATGTTGATTAAGTCCCGTGGACAGATGAACAAAGGAGTGAGAAGTAGTTATCCCGACCTCCACTAACCAGTCTTATCCGATGAAAGTACCCACGCTTCGTTGGGAACCCTCCAACAGTAGCAAAAAATGTGATAAGAAATATACCCCAGGTACCACGATAAGCCCCCGTAGTCACCTCTGAGATCCCTAGGAAAATACACTAAGGTCATCAACTTGTAGTCAGTGTCCGGGGTTTACAGTCGACAGTCAGGATTGAACACATGGTTAGGGTAACTAATCCCGAAGCTTCGAAAGTGTCGCTTCTCATGGAGGTAAAGGCACTAGAGAAACCCCCAATATATGATCTCTCCACTACGCTTAGTCAATATTCGGAGGGGAAATATACTTGGATCTCCTTCATGAAACCTCGTGTTTAGCTCATGTGTTAGAGGAGGCTCCTGACTATACTTATATGACAGTTGGATTTGAGACTCTCCCTATCTCAGACTCCTATGTTTTCTCAATGGCCTTGGAGAGTTATCTCTCCAATCCTAATCCAAGGCGCTAACCCTAAACTTGTTTATGAACACTAGAAACAAAGTCTATTACATTTTAAGCTTAGCGTTCATTTTAGTGGTTGTTTTTACTCAAGGGGTATGGATATGCAACTGATGTTGTTTGAGACACTTGCAAAAATGAAACTTATAAAAACACTGATCAAAAAGCCTTTACACTAATTCTTTAAATGAAAAAAGAGTTTCAACAAGAAAATGCATGAACAATCCTATGCTAGTATCTTTTTCCTTTTCAAATAACAATGCAAACAATGCAGAGAAAGAAAGAAACTTAACTAGCAGAAAAATAGGTTTTTTGTTTTCTTCTATCAAAGCAAAACTAACAAAAGATGCTAAAAGAAATTGCACGATACACGATTCATGGATTTTTTTTTCAAAATGCAAATAATTTTCTTTAAAATACAAGCGAAAAATAAGCCAAGAACAATGGGAAACCAAGAGCAAGATATTTTATGATCTGAAGGTTTTTCACAAGCTTAGACACATTAATACAAAGCAATCACGAACTTAGGAAGCCCAGGATAACATGGAGAAACCCATAAAACTCTTAGAGACTGAAGAAATAATTTTTTTTCACAAATTTCTCACAGGTCCACGACTGTGTGAACTGAGACTCCAGGACCTGAAATGCAAATCATGGGTAATTCCAGGACATGTTGTTGCACTTTACAGGGTTGAAATCCTACACTCACAATTGGAACTGCGATTTTGTTGTTCATCATTGACGAGTAAGTTTCAATACCATAGTTTCATTCATATTTATTCTTTATTGTTTACTATTTACAGTTTGCAAGTCATAATGTTTATGTATTTATTCATCATTCCTATCCTGCAAAATTTCCATAGAGGTTGGCATATCTTTTCCTCCTTCTCTTAAATTTTCCTCCAATTTTTTCCCCAAACTCTGCACCATGTGTATGCCAATGTCGTTTGCACAACTCTGGCTGTCATTTTTTCTAGCATCACAAATCCCGATCCTTTTCCTCATGTGACGAAGTGGAAATCTAACGCCTCAATTGAATAAGGAAATTCTTTAGCCTGCCCACCATCCCCTCAATGATATTCCCACCTTGCCCAAGAATGAGTACCTGCATGCCTTTGCAAAATGTTCTTGTAGAAGAAAAATGCAGGTAGGTGTAGAAGGGCTAAGTATGATACAAAGGTAACCAAGCTGCAACAAAATTGCACACGATTGTCAGGCATTATCCATCTTTATCGGTGACATATTTCAGTAAGTTATAAAGAAAAAGTTCCAGGACCTGAAATGCAAATCCTGGGTAAAGGATGAAGATAAAACACAAAACGAGCCAGGTCCAAACATTAATGCTAATTTCAGAGTATCCTCCTAGATGATAATTAGAACTCTTATAAGGGTTCAACCTTCCAATAGTTGCTGAGAAGACGAAAAAAATATTGTTAAACTGTCAAATTTCTTTTGGCCAATGGGCTTGACAAACAAAAAATTGTTAGGCCAATGTTTTGTGATTTTCTAGATAAATCTCTTCTATATAGTTTATATAATGGTATTTACACACAGAAAATTGTCGGGACAATGTTTTGCGATTTGCTAGCTAAATACTCAATCTTTGTACTGAGAAAATTGATACTATTGTTTTATTTTCATTATCTCTTCTATATGGTTGGGCACAAACTATAGCTTTGTTTCTCTGTCATATGCTATAGCAACCACAAAGCACTGTATTTGAGATGAACAAAGGTTGAAGGATACATAGTAGAGTTGGTATGCATTCCCAAACTTATACTTATCTTTTTTTCTATTTTCATATTATCTAAACATAACTAAGAAACATCTTGAGAAACACAACTTAAAAGATGGAGCAAGAAATAGATGTTGAATGCTATCAAATAGATGCACACTCCATTGTACATGAAAACATCGACCAGGTATTGCGTAACAATCCCCTTTTCAGATTAGCTGCATTTTCATATACTGTAGGAGATTGCCTCTTCGATGCATTTCAAGTTCTATTGCACTTCCATTATTCCTCGATTGAGCTGCCCAATGGATTGATAGATCATTTCTTGTCTTATTTAGAAAATGGAAACATTGAGGCATTAGAGTTGTATCAATACAAATTGGCATATGATTTTCTTTACCAATTGCATGGAATACATGATGTCAGTACGTATCTTTCAAAGATGCGGTTCTCTGCATCTGCAACCCTACCTCCACACAAGAGAGGACTTTTGGAGATACGTTCTGTATACGTTGGCTAGCCAAGTGGCTGAATATATCAATTGGAATTTGGTCATTAACAAGAAAAAAAAGATATCTACTATTCAACAAAACTGCATCTAGAGATCCATATTGTATCTTGTTCCATGATGTCAATCCTCTAAGTGGTCATTATGAACCACTACTCTATAAAAAATTATCCATATGGAATCTTGGAGGATTTGATATTTACTTGTCCCTAACCTGCAACGGCCTTCAATCCCATTGGAAACGACTTATGCATCATATGAACTCTCATGGATTACACATAGCAACAACTAGTACATCTAACTGTGGAGATAGTCTGTTCAATGAAATCTGCTATTTGATAGCAACGGAGTTTGATGTGCATTCACTGTGCCTTTACACTGTACAATCCTTTTGCAATGCAATTATAGGTGGCAGTCAACAGACATTTGACTGCTTGGATCAACACCTTCTACCATATCTCATAGAAAGTATGTTGACAATTGAAAGTTGGCAACAATATCTTGTAAATATGGCAATGCCATATGAGAAAAGAAATATAGAGGGTGGGACATTTTTTTTACACTGGATATGTGTCATATTCAGAGTAAATATCCAGGTCTGGTCAAGCCTTTCAGACGATATTGTCCATTTTTACTATATTGATTCAAACTACGATAAAACAATTGACATCATATCGTCGAAAATAGATACACCACACATCCATTATCAACCTTTGATAAGAAATACTTCTAGTTCAAGATTCACTGTCCATGCCAACCAAACTGCATCAAATCTACATAAGCATCGCATGCTATGTAGTCACGATGAAACTCATCCCAATTGTCATCTGGTGATAGAGAGATTAAAAAAAAAGCATAGATTGAATTATCACAACTTGGAAAATTTCATACGTGAAAGACATAAATACATTAGTGCACTTCCTTCTAGACCTCTCAATTGTACGACCGATCATCCTAAGGTGGAAGGAAGCTTGAGCAAGAAACACAAAATCACATATCACAACCTAATTTTTTTTGTGTGTGCACAACATGAGTGCATTTACACACTTCCTAATGAACACAAACATCATATGTCCTATGACAAAGAACATCACCATTTGCATCGTCAACATGGTGAGGAGGCAATGCCCATAACAAATGTCGATTCCACCTTCAACATGGCTTGTCAACATGTGAAACTAGTTTCGAGTGGAAACCATAAGCTAACCTGCCAGATGTTGAAAAAACAGATACATGAGAGAAACAAGTGAATCTACATATCCCACAATGGTCATGGTACTGATCGAGGGGGAAATATCACATATTGTACATTGGATCAAACACTGCACAATGCTAGCATTGAAAACCAACGAACAATTTCTACGCATCCTCGTCTAGGAAAAAGAGATGCAAAGCAAAGCTATATGAAACAAATTGAAGACACTCCTTGCATTGCATGTGCGATTTGTGAGGAATTACATTTCGTAAATAAAATTAATTCTTTCAACCCTGACTTGCAAAAATAATACATTAGCTTGACACTAAATTATAAAACATTTTCCACTGGCAAAAATTGTCTTCCATGCAAAAGATCACTTGAAAATGGAAAAATGCCACAATTTGCAGCACCTAACCAAATAAGATATAACACACCACTACTAGATGTAAGTACACTTACATAACTTGAAGAGAGACTAGTGTCTCTGCGAATTGCATTTGCATAGATCAAACCATGGAGCTATAAACGATCCCAAATCGGCTTAACATGGTCAATTATTAATGTACCTGTCTAACTAGATGTTATTCAAAAAGCCTTGCCACAATCCATGAGTGAAACAATGACGATTTTTGTAGCTCTCAAAAGACGTTTGCAATACAAGAATGCATACTAGACAGGTAGAGTGCGTGCACACATTGTCATGAAAGCATTAAAAGAACTATGTTCCAGAAGCCTGTACAAGGTGAAAAACATTTGTATAAATGAGAACTGGAACCGTGTTCTTGAACAAGGAAATGACAACTTTGCAAAAACTTCCGAGACTACTACTGACTTTGATACAAGTGATGAATCCAAGAATGAAAGACCTATGGAAACATTGATACATGGATTCATTGACTCACAACACAATCATGACTTGCAAGACAAGATTTTGGAAATCACACCTACTGAAGGGAAATGTCCACTTGGAATATTCAAGGAAAAGTTTGCGGAGGAAATGAACTTCCCAAAACTATTCTATGGAGATCCACGTGCCACTGACATCACAAAACGATTCAACTTCCAAAACATAGTTCGATGGGAACAACTACATTCAAGCAATGACTTCTCCTATCACACAACAAATTTGTTTTTCAAAACAATGCACATACTAATTCAGAAAGTGCTCTCTTGCATATGGGTCCGAATAAGAAAAGGCCAGCTACAAGGAAGAAAGTTATTGGCAAGAGATGTCAAGTACAAAGAAAACCTAGAAAAAATCCTAAAATCTAATATTGGATACATAGATTTCAAAAACATTCGCATCTCTCTTGACTACTTGTAGCAAAACAAGAAAACTATATTTGCAATGATCCGACAATTGGGACCTACAACTTTTTTCATCACATTCACAAGTGCGGAGCATCATTGGGATCTGTTGGTGACTATGGTGTCTGCATTTTATAGGAACAGGAAAAGGAAAAAACAAATTGAGACCTTGGAAAATGATGACATTGACTACCTCATGAGAAAAGACCCAATGACATGTACTCGTTACTATAGACATAGAGTAAATGCTTTGAGGCAATTGATATGTCATGACAAAACATTCTTCGGAAGAATATCGGACTACTATTTTTTAATTGAGTTCGAAAATAGAGGGAATGAACATGACCACACACTATTATGGATAGAGGATGCACCGATCTATGGAAATGACAACAACTTGAAAATTGAGCAGTTTCTGGACAAATACATAACATGCAACAAATATCATTTGGATCAATAACTTTCCAAAGTTCATAGACATTACCATACAAGAAGGTGTAAAAAATGAAAGAATGCATAGTGCAGATACAACTTCTTTATGCCGCCGATGAGAACAAGAAGAATCATAGAACCAATTACTTTAGAGGACAATGTTCTCATTGAGAAATAAAAATATTTGTTCACATTTCTAGAACAACAAGACTTCGATGAATTAATGAGATTTGAAGACTTCTTGGTGGAACTAAATTTGACAGAAGATGAGTACATCCAAGTGATACAATCTACACTTAAGCAACCAACAATTTTCCTTAAATGAAAACTTTCACATATTTGGAACAATGGTTTCTCCAAGGACATGCCAAATATGTGGAATGAAAATACAGATGCACAATTTGTCGTCAATGCATATGTTGCTGCATCGTATTGTACCTCTTACATGAAAAAGGTTGATATATCTATGACAAGTGCATTCATAAGAATACACAGAGAACATGAAAAAAGTCAAATTGACGCTATGCAAATGATACGTACACTTGGAAATACATTACTTAATATTCAACAAATGTCTGCTCAACAAGCAGTCTACATCGCACTTTCCCTGCCTCTGAACTATAGTTCAAGGAAATGTGTCTTCATAAACACATCTCCACATGACACACATACATTCATTCTTAAACCACCATTCTTGATAAAACAAGAGCCCGATAATTCCGAGGACGTGATATGTCGCTCTATTATTGATTACTACCTCCAACGTCCACCTCCCATTAAGCATATCTCCCTTGCAAAATTCATATCGCATTACAAAAAAAATGGTACACAAATATCAAAAAGAAAAAAACCAAATGTAATACGCTTTGTCAAATACAACAAACACACCGATTATGAAATTTTTTGTAGAGAGAAACTATTGTTGTATGTTCCATTTGATCAAAATGAAGACACATTAAAACATACCTTCGCTACATGGGAAGCTGCATATACTGTTTATGAGACTACAATACAAACCAATGAGGCTAGATTTACATACAATGTCAACCCAACATGGGCTGATTTAGAAAGTGCACTTGAAGAAATAGAGAACCCTGACAATGTTGATGAAACATCAATAGAGCATAAAAGAACTATAAATTTCTATGAATCCTATGACTTGCAAGCATATTTTCCTTGTCCTCGAGCAGTTTCCATTGAAAAATATATCAATCTTGGGTTTAAAGTCACATAACATCCTTTCTTTATCGAAAACGAAGAATACTACAGAGTTAGACGACTGTTGAATCGAGAGCAGCAAGAAATCCTAAAGGATATTGCAATGAAGAAACGCTTAAACATGCACACTCCCATGCACTTGTTCCTTACAAGCGGGGAAAGAATAGGGAAGACATTCACATCGAAAGAACTATTCCAAATTCTTATACGAATGTATGATTCAAACAGTTCGAGTGACCCTATGAAACCAAAGGGACTGATCCTTGCATATACATGAAAAGATGCATATAATGCAGGTGGAACAACAGTCCACTTTGCATTATTGATGCATTTTAAAAAGTCACATTTTCTTCTACTCAACAAAGAAATGTTAGATACCTTGTCAAAGCTTTATGATGAACTGCAAATTGTGTTCATAGATGAGGCATCCTTGATTGGAAGTCACTTCTTATATTCCATTGACAATTGACTAAGAAACATAAAACATATCCAAACCAAATACTTTGGAAACCTTGATAGGGTATTCTGTGGGGATCTTTACTAGGCACAATCCATAGACGATTCTCTCATATTTGAGCAACCTATGGTCAACATGCAAACAAGGACGCATGAATTTTGTAAAGACAACATAAAATGCTTTGAATTACATACTACAATGCGCCAGACAAATGGAAAATTTATTGCAATTCTAAATAGTATGTGGGCAAACAACCAAACATGTGATGACTTAACATATATCAATTCAAGTTGCATGCGATCTGCCCCAACCGACCCAACCTTCCCTTACCTATTCTACAAGAATAAGGATGTTGCAACACATAACAAGTATATGCTATCTCTCATGCCTAGCAATGATACCATCATCAATTCAATTGATCTTGAAGAAGAAAACCATGGCAATGTACCATGCCTTCAACATACAACAACTTTCCCTTTGCAACTTGTCCTGAAATTAGACATACTAGTTGAAATATATGTCTGCAACTATGATTCACAAGATGGCTTGGGGAATGGTGCAGTGATACAGGTGGATATTGGTGGCCACCCACCTATTCCAATTGGCTCCTCGTGTCCTTTTTTGTTCAACACGTTCTTCTGTACTGATTTGTAATTGTGGGTTCTACACTTCTAGGGCTGTTAGAATCCCCACACATCCTCTAGGTGGATATGGGTGGCCTCTCACCTAATCCAACTAGCTTGTTTTGTATGTTTTCATGTCAACACATCTTGTTGTACTTCCGGGGCCATTTTGGGGCCCTAAACGTTGTTTTTTTGGCTCGTCAGAGTCAAGCTGTAAACAAAGTCATGGTTTGACGATGAAATGTGTAGTTCTCTGAAAGACCTTTCCAACAGGCTATTACGCGCCTAAAACAAATGTCGTATGTAAAAGTTACGGCCCTAGGAAGTTGAGGTATCAAATTACACCAACTTACCTATAGGGCCCACATGACTTTTGGCGTTTCACCTTCTAGGGTTAGGTTATTGGATGTCTAGGGTTTTGACATTCATGAGTAATATCAAAAAGGCCTATGGAGCCTCATTGTAATCCATTCTGCTCAGACAAATGAGCGTAGCAGCCACATCTCTTCACAAAGATAACTACCACCATTCAAGCAAGTTTCAATTCTGCAGTTTTACAGTTTCAACCTATTTCATTATTTAATAGAAGATATTTTTCACTGGATATTTGTGTTATTCTCCATATCTCTATGTTTATTGTATTTAGTCTATTAATCAGTTCATTCCACTCTTAAATACAGATCAATGGTATCAGATCAGTCTTCTCTTCATTTATTTTTCTTCGTGCATGTCCCTGACAAGATCTGGGTACAAGAAGTTGGGACTCGAACCAATCGATCCATTACTAGATCGTCCATGCCGAGCCCGAAAGCAACCCATGGGAGAATAAAAGAAAGATGATGGAGCAGGAGATCCTATTAAAATGTTGCTCGAGGAAGCCCTCGCGCGACAAAGGAACAAAATGATGGACAACTTCGCACAGATCCTTCGACGACTGCCCACAAGAGAAGCATATTCATCAAGCAGCCATGCAACCCCCTTCAAGGTACAAGTAAAATTTTATATTCCATTATTTGAAGGACTAATAGATGCGGATGCTGTAGATAAATGGTTGAATCTGATCGAAGGAATTTTTCAGTCCACAATTTTTTCGATAGGGAAAATATCACTTTTTCACTCCTCAAGGTTGTTCCCCATGTTAAAGATAGGTGGGATACTTACTTTGAGCAAAGGGCCGTGGAGGAATCTAAAATATTTGTGGTGGCCCCTACATGGGATTCCTTCTGGGATGCCATTAAAGAACAATAATACCCTGTTGGAAGCTACGAGGATGAGTACACCAGATGGACCACCTTACGTCAATAAAGGGACTAGACAATACAAAATTTCACCAATATTTTCCATACCCTACGCACCAAGTTGGGTATCAAAGACTCTGAGCATCATCTGGTGCTCAAATACCATGGCTGTTTGCATATATACATTCATACAAAAATGGAGTTCATAGACATCTCCTCTTTGGGCAAGACTTATAGATACACTGTCAAGATCGAGCAGAAATGTAAGAAGAAACAACGAGAGTTTGGATCTGCAAACCCCTCACAATAAAAGAAGGGAAAAGCTAGCCCCAACCCACACAACAAGGGGCCAAGTCAAGATGGCCACCCTAAGGACAACCAGTCCAAGCCACAACAAAAGAAGGGCAATGAGAAGAGGAAGAAGGACACGAGAAAATGGTGTGAGTACCATAAAAGTCATGGCACAACATCAAAGAATGTCGCTCCAAGCAGTCCCTCGTGGCCGAGCTGAAGGATTCCAAGTCAGAGGATAATTCTGATTCTGAGTCAAATCCTGAAGGAGGGAAGTGGATTATCAATGCTGAACCCAGTGCCACTATCGCTACTACCAAAGTCCGACTGAGCGAACTAGAAGAACCATAGGAAGGGGAGTGCATCTTTGACTCGTAGATGTGGGTCAAGGGGGTTCTGATTCATTTCATTGTTGACACCAGTAGTCAGAAGAACTTAATTTCAGCAGAGGTCTTCAAGTAGATGGAGCTGCCAACGACACTCCACATGTAGTCCTACACCATCATCTAGCTTCACCAAGGAAGAGATCTCTTTGTAAGCCAACAGTGTCGTCTGCCCTACGACATCAAACCTTTCAAAGATAAGGTACTATGTGATATTTCTCCCTTTGAAGTTTGTGATGTTATTTTAGGACAACCATATTTGTGGAGGCATCATGCTATGTATGAGTCTAGACCCCGTAGTGTTATTATTACTTTGGGTAGACAATTGTACAGGATCCCAGAGGTAGCGCCACCTACTGCTATTTATTTAATCTCTACTAAGAAATGCAGTAAGGTCATTTCACAAAATGAGAAGTCCATCTTCTTTGTGATACTTTCTCATAATAAGTAGAAGGTCGCCACCACATCCACGACCTCTACAAAACACCTCTCTTCGCAATAGAAGCAAGTGGACGGGATCGTGGAAAAATACATAGACATCTTCTCTTCACCTACAAGGGTACCGACACATTGAAAAGTCAAGCATCCAATTGATCTGACCCCTGACACACCTCTAGCTAATGGAATAGTCTATCAACACTCACTGATGGAGAATGACGAACTTAGGCATCGGATCCGAGAGATTCTTCAAAAAGGGCACATCAAACCCGACTCCTCCCCTTGTAGAATCCTGATTGTAATGGTGCAGAAGAAGGACGAGACTTGACGACTCTGCATTGATTATAGAGACTTAAACAAAATCAAAGTCAGGAACTGCTACCCCATTCCCAGGATTGATGAACTTCTTGACGAACTCAAGGGGGAAAATTTCTTCAACAATATTGGCATAAAGTCTGGCCACCACCAGGTTCCCATCGAACCAACTGATGTATGGAATACAACCTTGAAGTCTAAAGAAGATCTCTATGAATGGCTAGTCATTCCCTTTGGCTTAACAAATGCACTAGCCACTTTCATGAGGTTGATGGATGATGTATTGAGACCCTTCACCAACTCCTTTGTGGTGGTATATTTTGATGACATCCTCATCTTCAACAAAACGTGGAAAGAGAACATGCGACATATTCAACAAGTTTTGAGCACTCTACGGTAGCACAAGCTATATGCCAACTTGGAAAAATGCTCTTTTGGCATGAACAAGGTCTAATACTTGGGCTACATTTTTGATGAGCATGGGGTACATGTTGATCCAGCTAATATCCAAGTCATTCGTGACTGGCTAGCCCCAACCACATTGGCCGAGCTTCAGAGATTTCTAGGGCTAGCCGACTTCTATCGATGGTTTGTGTTGGGATTCTCCCATATTGCATGGGCCCTTAGCCAAGTGATCAAGGGCAGTGGTAGTGCCAAGATCATGTGGGGGAAGGAGAAACAACGATCATTCGATGATATGAATCATTTCTTGTGCTCAACTCTGGTACTGTCCTTTCTCGATTCACAACAACCATTCAAGATTGAGACTGATGTATCTGACTATGCCATGGGCACATTTCTCACTCAGCATGGGCATCCAGTGGCATACCATAGTGAGACACTCTCCGATACTTTTTAGAAATACCCCAACTATGACAAGGAAATATATTCCATTGTACTAGACTGTCGTTAATGGAAACATTACATTATGGGGAAAGAGACGATCATACACACTGATCACAAGCCTCTGCAAGTCATACAAACACAGGGAAAATTGCAGAATGACCACTATGAGAAGTGGTCCATCTACTTGCAATAGTTTCATCTCAACATCAAGTATAAGACATGTATCTCCAATTGTGTCAATGATTGCCTTAGTTAGCCTCTTGTGGCTGCACTCACCACTGTGCTCCATTCCTGTGGACATGAAGCCTCCGAGTGGCCCCAACTTTATTAGCAAGATTTGGACTTCGCCACCACATATCATCTCTTGGGTACAGGTGCAACTGTCATTGATTTTTACATTCAGGATAGACTCTTATGCCACCTTGGCCATGTCTGTGTTCCTACAAGTGAGCATGCAAAGATGATTTGGGAAGCCCACTATAGTCGGGTGGTGGGACATTTTGGTATAGAGAAAACTGTGGTTGTTCTTCAGAAACATTTTTATTAGCCAAAACTTCGACAGGAAGTCAACAAGTATATTAGATCTTGCACTGCCTGTGCCATTGCCAAGCCATCCATCAAGAAGAAAGGCTTATATACCCCTCTTCTGATTCCTGAGAAGCCTTGGGAATCCATCTGAATGGATTACATGTCTGGATTTCCATCCACCAAGCAAGGAAATGACTACGTGTTTGTGGTCGTTGATCGGTTTTTGAAGATGGCCATCCTCACAGCCTGTAAGAAGAATTTCATAGCGGTATATATTGCCAAGATCTTATTCAAATGAGTGTGGGTCCACTTTGGGATACTACATACCATCATCTCTGACTGAGACAACATGTTCCTCAACACCTTTTGGCTGAGTCTCTGGTCTCTATTGGACACCAAGCTCACAAAATCCATTGCTTTCCACCCCCAAATCGATGGCCAAACAAAGGTCTTCAATCGGATGATTGTGCACATCCTGTGCATGTACAATTCTAAGAATCCACGTACTTGGGACAAGACTCTCCCCTGTGTCAAACACATTTACAACATGGCTCTTCATAGTTCCACCGAGCATAGCCCATTTCAGGTAGGTCTGGGATTCCAACCCTTGGGACCCATTGTTGTTGCACTCCCTCTTTCCGCCGCATAGACAGACTCTTCCCCTAACCAGTCTGTGATCGACAAAGCCACCAGATTGATTGAGCAGATTCAACACATCTGCTAACAGGTCCAGGAGATTTTGCAAAAATCTAATGCTAAGTACAAGCAACACCATGATCAACACATGGTACCACACTAGTTTCAGTTTGGTGACAAAGTCTGGTTACATATGTAGAAGGAGCGTCTCACTGGGCCCCATCGAAAGATTTTCCCACTTCGTTATGGGCCTTACACTATCACAAGGGCTGTGGGTAACAATGATTTTGAGCTCAACACTCCACCCTTCCTTGGTCTGCATCCAATATTTAATGTGGACCTCCTTCGAGCATATTTTCCACCATTATTGAACACTTATGAGATCACAGAACAACTGAAACCAACATAGCTCAACCCTGACTGCATGGAACAAGAATCCACTGATCATATCGTGGAAACATAGGTCAAGGGCACTCGCTAGCAGTGGATCCAACTTGATCGGGTTGTCAAAGCAATGCAACTCCTACATGAAGGCAAGTGGTTCACCCGGGGTCAAATCAAACAAAATTTTCCTCACTGGATGGGGGAACTCAACGCAATGGAGACCATTGCTTCCTAAGGGGGGAGGATTGATCCAGGTGGATATTGGTGGCCACCCACCTATTCCAACTGACTCCTCGTGTCTATTTTTGTTCAACACCTTCTTATGTACTGCTTTGTAATTGTGGGTTCTACACTTCTGGAGATTTCAGAAGCCCCACACATCCTGCAGGTGGATACGGGTGGCCTCTCGCCTAATCCAACTAGCTTATTTAGTATGTTTTCATGTCAGCACTTCTTGCTGTACTTCTAGGGCCGTTTTGGGTCCCTAAACGTTGTTTTTTTGGCTTGCCACAGTCAAATTGCAGACAAAGTTAGAGTTTGATGATGAAATGTGTAGTTCTATGAAAGACCTTTCCAACAAGCTATTACATGTCTAAAACAGAGGTCGTATGCAAAATTTATGGCCCTAGGAAGTTGAGGTACCAAATTACACCAACTTACCTATAGGGCCCACATGAATTTTGGCGTTTCACCTCCTAGGGTTAGGTTTTTGGATGTCTAGGGTTTTTGCATTCATGAGTAATATTAAAAAGGCCTATGGAGCCTCATTGTAATCCATTCCGCTCAGACGGATGCCCGTAGTAGCCACATCTCTTCTCAAAGATAACTACCACCATTCGAGTAAGTTTCAGTTCTTCAGGTTTATAGTTTCAACCTATTTCATTATTTAATAGAAGATATTGTTCACTGGATATTTGTGTTATTCTCCATATCTTCGTGTTTATTGTATTAATTCTGGTAATCAGTTCCTTTCGCTCCTAAATCTGGATTAGTGGTATCAAAATGATCTGCTCTTCATTTATTTTTCTTCGTGCATGTCCCCAAAAAGATATGGGTACAAGAAGTTGGGACTCGAACCAATCGAGCCATTGTCATATTGGTCACGCCAAGCCTGACAAAAACCCATGGGAGACAAAAAGAAAGATGATGGAGCAGAATATCCTATTAAATTTTTTCTCGAGGAAGACCTCTCACGACAAAGGAATGAAATGATGGAAAACTTCACACAGATCCTTCGACGACTGCCCACAGGAGAAGCATCTTCATCAAGCTTCCATGCAACCCCCTTAAAGGTATATATAGATATTTATATTTCATTATTTGAAGGACTGATAGATGCAAATGCTGTAGATAAATGGTTGAATCCGCTCAAAGGATTTTTTTTGTGGTGGCCCCTACATTTGATTCCTTTTGGGACACCATTTAAGAACAATACTACCCAGTTGGAAGCTACGAGGACTAGTACAACAGATGGACCACCCTACGTCAAGAAAGGGACTAAACATTGCCAGATTTCACCAATATTTTCCATACCCTACACACCAAATTGGGAATCAAAGACTCTAAGCCTCATATCGTGCTCAAATACCGTAGCTATTTGCATATATACATTCAGACATAAATGTATTTCTTGGACATCACCTCTTTGGGCACGACTTATAGATACGCTGTCAAGATCGAACATAAATTTAAGCAGAAACGACAAGAGTTTGGATTTGCAAACCCCTCACAACCGAAGAAGGGCAAAGGCATCCCCAACATACACAACAAGGGACCAAGTCGAGATGTCCATGCTTAGGACAACCAGTCCAAGCCGCAACACAATAAGGGCAATGAGAAGAGGAAGAAGGACACGTGAAAATGGTGTGAGTACCATAAAAGTCCTTGGCACAACACCGAAGAATGCCACTCCAAGTAGTCCCTCATGGTCGGGCTGAAGGCTACTGAGTCAGAGGCCGATTATAATTCTGAGTCAAATCCTGAAGAAGGGAAGCGGATTATCGATGTTGAACCCAGTGCCACTATCGCTACCACCAAAGTTCGACCAAGAGAACCAAAAGAACGAGAGGAAGGGGAATGCGTCTTTGAATCATAGATGTGGGTCAAGGGGGCTCCGATTCATTTCATTGTCGACGTTGGTAATCAAAAGAACCCAATTTTAGCAGAGGTTGTCAAGCGGCTGGAACTGCCAATGCCACCGCATCCGCAACCCTACACCATCGGTTGGCTTCGCCAAGGAAGAGATCTCCATGTCAACCAACAATTTCGTCTTCCCTACGACATCAAGCCTTTAAAACATGAGGTACTATGTGATATTTATCCCCATGAAGTTTGTGATGTTATTTTAGTACAACCATATTTTCGGAAGCATCATGTTGTGTATGTGTCTAGACCCCGTAGTGTTATTATTACTTTGGGTAGAAAATTGTACATGATCCCAGAGGTAGAACCACCACATCTGTGGCCTCTACATAGTGCCTCTCTTCGCAGTAGAAGCAAGTGGACAAGATCGTGGAAGAATACATAGACATCTTCTCCTCACCTACAAGGGTACCGACACATTGCCAAGTCAAGCATCCAATTGATCTGACCCCCGACACACCTCTAACTAATCGACCAATCTATCTGTTTAAGGATAAATTCGTGAGTGCGAACACAGACCAATCTCCCCAGATCCACCTGGATCTGGAACAAAATGTGACAGAATACTACTCTTTCCCTAGATCTAGCTATTGAACGAACTAAGAGAAATGGATAGTGTACATACCTTATAAACGCTCTCTTTTAATCTCCGTTGTTCCTTGCTCTACTCCGATGCTCTTGTGTCGTCCAATCACAACAACACAAACCAATCACAACAAAGGCATTAATATATTCAATACCTAGTCTATACATGTGATCAAGGAATCATGTAATAAGATGACATCATCATTATGGGAAAGGGGCATATTCATGTATTGCATTAACTGAAAGAGAAATATACAACCTGAGCCTTGATGTTGTAGATCTCCTTTCGATGGCTCTTGGCTCTGACACACACATTTACTCATGCATGAAGAAAATCAACTACTCATGATGACCTTGCTGTTGTCTCTGTCTGCTGCAGCATCAATTCTCCATACAACAATGCACCAATTCTTCAATAGATTTCTCTAGCTTGCCAACTTCTAACCTTTTCCATAAGCAATCTTCTCAATATATAAGAGAAGATAGTTTGGTTACTTGGATAGGGAATGATCCCAAGATATCTGGAAAGTCAGTATTTTGCCAACCATTCGAAAGCCAACTCACCCTTCTAGAAGATTCCTTCTAGAATAATCGAGAACTTATTCATTTTCCTCCTTTAGAAACATGTTCGCACCTTAACCATTGACATAGTGCGAGAAGTTCACAGTCAAGCTGAATGCAGCTTGCGGGAATTATGGATTCTCGCAGGAGAGTATATATGCAGCCTGCGAACTATTTTCAAAATATGATTTTGAGAAAATGACAAGTGTAACCTTCTTCAGGAAAAAGTTCTTAATGAAGAGTTTGATCTTCCATTATCATGACATAATCATAATATCATCTCGATAACCAAAAATGTGGATAACACTATCAATGCTTGCTGATGGAGAAGGATGAAATCAAGCGTCATATCCGAGAGATTATTCAAAAGGGGCACATCGGACCCAGCTCTTCCCCTTGCTGAAGCCCGATTGTACTGGTGCAAAAGAAGGATGGGACTTGACGACTCTTAATTGATTACAGAGCCTTAAACAAAATCACAGTCAGGAACCACTACCCCTTTCCCATGATTGATGACCTTCTTGACCAACTCAAGGGGGAAAAGTTGTTCAACAAGATTGACATAAAGTCTTGCTACCACCAAGTTCCCATCGAACCAATTGATGTATGGAAGACAACCTTTAAGTCTAAAGAAGGTCTCTATGAATGGCTAGTCATGCCCTTTGTCTTAACAAATGCAGAAGTCACTTTCATGAGGTTTATGGATGATGTATTGAGACCCTTCACCAACTCCTTTGTGGTGGTGTATTTGGATGACATCCTCATATTCAACAGAACATGGGAAGAGCACATGCGACATATTCAACAGGTTTTGAGCACTCTACGACAACACAAGATGTATGCCAACTTGGAAAAATGCTCTTTTGACATGAACATGGTCCAATACTTGGGCTACATTGTTGATGAGCATGGGGTACATGTTGATCCAGCTAAGATCAAAGTCATCCGTGACTAGCCAGCCTCGACCACACTAATCGAGCTTCAGAGCTTTCTGGGGCTAGCTGTAATGTCCCCGACCATCCATGCCAGACCACACTACGCCAGAGAACTCTTACTGTTCTCTCTATGCAGAACATACTGTAACATACCCAGTATGTAACTGAGCTATTCCACATAAATTTTTTAAACTACATGCAATTAAAACATACACACACAGAACTCTTGCGGAAGCATTATATATAAAACGTAAACATACAAATAAATATGTAAATAGACGGATTCACATGGAAATAACAGTAAACATATACATGCAACATATACAGGGAATACACATAAATATACAGACAGTCATAACCACACATAAGATGAACCCATGAAAATACACATGTAAATAACAATGCAACATCTAATTTATCACACAATTGGCACTTATCTTGGTAAGAATGTCACCAACTGCGTGCAGACCTTCCACGAACCTCCCAACCTTAGACCACACTGTTCATCACTCTTAACAGTGAGTCAACCCCAAGCTGGGACTAAACTCCACCCGGGTAAAGGGATTCCTAACTAGGCTAAAGGCTCATAGACAATAGGAAAGACTCTGTCTCAGGTGCCAACTCAAACTAAAAACCTACAGTCCCTCATTCCCCACATGCCTGTCCCACCCCAGGAAGTGTGTCCCTTCTTTGCTCAACAATCCTTCGACTTCCCCACTTCCCTTCTAGGGCTTCAACAACATGCCATACATGACGTCTCAGAGCACTGTAGCTGCAGTTCAACACCTTCAGGAAATCAATCCCCAACAATTCTCTCATGCAAAGAATTGCTCACGGGCCTGACAAACCGCCTCTTCAATATCCCACGGGCCTGACAACCCGCTTCTTCAATACAACTCCCAAGCTAACCAGCTACACGAACACAAAATGGATATGGATACAGGTTCATGTACAGTCATGAAGATACAAAAGATAGCTCAATGGGGGTGTACATGCTCATGGATGATTGACTGGATGACTGGATGATGGCATGAATGATGGGAAGAATGCTATAAAAGATCTAAGTCCAAACAATATGTATGCATGTCCCCAACTTGACACTTGTCATGTTGGGAGTTACTTTGGCCCACTTGTACCCAACTTTAGCACTTAGGATAAAATAATTATCCATACTTTATGATTTAAGAAATATTAATATAATATTCCTTTTTGGCTTAACCTCCCTAGCTCAACCCTTTTCCTTAACTCTTAGGCCCCTCTCTTTCCCTAACCAGTGGTGTTTAGTCTCCCATCTCTTTTATCGTGGTCGGTCTGCGCACAACGATGTATTTTATATTAATTATGAGACATATACAAAAATAGGCGCACTGGCATTTAACATCTAGGCTCTCTGGCCTAATCCAAACATAAGCATCCTAGCTTATAATAACTGGCTCACCAACCTATAAAACATAGCATATACACAAAGGCTCACTAGCCTCATAATCGCGCGCACTTAAGATGCTGCGCATGATATTCTGGAATGTGCACACTTCATCATTTCACTGCGCAGTACATGTGCGCACTATGCCATGAAATGTGCATACAAAAATGATATCAAATAACTCACCAACTTAAGCACATTTTCATTTACATTACATTTGGGTTTGGACTTAGGGATATTACAATCCCCTCCCCTTATTTTTGCACTGTCCTTAGTGCATCATGTACCCATATACAACAAAACTTCAAAAATCCTCAAAAAGATGTGGGTATTCTGCCCGCATTGCATCCTCATGCTTCCAAGTAGCGTCCTCAGGACCGTACCAGGTCCATTAGACCTTTACAATCCCCATGGCTCGGTTCCGGAGCTGTTTTATTTTTCGGTCCAAAATGCGTACCAGATGCACTTGGAAAGCGCCTTTTTGCTCCACCCGAATCCCATTCCAATCAATAACATGATTAGCATTAGGTATATATTTCTTTAGTAATGATAAATGGAATACATTATGAACATACATATATGCAGGCAATGCAATCATATAAGCTACTGGACCAATCCTCTCTAGGATTTCAAACGGCCCACAATAGCGAGCTGCCAACTTTGAACAATTTCCCAACTTTAGGGAACTTCTGTTGGCTTTCACTTTCAAGAATACATGATCACCCACTTTAAATTCCCTATGAGTTCTGCCCTTATCAACATAGATTTTCTGCCTGTCTTGGGAAACCTTTAAATTTTGATTTATTTTTATCATTTTCTCCTCCATTTCTCTGAGTAATTCTGGTCCAACCACTGCTCTATTTGCTGGGTTATCCCAACTTACCCGTGTGTCACACTTTCTTCCATACAGTGCCTCAAATGGGCTCATCTTTAGAGATGCTTGGTACCCATTGTTGTAAGAAAAATCTACCAAGTGTAGGTAGTCTTCCAATTTTGATGGTTTATCCACCACATACATCCTCAACATATCTTCAATCACTTGATTCACCCTCTCTGTTTGTCCGTCTGATTCTGGATGATAAGTTGTGCTAAAATTCAAATTTGTTCCAAATCCATTAAACAATCCTTTCCACAATTTTGAGGTAAATTATGGATCTCTGTTAGACACAATTGTCTTGGGTATGCCATGTAATCTAGCAATTTCTTTCATATAAACATCAACAATGTTCGTTGCCTTGTGAGTGAGCTTAACTAGAACAAAGTGGACAGCTTTAGTAAACTTATCCACCACTACCATGATAGAATCATGTTGCTTGTTTGTTCTGGGCAGTATGGTGATGAAATCCATTGTTACAACTTTCCACTTCCACTCAGGAATGGGTAATGGCTGTATCAAACCAACTGGGTTTCTATGCTCAACCTTTAGTTTTTGACATTCCAAACATCTGACAATAAAATCAACAACCTCTTTTTTTCATTCCTGGCCAATAATATTGGCTTTTGACAGCTGCAATAGTTTTTTGATATCCCGGGTGCCCAGCATAAGGCACATTATGCATTTCTCTCAATATCATATTTTTCAATTCATTAGAATTTGGTACATAAATTCTGCCCCTGTACATGAGAATTTCATCATTATCTAGCTTGTAATCTTCAATTTTCTGCTGCAAAATACCTTTCTGTAATTTTGCCATTAATTCCTTGTAATGCAAATCTGATTTGGCAGCGTCTGTAATTATGTCTTTCAAATTTGATTGGTGCATGCTAATGGTTGTAGCATGCAATTCATGCACTCTTCTGATGAGTGCATCAACCACTTTGTTTTCTTTCCCCTTGATATTCTTTATATCAAAGTCATATTCACTTAGAAATTCTAACCATCTGGTTTGCCTAGCATTTAGAGTTGGATGATCAAATAAATATTTCAGACCATTGTGGTCTATCCTTAGCTCAAACCTTTTCCCCATGAGGTAGTGTCTCCATTTTCTCAAGGCATGCACTATGGTTGCCAACTCCAAATCATGAGTGGCATAGTGTCTTTCATGCTCCTTTAACTTCCTTGATTCATAACATATAACAAACCCATTTTGAGTGAGAACTCCACCAAGTCCCTCTTTACATGCATTTGTGCATACAATGAAGTCTTCATTTGGGTCTTCAATCCTAGTATTGGATCACTTGTTAATAATTGTTTCAAATGTTGGAAACTCTTTTCACAATCCAATGTCCACTGAAACTTGACACCCTTCTTTTGTAAGGAAGTGATTGGGTGTGCAATATTTGAAAATCCTTCAATAAATCTCCTGTAGTATCCTACAAGACCCATGAATGATTTGACCTCTGTCACATTCTTTGGCGCTGACCATTCTCTAATGGATTCTATCTTCTCAGGATCCATTGCAATCCCCTCCTTTGAAATGATATGTCCCAAATAGTGAATTTGCTTCTGATAAAATGAGCACTTGCTTAATTTGGCATACAACTGATGCTCCCTTAATACTTGCAACATCATCCTCAAATGATGTTCATGCTCTTCCTCTAACTTCGAATATGTAAGAATGTCATCCAAAAAGACAATAACAAACTTGTCTAAATATTCTCGGAAAACACCATTCATTAAGCACATGAAAACAACTTGTGCATTTGATAACCCAAATGGCATCACTATGAACTCATAATGACCATACCTTGTCCTGAAGGTGGTCTTGCTGATATCTTCCTCCTTAATCTTTACTTGATGGTATCCTGACCTGAGATCCATCTTTGAAAATATCTTTGCATCCTTCAATTGATCAAAAAGATAATCAATCCTTGGCAGAGGATACTTGTTCTTAACAATCACTTTATTCAACTGTCTGAAATAAATGCACAATCTTAATGTCCCATATTTCTTCTTCGAACTGCATGCAATTAAAACATACACACACAGAACTCTTGCAGAAGCATTATATATAAAACATAAACATACAAATACATCTGTAAATACATGGATTCACACGGAAATAACAGTAAACATATACATGAAGCATATACAGGAAATACCCATAAGTATACAGACAATCATAACCACACATAAGATAAACCCATGAAAATACACATGTAAATAACAATGCAACATCTAATTTATCACACAATTGGCACTTGTCTTGGTAAGAATGTCACCAACTGCGTGCAGACCTTCCATGAACCTCCCAGCATTAGACCACACTGTTCATCACTCTCAATAGTGAGTCACCCCTGAGATGGGACTAAACTCCACCCGGGTAAAGGGATTCCTAACCAGGCTAAAGGCTCATAGACAGAAGGAAAGACTCCGTATCAGGTGCCAACTCAAACTAACAACCTACAATCCCTTATTCCCCACATGCCTGTCCCACCCCAAGAAGTGTGCCCCTTCTCTGCTCAACAGTCCTTCGGTTGCCCCACTTTCCTTCTAGGGATTCAACAATAGGCCGGATAGGAAGTCTTAGAGCACTGTAGCTGTAGTTCAACACCTTCAGGAAATCAATCCCCAACAATTCTCTCACCCATAGAATTTCTCACGGGCATGACAACCCGCCTCTTCAATATCCCAGGGGCCTGACAACCTGCTTCTTCAATCTAGCTCCCAAGCTAACCAGCTACACAAACACAAAATGGATATGGATACATGTTCAGGTACAATCATGAAGATACGAAAGATACCTCAATGGGGGTGTACATGCTCATGGATGATTGACTGGATGACTGAATGATGGCAAGAATGATGGGAAGAATGCTGGAAAAGATCTAAGTCCAAACAATATGTATGCATGTCCCCAACTGAACACTTGTCATGTTAGGAGCTACTTTGGCCCACTTGTACCCAACTTTAGCACTTAGGATAAAATAATTATCCATACTTTATGATTTAAGAAATATTAATATAATATTCCTTTTTATCTTAAGCTCCCTAGCTCAACCCTTTTCCTTAACTCTTAGGCCCCTCCCTTTCCCTAACCAGTGGAGTTTAGTCCCCCATCTCCTTTATCGTGGTCAGTCAGTGTGCAATGATGTATTTTATATTAATTATGAGACATATACACAAATAGGTGCACTGGCCTTTAAAATCTATGCTCTCCGACCTAATCCAAACATAAGCATCCCAACTTATAATAACTGGCTCACCAATCTATAAAACATAGCATATACACAAAGGCTCATTGGCCTCACAATCGCGTGTACTTAAGATGTTGCACGCAGTATCCCGGAATGTGCACACTTCATCATTTAACTACACAGTACATGTGTGCACTATGCCATGGAATGTGCATACAAAAATGATATCAAATAGCTCACCAACTTAAGCACATTTTCATTTACATTACATTTGGGTTCACCCTTAGGGATATTACACTAGCCAAATTCTACCGATGGTTCATGTTGGGATTCTCCCATATTGCATAGGCCCTCATCTAGGTGACGAAGGGCGGTGGTAGGTTCAAGTTTGTGCAAGGGAAGGAGAAACAATGAGCATTCGATGTTCGGAAGCATCGCTTGTGCTCAAATCCAGTACTCTCCTTTCCCGATCTGTAACAACCATTCGAGATTGAGATTGATGCATTTGACTATGCCATGGGCACAGTTCTCACTCAACACGGGCATTCGGTGGCATACCATAGTGAGACACTCTCCGATACTGTCTGGAAATACCCCACATATGACAGGGAAACGTATTCCATTGTACAAGCCTATCGTCAATGGAAACATTACATTATGGGGAAAAAGACCACCATACACACTGATCACAAGCCTCTGTAGTTCATACAGACACATGGAAAATTTCAGAATGACCGCCATCAAAAGTGGTCCACCTACCTGCAACAATATCATCTCAACATCAAGTATAAGAGAGGTATCTCCAATCGTGTCGCTGATTGCCTCAGTCTCCTCCTTGTGGCTGCACTCACCACTATACTCCATTCCTATGGACATGAAGCCTTTGAGTGGCCCCAACTTTATCAGGAAGATCTAAACTTCGCCACCACATATTAGCTCTTGGGTACATGTGTAACTGTCACTGATTTTCACATTCAGGATAGACTCTTATGCCACATGGGCCATCTCTGTGTCTCTACAAGCAAGCGTGCAAAGATGCTTTGGGAAGCCCACTACAATCGGGTGGCAGGACATTTTGGCGAAGAGAAAACTATGGCCATTCTTCAGAAACATTTTTATTGGCCAAATCTTCGACATGATGTCAACAAGTATATCAGATATTGCACTGCCTGTGTCATTTCCAAGCCATCCATCAAGAAGCAAGACTTATATACCCCTCTTTCGATTCCTGAGAAGCCTTGGGAATCCATCTCAATGGATTACATGTTTGTCTTTCCATCCACCAAGCAAGGAAACAACTACGTGTTTGTTGTCGTTGATCAGTTTTCGAAGATGGCCATCCTCATAGCCTATTAGAAGAATGTCACAACGACAGATACTACCAAGATCTTCTTCGAACGAGTGTGGGTCCACTTTGGGATACCACAGACCATCATCTCTGACCGAGACATCAGGTTTCTCAACACCTTTTGGTTGAGTCTCTTGTCTCTGTTGGACACCAAACTCACAAAATCTAATTGTTTCCACCCCCAAACCGATGGCCAAACAAAGGTCGTCAATCAGATGATTGTGCACATCTTGAACATGTACAATTCTAAGCATCCACATACTTGGGACGAGAGTCTCCCCTATGTCCAACATAGTTACACTAGGGCTCTTCATAGTTCCACCAGACATAGCTCATTTCAGGTGGGTCTGGGATTCCAACCCTTGGGACCCATTAATGTTGCACTCCCTCTTTCCACCGCACAAAAAAATCTTCCCATGATCCATCTACGATCGACAAAGACACAAGATTCATTGAATGGATTCAACACATCCACCAACAGGTCTAGGATATTTTGCAAAAATCCAATGCTAAGTACAATCAATGCCATGATCAACCCATAGTACCACACTATTTTTAGGTTGGTGACAAAGTCTGGTTACATCTATAGAAGGAGCATCTCACTGGGCCCCATTGAAAGCTTCACCCACTTCGTTATGGGCCTTACACTATCACCAAGGCTATGGGTAGCAATGATTTTGAGCTCAACACTCCACCATGCCTTGGTCTGCATCCAATATTCAATGTGGACCTTCTTCGGTCATATTTTCCACCATTATTGGACACTTATGAGATCACAGAACATCTCACACCAACAGAGCTTAAACTTGACTACATGGAACAAACATCAACTGATCATATCGTGGACACATAGGTTAAGGGAACTCGCCAGCAGTAGATCCAACTGTATCGGGTTGTCAAGGCAGGGCAACTCTTACACCAAGGCAGGTGGCTCACCCGAGACAAAATCCAAAAAAAATTTCCTCACCTGATGGGGGAACTCAACACAATGGAGACCATTGCTTCCTAAGGGGGTAGGATTGATCCATGTGGATATTGGTGGCCACCCACCTATTCCGACTAACTCCTTGTGTCCGTTTTTGTTCAACACGTTCTTCTGTACTATTTTGTAATTGTGGGTTCTACACTTTTGGGGTTGTTAGAATCCCCACACATGCTCTAGGTGGATAAAGGTGGCCTCTCTCCTAATCCAACTGGCTTATTTTGTATGTTTTCATGTTAGCACATCTTGCTGTACTTTCGAGGCCGTTTTGGGGCCCTAAATGTTATTTTTTTGGCTCGCAACAATCAAATTAAAGACATAGTTAGAGTTTGACAATGAAATGTGTAGTTCTATGAAAGACCTTTCCAAGGCTATTACGCACCTAAAACATAGGTTGTATGCAAAAGTTATGGCCTTCGGAAGTCAAAGTACCAAAATACATCAACTTACCTATAGAGCCCACATTACTTTTGGCGTTTCACCTTCTAGGGTTAGTTTTTTGGATGTCTAGGGTTTTGACATTCATTAGTAATATCAAATAGGCATATGGAGCCTCATTTTAATCCATTCTTCTCAGACGGATGCGTGTAGCAACCAAATCTCTTCTCATAGATAACTACCACCATTTGAGCAAGTTTCAGTTCTATAGTTTTACAGTTTCAACCTATTTCATTATTTAATAGAAGATATTGTTCACTGTATATTTGTGTTATTCTCCATATCTCTTTGTTTATTGTATTCAGTCTATTAATCAATTTGTTCTGATCCTAAATCCGGATCAGTGGTATCCGAGCGGTCTGCTCTTCATTTATTTTTCTTCCTGCATATCCCCGACAAGATCTGGGTACAAGAAGTTGGGACTCGAACCAATCGAGACATTACCAGATCGGCCGTGCCGAGCCCGAAAACAACCCATGGGAGGCAAAAAGAAAGATGATGGAGCATGATATCCTATTAAAATGTTGCTCGAGGAAGTCCTCACGTGACAAAGGAACAAAATGATGCACAACTTCGTGCAGATCCTTCGACGACTTCCCATAGGAGAAGCATCTTCATCAAGCGGCCATGCGACCCCCTTCAATGTACATGTAAATTTTGATATTCCACTATTTGAAGCACTGATAGATGTAGATGCTGTAGATAAATGGTTGAATTTGCTCGAAGGATATTTTTTGGTCCGCAATTTTTTCAATAGGGAAAAGATCACTTTTGCACTCCTCAAGGCCGTTCCCCATGTTAAATACTGGTGGGATACTTACTCTGAGTAAAGGGTCATTGAGGAATCTATAATATTTGTAGTGGCCCCTACATGGGATTCCTTTTAGGACGCCATTAAAGAACATTGCTATCTTGTTGGAAGCTACGAGGACCAGTACACTAGATGGACCACCCTACATCAAGAAAGGGAGAAGACACTACCAGATTTCACCAATATTTTCCATACCCTATGCACCAAATTGGGTATCAAAGAATCTGAGCATCATCTGGTGCTCAAATACCGTGACTTTTTGAATAGATACATTCAGACAGAAATGGAGTTCCTGGACATTGCCTTTTTGGGCACGACTTATAGATACTCTATTAAGATCGAGCATAAATTTAAGGAGAAATGACGAGAGTTTGGATCTACAAACCCCTAACAGCCAAAGCAGGACAAAGGAAACCCCAACCCACACAGCAAGGGGCTAGGTCAAGATGGCCACCCTCAGGACAGCCAGTCCAAGCTGCAACACAATAAGGGCAATGATAAGATGAAGAAGGACACGAGAAAATGGTGTGAGTACCATAAAATTCCTTGGCACACCACTAAAGAATGCTGCTCCAAGTAGTCCCTCGTGGTTGAGCTGAAGGCTTCTGAGTCATAGGTCGATTCTGATTCTGAGTCAAATCCTGAATAAGGGAAGCGTATTATCGATGTTGAACCTAGTGCCACTGTTGCTAGCACCAAAGTCCGATCAAGCGAACCAGAAGAACCAAATGTAGGGGAACACCTCTTTCACTCATAGATGTGGTTCAAGGGGGCTCTGAATCATTTCATTCTAGACATTGGTAGTCAAAAGAACCTGATTTCAGCAGAGGTCGTCAAGAGGCTGGACCTGCCAATGACACTGCACCCACAACCCTACACCATCGGATGGCTTCACCAAGGAAGAGATCTATGTGTCAGCCAACAATGCCGTCTACCCTACGACATCAAGCCTTTCAAAGATGAGGTACTGTGTGATATTTCTCCCCTTGAAGTTTGTGATGTTCTTTTAGGACAACCATGTTTGTGGAAGCGTCATGCTGTCTATGAGTCTAGACCCCGTAGTGTTATTATTACTTTGGCTAGAAAATTGTACAAGATCCTAGAGGCATCACCGCCTACTACTATTTATTTAATCTCTGCTAAGAAATGCAGTAAGGTCATTTCACAGATCGAGAAGTTCATCTTCTTTGTGATCCATGGTCACAGTAAGAAAAAGGTCGCTACCACATCCGTGGCCTCTACACAACACCTCTCTTCGTAGCAGAAGCAAGTGGAAGATATCATGGAATAATACATAGACATATTCTCCTCACCTACAGAGGTACTAAAACATTTCCAAGTCAAGCATCCAATTGATCTGACCCCCGACGCACCTCTACCTAATGGATCGGTCTATCGACGCTCGCTGATGGAGAATGATGAAATCAGGTGTTAGATCTAATAGCTTCTTCAAAAGGGGCACATTAGACCCATCTCCTACCCTTACGGAAGCCCGATTGTACTGGTGCAAAAGAAGGATGAGACTTGGCGACTCTGCATTGATTACAAAGCCTTAAACAAAATCACAGTCAGGAACCGCTAACCCATTCCCAGGATTGATGACCTTCTTGACCAACTCAAGGGGGAAAATTTTTTCAACAAGATTTCCCTAAAGTCTAGCTACCACCAGGGTCCCATCGAACCAACTGATGTATGGAAGACAAACTTCAAGTCTAAAGAAGGTCTTTACGAATGGCTAGTCATTCCCTTTGGCTTACCAAATACACCAACCACTTTCATGAGGTTGATGGATGATTTATTGAGACCCTTCACCAACTCCTTTGTGGTGGTATGTTTGGATGACATCCTCATCTTCAATAGGACGTGGGAAGAACACATGCGACATAGTCAACATGTTTTGAGCACTCTGCGACAACACAAGCTGTATGCCAACTTGGAAAAATGATCTTGGCATGAACAAGGTCCAATACTTGGGATACATTGTTGATGAGCATGGAGTACATGTTTATCCAACTAATATCCAAGTCATCTGTGACTGGCCAGCCCCAACCACACTGACCGAGCTTCAAAGCTTTCTGGGGCTAGCCAACTTCTACCGACGGTTCGTGTTGGGATTCTCCTATATTACATGGGCCCTCAGCCAGGTGACCAAGGGAGGTGGTAGGGCCAAGTTAGTGTGGGGGAAGGAGTAACAATGAGAATTCGATGATCTCCTTGCTCTATCTGCAACAACCATTCGAGATTGAGACTGATGCATCTGACTATGTCGTGGGCACAATTCTCACTCAACACGTACATCCATTGGCATACCATAGTGAGACACTCTTCGATACTGTTCGGAAATACCCGACCTATCAAAAGGAAATGTATTCCATTGTAAAATCTTGTCGTCAATGGAAACATTACATTCTGGGGAAAGAGACATTCATATACATTGATCACATGCCTCTGTAGTTCATACAGACACAGGGAAAATTGCAGAACGACCGACATCAGAAGTGGTCCACCTACATGCAACAGTTTCATCTTAACATCAAGTATAAGACATGTATCTCCAATCATGTCACTGACTGCCTCAGTCGGCTCCTTGTGGTTGCACTCACCACTGTGCTCCATTCCCGTGGACATGAAGCCTCTGAATGGCCCCAAATTTGTTAGAAAGATCCAGACTTCTCCACCACATATCAACTCTTGGGTACATGCGCAACTGTCACTGATTTTCACATTCAGGAAAAACTCTTATGCTACCTGGGACATCTTTATGTTCCTACAAGTTTGCGTGTAAATATGATTTGGGAATCCCACTACAGTTGAGTGGCAGGACATTTTGGCGTAGAGAAAACTGTGGTCATTCTTCAGAAACATTTTTATTTTCCAAAACTTCGACAGGACGTCAACAAGTATATCAGATCTTGCACTACTTGTGCCATTTCCAAGCCAACCATCAAGAAGAAAGGATTATATACCCCTCTTCCGATTCCCGAGAAGCCTTGGGAATCCATCCTAATGGATTACATGTCTAGCTTTCCATTCACCAAGCAAGGAAATGACTGTGTGTTTGTGGTCATTGATCGGTTTTCGAGGATGGCCATTCTCATAGCCTGTAAGAAGAATGTCACAGTGGAAGATACTGCCAAGCTCTTCTTCGAACGAGCGTGGGTCCAATTTGGGATACTAGAGACCATCATCTCCAACCGAGACAATAGGTTCCTCAACACCTTTTGGTCGAGTCTCTGGTCTCTTTTGGACACCAAGCTCACGAAATCCACTTCTTTCCACCCCCAAACCAATGGCCAAACAAAGGTCTTCAATCATATGATTATGCACATCCTGCGCATGTACAATTCTAAGCATCCACGTACTTGGGCTGAGAGTCTCCTCTATGTCCAACACAATTACAACAGGGATATTCATAGTTCCACCAACCATAACCCATTTCAAGTGGGTCTGGGCTTCCAAATCTTGGGACCCATTGATGTTGCACTCCCTCTTGCCACTACACAAACAAACTCTTCCCCCAATCAGTCTACGATTGAAAAATCCACTAGATTCATTGAGCGGATTCAGCACATCTACCAACAGGTCCAAGAGATTTTGCATAAATCCAATGCTAGGTACCAACAACACCATGATCAACAGAGGGTACCACACCAGTTTCAGGTTGGTGATAAAGTCTGGTTACATCTACAGAAGGAGCGTCTCACCGGGCCCCATCAGAAGCTTCTCCCAATTCGTTATGGGCCTTACACTATCACCAAGGCTATGGGTAGCAATGGTTTTTATCTCAACACTCCACCCTTCCTTGGTCTGCATCCAGTATTCAATGTGGACCTCCTTCGACCATATTTTCCACCATTATTGGACACGTCTGAGATAACAGAACATCTGAAACCAACATAGCTCAACCATGACTGCATGGAACAAGCATCCACTGATTAGACCGTGGATACACATGTCAAGGGAACTCGCCAGCAACAAATCCAACTTTATCGGGTTCTCAAGGCAGGGAAACTCCTACACCAAGGCAAGTGCCTCACCCAGGGCCAAATCCAACATAAGTTTCCACACCTGATGGGGGAACTCAACACAATGGAGACCATTTTTTCCTAAGGGGGGAGGATTGATCTAGGTGGATATTGGTGGCTACCCACCTATTCCAACTGGCTCCTCATGTCCATTTTTGTTCAACACGTTCTTCTGTACTACTTTGTAATTGTGGGTTCTACACTTCCAGGGATTTCAAAATCCCCACACATCTTCCAGGTGGATACCGGTGTCCTCTCGCCTAATCCAACTGGATTATTTTGTATGTTTTCATGTTAGCGCATCTTGTTGTACTTCCGGGGCCATTTTGGGGCCCTACACATTGTTTTTTTTGGATTGCCACAATCAAACTATATATGGAGTGAGAGTTTGACGATGAAATTTGTAGTTCTATGAAAGACCTTTCCAATGGGCTATTACACGCCTAAAACGAAGTTCGTATGCAAAAGTTGCAGCCCTAGGAAGTTCAGGTACCAAATTACACCAACTTACCTATAGGGCCCACATGAATTTTGGCATTTCACCTTCTAGGGTTAGGCTTTTGGATTTATAGGGTTTTGGCATTCATGAGTAATATAAGAAAGGCCTATGGAGCCTCATTTTAATCCATTCTTCTTAGACAAATGCGCGTAACAACCA
The DNA here is from genome assembly GCA_009831015.1 of Picea engelmannii. NCBI lineage: Eukaryota > Viridiplantae > Streptophyta > Pinopsida > Pinales > Pinaceae > Picea > Picea engelmannii. The sequence goes on along the minus strand of ML788290.1, from coordinate 334,133 downwards.
CATCTCTTCTCAAAGATAGCTACCACCATTTGAGCAAATTTCAGTTTTGCAGTTTTACAGTTTCAACCTATTTCATTATTTAATAGAAGATATTGTTCATTGGATATTTGTGTTATTCTCCATATCTCTGTGTTTATTGTACTAAGTTTGTTAATCAGCTTGATCCGCTCCTAAATCCGAATCATGCAGATGGAATACTCAAGGCTCATACCACAATAGAAAAAGTTGTCTTCCTCTGGATTAAGTTCCATGACCCACATGTTGGCCATCGACATGACAACAATTTAGCTTATCTATATAATTCAAACACTTCACGTGAGTGGACACCTATATTGCGAATATCAGAACCAATATCAACATCAGCAAAGACAGGTCAACGGAAGATTCGAAAACAATTTCCAATTCAACTTGCATGTGCATGTACAATCCACAGATCACAAGGGATAACACTTGATAGTGTTGCCTTTGACCCTACTGGAATACAAATACATGGACTTGTATACACAGCTCTGTCCCATTTTAGAAACATAGAGTACTTGTATTTTCTAAGCAGTCTTACAAAAGATAACTTCAAAGTTAAACATAAATTCAATACTGAGATGCAACGCCTTCGGACTAGTGCAAAATGGCATTTGCAATATGATTACCAATCCATACAAATAAAATCATCTGTATCTGTAATATTCTAGATATAAAAAGTATGCAAAACAGTAATAAAATGCTAGAAATGGCATATGAACATTAATATAACTAGAACAACACCACAATAATACCAAAATGATACCAGAATAACACCAGAAAGAGAACTTTGATTATTGAGAGAAATGTTCACTTGCCTCTTCGAGGGGGAAACCTCCAACAAAGCAGAGATATATTACAATAATATCTAAGAAAAAAGTTCTTATACCCTCAACTCCTATTTATACTAAATATGTCTATCAAAAGAACCATCTAGAGGAATATCCTTCTAGAAGCGGAAGCTTCTATTAAGTCTTCTTACATTTGACTTATTCTTCCTTATTTCTAGGCCTTATTAATATTGACCTTTATTACATCGGAATATATTATTCTACCTATGTGAGGGGTTAGGTCCCTAACATGCCCCCCCCCTTAAAAACAACCTTGTCCTCAAGGCTTGAGATGTGGAAATTGCTGCAGAATGGCAGCTGGTTACCAAGTGGAATCTGCTGGGGTTGTATCTTTCCATTGGACTAACACTTCCTTGATGGTTTTTTGATGCAGGCGACACTCACATTGGTCCAAAACTGCTTGTGGATGTAGCCAAATGGAGCCTTCTTCGTCCAACTTGGGAATGTTGGATTGAGTTTGGCACTTAGTTCCAATCACCTTCTTTATGTAGGAAACATGAAAAACAAGATGTAGCTTAGAATGAATGGGAAAAACTAACTGATAGGCCACCTGTCCCACACGCTTGAGAACGATATAAGGACCATAAAATTTGGGTGCCAGTTTCTGACAATGGTCAACCTTGAGGGAAATTTTATTGTAAGGTTGCAGTTGAAGAAACACCTGATCCCCTTCTGCAAATTGACGTTTAGCGTGACCTTGATCTTCTTATTTCTTCATGCGATTCTGGGCCATGACAAAATTCTCTTTGAGGGTATGGAGAATAGCCTCTCGAACTATAAGTGTTTGGTCAACCACTTGGACCTTCGAGATACCTGGAAAATATGAGAGAAGTGAAGGTGGCTTTTTTCCATATACCGCTTCAAAAGGAGTCATGCGGATAGATGTATGGTATGAAGTGTTGTACCGCCATTCAACTAGTGGTAACCATTAAGCCCACTGATTTTGCTTTTCCGAGGCAAAACATCTCAAATATGTTTCCAAACACTTGTTGACTACTTCAGTTTGATCATCAGTCTGGGGATGATAAGCTATGCTGAGATGCAATTGGGTGCCTTGTAGCTTGAACAATTCTTGCCAAAAATTGCTAGTGAAAGTTGGGTCGCGATCAGAAACAATAGAATGTGGCATGCCATGAAGCTTGAAGACCTGATCGATGAAAAGTTGAGCCATGGTGGATGTTGTAAATGGGTGTTGAAGAGAAAATAAATGAGCATACTTGGAAAGGCGATCAACTACCACCATGATGATTGATTTATTGCCCGATTTAGGTAATCCTATAATAAAATCCATAGAGATATCCCGCCAAATAGCAGGTGGAATCGAAAGCGGTTGTAGTGTGCCAGGAGATTTGACTATTTCACCCTTGTTGCATTGACACAAATCACATTCAACCACCAAATTATGAACGCCTTATTTCATACCATCCCAGAAAAAAAAATGTTTGACCCTGTCTTAGGTTTTGGTAAACCCGGAGTGCCCAACTGTGGGTGTAGCATGAAGCTCAGGAAGTACCCCGGATTAAAGTTTTGACTGTTTACTTAAATACAAACAAACTTTGTATTGAAGCTCATCACAGAGCCAAGAGTACCTTGGGGAAACTAGAGAATTGGACTGTAATTGTTGTATCAGATGAAAATTTTTGGGATCGTGTATCCATTCCTAGCGAACGTCTTGGAGCCAATATGGTATAATGAAGGAGAGAGAAAAAAGGGACCCTTCATCTTCATATTTTCAGGAAAGTGCATCCACAACCACATTTTATTTGCCTTTCTTGTAAATGATCTCATAATCATATCCAAAGAGCTTAGTCACCCATTTTTGTTGCTCTGGGGAGGAAATGCGTTGTTCCATAAAATACTTGAGGCTTTGATGATCTGTCTTAATTTGGAAGCATTGCCCCAATAGATAAGGGAGCCAAAGATCAATGACATGTAGAATATCCAACATTTCCTTTTCATAGATTGATTTTCCCGAATTTCGTTCAAACAATTGTTTGCTGGTAAAGGCCAAAGGCTGACTCTCTTGCATAAGGACAATGCCAATTCCTTTCCTTGAAGCACTCCAAGACAAAGGTCTTTGTGAAATCAGGAAGGTCCAGGACTAGGGTGGTGCACATGGCCATCTCCAAGGTTTGAAAAGCCTGAGCAGCTGCTGGAGTCCAAGTGAAATAATTGTTTTTAAGGAGTGCAGTGAGAGGTGCCACAATCTTTCCATAACTCTTAACAAACTTTTGATAATAACCTGTTAATCCCAGAAATATACATAATATTTTGAGAGTCTTTGGGTGAGGCTAGTCTTGCATACCTTCATTCTTTTTAGGGTCCACCCTGATGCCGTCCTTACCAACAAGATGACCCAAGTACTCGACTTTTGAGGTGCCAAAAGAACATTTGTATTCTTTCAGGAAAAGTTGGTGCTGAGAGAGTAGATGGAGAACTCAATCCACATGAGCAAGATGGTATGTCCAGGTTTTTCTATAGATGAGGATATCATCAAAGAAAACTAAGACAAAATGATGGAGAAAAGGACGAAAGACATGATTCATGAGGCTTTGGAAGGTGGAGGGAGCATTACACAAGCCAAAGGGCATGACCAAAACCTCATAGTTTCCCTCATGAGTTCGAAAGACAATCTTAGGAATGTATGCCTCTTTCATACGGATTTGATGGTAGCCAGAACGAAGATCAAGTTTAGTAAAGAACTAGGCGCCACTCAATTCATCCAAGAGGTCATGAATGACATGAATGGGAAATTTGTCTTTTATGGTGAGTTTGTTGAGGGTGCGGAAGTCAGGACACATGCGCCAAGAACCTTCTTTCTTAAGGACCATGACCACATGAGAATAGTAGGGGCTTGTACTAGGGTGTATAACACCTACGTTAAGTAGTTCTTGAACCATTTTCTCAATTTCATTTTTTTGGGAAAAAGGTTGACGATAGGGATGGATATTGGGTGGAAGGCTTCTTAGGACAAGGGGAATGGAATGATCATGAACACCACGGGAAGGAGGGAGCCCCTGGGGAGTGGAAAAAACCACTTGATGTTTAGAGATGATGGATTGGAGGTCCTACAACACATAGGGTCTCAATTGCTTGTATGGCATGGAGTTGGGCAATAAGTCCAGAATGACCTTTTTTGAGCAGCTTTTCCATGCGATGGGAACTAATGATCTTAGGGGAATCGACAATGATGCCTTGGAAGTTATATTGTTGGCCCTCCTGGTTGAATTGCATGATTAATTCCTTAAAATTCATGAGAATGGGACCCAAAGTCCTTAGCCAGTCTGCACCCAACACAATGTCACAATCGCCCATGTCAATAGCAAACATATGAGAGTTCAGGTGGTAATCACCAATTTCGAGACACACATTTTCACAACACCCTCCACATTTCATGGACCCACCATTGGAAATCATGATTTGGAAATTATTGACTGCATGAATATAGCAATTAGTTTCTTAGGCAATGCGGCGATGAATAAAATTATGGGTGTTTCCACTATCAACAAGAATGATGGCCTTCCTATGCTTGATGTAGCCAATTAGCTTGAGGGTTTGCGGAGCAGAGAAACTAGTGAGAGAATTTAGGGAAATGACCGGTTCTACTTTGGGAGGGTCTGAGGGAGGGGTTATGTCAGTGGGTTCAGGTGACACAGACACAAGGGGAACTTCAACATCCTCTTCTAAAACATCCTCCGAGATGGACATAAAAATATTTTTTTCCTTACACTTGTGTCCCAGAAAATATTTGTCATCACAATTATAACAAAGCCCTTTGAGTTGGCGTTCAACCATTTCGGCCCTGGTCAATTTTTGGATCTTTAGTGGAGTATAAGGAGGAGTGGGATTTATTGGTTTATTGCGAGGAATAAAGGAAGGTTTCTGGTTTTGAGAAGAGACAACCTATTGTTCTTCCTTATCTCTTTTAGTAGCCCCCACCCAACTTTGAGGCCGAGCCATGAGGACATGGGCACAAATCTCATCCTTGAGGCCACTGATAAAAAATTCTTGGAAAAAATCATCATACATGCCCTCTGAACGAAAAGCCAGTCACTCAAAAGCAACTATAAAGTTTTCCACTGTGCCATATTGTTTCAACTTTTTCAAACGACCTAAATGGTTGGTGTTAGTGTGAAAGCATTCATAAAGCTCTACCACAAAGTGTGTCCAAGAAACATACCCTTGACGGGAAGTTTTTCTCCATTACCACCATTGCCAACGTTCTTGAACTAGATGGAGAACACCATATCAGAGTTTGGCCAACTTATCTATAATGCCATACAAAGAGAAATAATGTTCCATTTGAGTTACCCAACTAGTGGGATCCGAGCCATCAAATTTGGTCACATCCACATGTAGAAGGCGTAGGTCATGTTTAAAGTGATGGTGCTGAATATTATGGGAATGAGAGGAAGTTTCAACTTCAGTATGCAAAGGTGGGTCAGATAAAGAGGGATCTGTAGGGAGATGCAGCTTGGTGTAGATCATTGAAGCGACAGGTTCAAGCTGGGTAGTAATTTCTTGTTTGAGGTCTTCTTTGAGTTCCTCGATTGAGGTGACGATGGAGGAATGCATGTTTTTATTGATGGTGGCAATATTGGCACTGGATGTCTCACTTCTTGTTGGGTCTCTGTGAAATTAGATTGCAAGGTATTGAAGCGAGGTTCCAAGTCTTGGCCACATGTATGGGTAATGATGACGAGAGAACCGAGAAGGGGCAGGTGGAGTCAAAAGATTTGCTGAAAAATGATAGGTATGAATGTGATAAGGGAGAAGAGATAAATCCAATGGAATAGGTCTCAAATAATGGTGCAACAAAATCCAGACTCATTTTTTTATTATTTTTTATTACACCCATGGAGTTATACTCCGGTTTGAAGAATACTGCAATGATGTTATTCCCAAATGCTTAATCAAGAATAAATGTGTAGTGATTTGGAAAATTGAATGCAGGAGACACAGTTGCGCGGTAATAGATCTTGTCTATTTTTTTTTTTTCGTCCCCAAAGGTTAGGTATTCAAGGGTTCTATATACAAGGGTTTGCCCTGTGCTATAGCTCTTTGATATACGTGCGGGGTACAACATTAGTAATCAAACCAATATCTTAGGGCACCAACTAAGGAGGCTAGAACGTGCCCTTAGCTGTACTACTAGACTACCTAGGTACTAGAGAGTATCTTCTCGAGTGCTATTCTCAGTGGCACTATAGCAGTGAGGCGATTGATCGGTTTATCTAAAGAGGGCTTTAGGAAATCTAGGCCGATCCGTATACATGTGTTGTCTGATGCACTACCACTCGAAGGGGTACCAATAGGGGTTACAAGGGTGGCCAAAATATGTGCTCTTAAGTACCACTTGTATTTCCTGCATGTATGAATCCCTGACCACAAGTTTATGGGCGTAACGACAGATCTTTGTAGCTTAAAGACGCCATAATACATCTCTACCCTGAAAAAAAATTAACCCACAATTTTCTGCCGAGGAAAGTGCTCTGATACCACTTGTAATATTCCAGATATAAAAAGTATGAAGAACAATAATAAAATGCTAGAAACGACAGATGAACAACAATATAACCAGAACAACACCACAACAATACAAAAATGATACCATAATAACACCAGAAATACCACTTTGATTACTGAGAGCAATGTTCATTTGCCTCTTCGAGGGGGAAACATCCAGCAGAGCAGAGCTCTATTACAATAATATCCAAGAAAAAAGTTCTCATACCCTCGACTCCTATTTATACTAAATATGTCTATCAAAAGAACCATCTAGAGGAAGATCCTTCTAGAAGCGGAAGCTTCTATTAGGTCTTCTTACATTCGACTTATTCTTCCTTATTGCTAGGCCTTATTAATATTGACCTTTATTACATCATAATATATTATTCTACCTATGTGAAGGGTTAGGTCCCCAACATTATCAATTCTCTTACTTAACACACGCAACTTAAATGCACATATGAATGATATACTCAATGACTATGACACAATGCAATCTAATATTCTGTGCTTGCAAGAAACATACATGCCATTATGCATGCAAAACAAACAATTTCCAAATCACATTTGCATATCAAGTTACATTACGGATGGAGTGATGATATTAGTGAAAAAACATATAACAAATTTGGATCATATGCATTTTGAAGAAAAAAATTTTGATATGGTGCTAGCAAGAGTAATATTCCGTGGATTGCAAATTTCAATATTGAATCTCTATGCCGCTCCACATGCAACATTTCCTAACATAATGAATGTTGTTTCAAATGCATTACACCATTTACATCTGAACAAAACCATTATCATTCTAGGAGACTTCAATGTTGACATGCTACAAAATAGTGCCATAACAAAAGAATTGGAAAACTACATGTGCAATTACAATATCCACTTTCTTTTGGATAAGAAAAAGCATGTACAAAACACACTTATTGACCATGTATGGTCAAATGTGCCCATTTCACAATACACCCTCTTTATCTTAGACACACACTGGTCTGACCATGATACAATTTGTCTTGTACTTGAATTATGAAATATACATCAAGAATATTACAAAATCATATTTCCATGTCTCAAAGCATATCTGGATACTATGTTGCACAAAACCAAATCATTCAGCTAGGATCATCCAACTTCTTACTATTTTCTGGCTTGTAATAGATTTTGTGCATACATTTTTTTATATAATGACAACCATGGATCAAGAAAAGCAAAGGTGCATGCTTCTAACTCTATCTTTTACTCTATTCCTTTGATTCTCATTTATTGTATGTACATATTACTTGTTTTCCCTTACATACCAACTTAAATTCATGTTCATTGTATTTTGTGCGTTCCCACATTGAAACAAACAAAATAATTGTACAAGACGAAGGACTCTTAACCACAAATGTAGAAGAAGATATACAAAGGTGCATGTTTCTACCCTTATTTCATATTCCATTGTTTTTTATTTCATTTATTGTCTGTATATTTATTCTACTTCTTTGCACATAATTTATTATATGTAGATACTACATATCTTCCTACATAATAAATTATCTTCATGTCAACTTTATTTTCTGTAATGCTACATTGAAATACATAGAACTATATTTATTTTTTTACATGTCTTTCTACATGCCAACTTACCTTCATGTCCATTGTATTTTATGCATTGCTACATTGAAATAAACAGACTAATTGGACAAGAGGATGAAGTCTTATATGTTACAGTAGAGGAAGCTGAATTACAATCTTCAAAAGGGTATACCAATAGTGATAGTAAATCAAACACATGAAACGAGTACATGGATAAAATATTGGACTAGAAAATGATGATTTGGAAACAATGGGGCTTTGTTGAGACTTACTGCTTCCGAAAATTCCCCTCCCCTTTTCTATTTTCCCACTCTCTTTTATCCTTTTTTTCCCTCTTCTATACTTAATCGAATTCCCCTTTCTTTTCCCCCTCTACTTTCCCTTTCTGGTTACTTTACTTAGTCATTTTTCCAAAAATGTGTAGGTGTGTAGGTTGGCGGACTCACATGTTCATATTTCCACTCATGCTTCTATATCATGAGTCTGACCGATCGCTTCCCCATTCCATACTTAGCCACTTTTTCGATCGCGGGTTCTCGGGCTGGCGGGCTCAAAATTTCGCTTCTATTGTTTAGTGTCCTGCAAACAACACATAGAGTTCCACGATATACAAATTGACAGCCGGAATCCTAGGATGGCGGGCTCAATATTGCACTTCTATTGTTCTGTGACCTATAAACAACACCCATAGTTCCGTAATATACAGATTGACCGCTAGACTCCCCCATCATGCTCTGTTCCGTGTTACACATTTTTCACTCAAATTTTTCGAGACATACAATTTGACTGTCGGGTCCTCACGTCTCCCGAGTATCCCTTGACACCCTATTTCATACTCGATCCCATTTGAGCTTGTATGTGACATCCAAAACAATTATGAACAATATACAATGCATATTCTTATTTAGTCATTGTCATGTTCAATGTACACATGTTTTCATCATAAAAAGTTGGACGAGTGACATGGGCATGAGTAGTCAATCATCACAAACATCAACATAACGACAAGGCCAAAGGTAAATATTCATACATTATGCTCTTGATATGTTTAGAAAACAAATATCTTGAGTTATTTACTCATCCATGCCATGATAAATACATTGATGTCATCTACAACACATGATTTTCAGTTGACAAGAAGTATCAATGAGCACAAGTGAAATGCCCAACATAGTGCAAGCTCCACAGACTAAGAGGTATGGTTACAAAACTCTAACCTGCATACTTCATCCAAATTGTGCATCTACTTGTACATTTATGCCAAAAAAAAAATGATACAAACTGCCATTCACATTACTTTTTCTGTTCAAAAAATGTCACTAGGTCTAAACTTATAACACCCAATATACTATCGATAGAAGGCTTGAACAACCACCGAACTGGATAAGTGTTCATCGGGGACATAATGGTCATGTATAGCACCTACTTAGACAAGGCAAACAAAACTATATGCATTATGCATGCTGACATGAAAAACAACAAAGCCATGATGACAATAACACTGACTATCCCTACACAACTTGTCCATAAACATGCATAAAAGATCTTGCTAGGTAATGGGATATCCATTACAAATTTCAATATATCACTGAAAATAGTATATGACCGTGGTTATTGTGATCATATTATATCACTCAATGAAACAAGTATTGTGGAAAATGTTCCCACGATTTTTCGAGAATATTGTAGAGAGCAACGCCATTTACCCAATTAGAACCAACTTGTAGAGAGAAACACCATTTACCCAATTAGAACCATTGGTGCATCTGTCACACTCGTGAGAAAATTTGGCTTGCAACACATTCTCCATATAAAAGATGGAGACTCAGACAACAACAAGGCAATGGTACCATTCTCCATACCCAATTTTGTCATTTACTTTCACATGCTCATATATCTCAGTTATCTTACACAACTATTACATTGTTCCATGTTGCATCTACAATTGTTCGACACCTATTCAAATTTATTTTCCTCAATGGAACAACAATTGCATAAAGGAAAATTTCCAATTATGCTCTTCAAAAATATAACAAAGAAAAGAGATGTTAAAGAAAGGATCTTTCTCACAACCCAAGAAACATTTGTAACAGAATTGCAAACAAACATAGTACAAAATCTCAAGAAACTAACAAGCTCGACAACTATTGTACGTATACATATACAATTCCATCCACCATTTGCACATAAAAATTGCCTTAAACAATTTTGTGCATCTTTTTTGTTGTACAAATATATATTATATTGTTCAATATATTAACTACTATGCTCAAGTGTGCAGGTTGAGGGTGTTTTGGTTGCAGCAAATGCATACTCAACCCCCTTCGAGCCTGTATGTGCCAAATGAAACTCTCCTGCTTCTGCCTCTGCTTTCATAAATGATGGCACAATTGATTGTATACGATGCAGTAAACAATTCCATTACATATATAGACATTTACTCAATGCTGCCATCCGAACCCTCAACAACACAATTGTACATTGTACAATTAGACAACCTGTATTACAAGATGTGCTTCCTGGGTTGGTAGAATTTCCATATGAAGTATACCTATAGAAAAAGGCAAACACTGTCTACATGTTACATGAATTTCGCGTCCATAGAAAATTTACATTAAATGAAGACAATGTCATACTGCATATTGGTTGAACAAAAAAAATAAAATTCATATCATGCATTGACAAAAAACAAAACAATCTGATCTGTATATGTCCATGCTACCCAATCAAGATATGATTAGAGTTTTGCAGTGCCATGACAAAGTGAACTAGAAGCGCATAAGATTGTTGAGTGCAGGAATGAGAAGCATGAGGAAAGACCTCATACAAAGTACCCAACTATGAATAAATCAGGTCCATCCTTTGAGCTGTCAAAATGGCTTGCTCCTTTGAACGAAACCATTGAGCATTTTCAATAATATTGCAAATTTGGCATTGTTCAAACTCCATTAAGTTAAATGCTGACACTCTTTTCCAGAACTAGTAATGTTAGGAAATTGTCAGGTCAACGTGATCTTGGTTCATAGTAATATCAAAAGAAAATGTTCGTAGTGATCTTGGTTCATAGTAATATAGTAATCGACAAATTTCTTGGTTCCCATTTGGGGATTTGGTAATAGATGGGATACAATGCCCAATCTCCGCTAATTTTTTCCTGTCTTGTGTTTTGTAGACTTTTGTTCATGTGCTTTCGTATTGTAGTTCAAGGTTCTTATGGGACTGATTTTTGAATTATGGCTGGATGATAGATTCATGATATTAGCGTTTTTTCTATGATCTTAAAGAATATACAAGAACCGCCTTGCCTTTTAATGTAATCTCTATGTTCTCGTCAACTTATGGCATAAACTCAACAACATTTCTCTGGAGATACAATAAACACTTTCAGCCATGATGACCAGAACTTCTAGTGGTCCAGGGCGTATTCTTACTACTCATCCGCTTCCGCCCAGAAGGAAGTAATTTGGACCTCTAGAATTTCTCGTGCAGGCTGTGTCCCTGAAGTATTTGACTTTAAGGAGATTGTCTCTTGGTGCGCCAAGAGATATATTTAAAGCCAAATAATTATTCAATTGCGGGACTAGTCTCCTGTTTCTTTGTCACCTCAGGTCTTCTGCAAGATGTTGAAATTGATCGATCCAACATTGATCTTCAGAGGATAATACTGAAAAGAGTTCCTAAAAAAACATGATAATCAATTTTGTATGCATGTTCAAGAGCTTGTCGATGCCTTTTGCATGTTGTTGCACTAGATGAACAACACATGATTGTATACATGTGTTTTTTTTTGTAACTCCTCTACCTATATTTATGACAAGTATGTTCAATGCTTCGGTGCAAAGAAATCAATCCAATGTCTATGGATAAATATATATTACCCACTATTTTTTCTTATAGATTTACTATTAAAAAATTGCCTTGGAATCTTGGTTGGGGCTTCTTTGTTGGATTTAACGCCTCTTCTCGTTTGCATGGTTCGATAGTCTCGTAATTCTTAAATATTGTATTGAATCAAGTAATTTGATCAAATACTAAGCATGGAACAATTATGTGACAATGCACTATGTCGATCACATGAGGCTTCAACGGAAACATAAATGGATTTCACACACAGTTTCAAACCAACATTCAATTCCATTCGTAATGTAGATAGAACATAGCAACACTAATTCATGACACGGGAGTTGGGGCCCCGCCCAAGAAGTTTCGTTCTCAAATCAAACTTACTGAGTGAATGATCTCTTATTTCCCTCTTGCTTCCTTGATTCCTTCACTCGAAAAGGAAGCATACTATTGGTTGTCTATCCCCTGACCTCTATTTGAGCACTTTTACTTTATTAATGAAATTACCAAAATTCTTCTTCGCAAATATTTTGAAAAAAAATGATATATGCTAGCTGAAGTCAAATGGGGCTATGATATCAACCTCAAAATTAAAATTCAAGTTCGTCGTTGTGATACTTACGGTCAAGTTGACAGTATAATAAGTTTATTTCAACAACCCTCCATTGATTTCTCTGTAGCTTTTCAATGCTTCTCTTATGAAAACACATCCTGGAAAGTATAACTATGAATCACTTTCTCTATTCTTTGATTGAAGAGCCTATAGAGCTATCTAATTGACTTCATAGTCACTATTGCTCCTAAAGTCTGCACTTGAGTGCTAAAGGGCAGAGCCAGGCCACCAAAAGTTTGGAATGGTCGTTCTTTTGAATTTTTTGCTAAGTTAGAGGGTTGTTTAACCAAGACAAAAGCATGGTCAAATTGGCAATATGATATGTATGAGGGTTATCCTTGGTTGGTAGCAGAGTAATGACAAACAAGTGAAATAATAGAGGTAAAAACAGAGGGAAATAAAAAACTATTCAATGAATAATTTGCTGCAAGAAGTTTAATACTTCAAATAATATTTCAAGGCATTAAACAATGTATCAAAAACACAATTACTCCCATAGGTTGAAATAAAAACAAATCTTCATAAAGACATTAGTTGAGGCACCCCAGTCGCCTGAAATGACCAATAGCCCAATCTACCAAATCGACCTCCCTATTATCGGATCGACAAAGATGAATATTATGGGATCAAAGAATTTTTTTGTGTGAGAATTGAATTGGAAAAAAATGTTACTTATTATTGTTTTTTTAAGGCCTTATCACAGTAAGAAAGCAAAATTATGCTAACCCACTGTTATCTACAAAATCCAAACATCAATAGTGCATGTAAATCAACTATACATAGTTATAGAAAAAAATCAAGTTATAGTTTATATTTGCATTTGCTCACACCCTTTTAAATGATACAAACACAATACAAAATGAGTATGTGGATAAAATATTGGGCTAGAAAATGATGATTTGGAAACAATGGGGCTTGTTTGAGACCAATCCCCACTTCCGAAAATTGTCCTCCCCTTTTCTATTTTCCCACTCTCTTTTATCCCCTTCTTTTCCCTCTTCTATACTTAACTAAATTCCCCTTTCTTTTTCCCCTCTACTTTCTCTTTCTGGTTACTTAGTCATTTTTATGAAAATGTTTAAGTGCGTGGGTTGAAAGACTCACAAGTTCTCATTTCCACTCATGCTTTTATATCACGACTCTGAATGATCACTTCCCCATTCCATACTTAGCCACTTTTTCGATCGCAGGTTCCCGGGCAGGCAGGTTCTAGATTTCACTTCCATTGTTCCATGACCTACAAACAACACCCAGAGTTCCACAATATACAAATTGACCACTAGACTCCCCCATCACGCCCTCTTTTGTGTTACACATTTTGCACTCAAAAGTTTCGAGACATACAATTTGACCATCAGGCCCTCACATCTCCTGAGGATCCCTTGTCACCCTATTTTGAAGCCTGGCTGACCGCTTTCAATACTTGGCTATTTCTTGGAATCTCTTTCACGGATCGTTGGGTTGGCGGGTTCATGAAATCTTCAATTCTTAATCATCGTTCCTTGTGCCCACCACCTTCACACTTCTTTCCAAGTATGCAATTAGTAAGCTTTAATGCTAACAACTCATCATGTAGAAACCATAAATATTGTCATTAATGAGTGAAAGGCTCGAGGAGACAGTCACACTGACTATCCCTACACAACTTGTCCAGAAACATGCAGAAAAGATCTTGCCAGGTAATGGGATATCCATTATAAATTTCAATATATTACCGAAAGCGAGTTCGACCGACCTCTTCCCCATTCCATACTCAACCACTTATTTGATTGTGGGTTTCCAGACAGGTGAGCTCAAGATTGCGCTTCCATTTTTCCGCAACCTACAAACAACACCAAGAGCTCTGCGATATACAAATTGACCGCTGGACTACCCCATCATGCCCTCTTCTGGGTTACATATTTTGCACTCAAAATTTCCAAGACATCCAATTTGAACGTCGGACCCTCACCTCTCATGAGTATCCCTTGTGACCCTATTTTGAAGCCCGACCGACCACTTTCCATACTTAGCCATTCCTTAATCGCTCTTCCCCATCCCCGCCACCTTCACACTTCTTTCTAAATATGCAATTAGTAAGCTTTAATGCTAACAACTCATCATGTAGGAACCGTAAAGATTGTCATTAATGAGAAAAAGGATCGAGGAGATCTCTCATTAATACACATTAAACCAATATTTATGGAGGGTTATATTATCTCTTTTGAGTGTTCATTTCAAACATCAAGAAATGTCTTTCGCGGGTCGTAGGGTTGGTGGGTTCACGAAATATCCAATCCTTAATCGCTCTTCACCATCCCCGCTACCTTCACACTTCTTTCTAAGTATGAAATTAGTAAGCTTTAATGCTAATGGTTCATCATGCAAGAACCATAGAGATTGTCATTAATGAGTGAAACGCTCGAGGAGATCTCCCATTCATACACATTAAACCAATATTTGTGGAGGGTTATATTATCCCTTTCGAGTGTTCATTTCAAACATCATCTGGAGCAAACAGATGTTCTCGTCAAATTATGGAAGCAACTCGACAACAATTATGTGGAGATACAATGAACATCTTTGGGTGTGAGGACCAAAACTTCCAGTGGTCAAGGCATATTCTTACTACTCATCCCCTTCCGCCCAGAACGAAGTAATTTGGACCTCTGTAATTGCTCGTGCAGGCTGTGTCCCTGAAGTCTTTGACTGTAAGGAGGTTGTCTCTTGGTGTGTCGAGATATATATTTCAAGCCAAAGAATTATCCCACTGTGGGACTACTCTCCTGTTTATTTTTCACCTCAGGTCTTCCGCAAGATGTTGAGATTTTCGGGGCCAACATTGACCTTCAGAGGAGAAGACTACAAGGAGTTCCTAAAAAAGAATGATAATGGGTTGGACCTCTTACCTGAGTTCCTGGAAGACCTGATGACAGTTCCTGAAGATATCACAAGGTTTCAAGTTAGTTTGTTTAGAAATCCATTCCGTGAAATTTCCTGGTTGTTTACAAGGATAACGGGACAAGAATCCACAACATGCATTTCTCGCATGATTCTTTATATTTTGTATTTCACGGTCAAGGAACATGCCATTTTTTATAGGGGGAAGCTGATTTCCATTGATATTTGTTCACAATTGTCACAATTCAAATAGGATAAGAAATTTTATATGTCATCCTACTTGGTTTTCACGATAATGCATTGCTGTCCATTTCCAAAACTGTCAGGGTACAAGAAGGTAAACTATGAATTCAACCCAGTAACCTTCTAGTACCAGGCCTTATGGAGGCACAAGGCCTCCCATTGTTTTTATGAGGTTTTTAATGACTTTGTTTCAGTTTTCAAAGATTTATTGTTAGGAAAGGATTCTCCTTGGAGTCTAACCAAGAAACCAAGTTTTTGGAAAGGAAGAGGACACTTGAAAAAATGGATAATTACAATGTAATAAATATTTTTAGCTCCAAGGAAAATCCTACTTTCCTTCCATGTCACATTACGGACAAAATGTTTTTTACAGAAATAGCAAGGCAATACAACTATTGGTTTCATTTTTTCCATGAGAAGAGAAAAAAACAGTTCATTCCTATGCCTTGGAAATTTGGGGACTTCGTGTTTAGGAATGCCAATAAGATTGATGAATTCACAAGCCATTTCAACAAATTGAACCTAAGATATGATGAAAGACTGAGACAGTTCGAGCATAATGGGATTTTTGTAGAACATTTACTAGCAATTGGATTCAAGAATTCTTTTATCCATACACTCCTGAATGAATACATAGACAATGATGAGAACACTCCTACTCCTGACATTGGTGACCTAGAGACATTGCAAAGCACCAATGAATTGTACAAACAACAGGGAAAATACCCCGATGAGAAGAGTGTCCAATCCCCAGATGCCACTCCCAAGAGTACAACATCCCAGAGCATCTCTCCAACGAACTACCCTAGTAAGAAAGCAACCCACAATTCTTCAAGAGAAGGAGGAGATAAGAACCTTCCTCTGGGTAAAATTGATAGTTCTCACAAGCTTGCTGTGAGGAAGAAGAGGAAAAACATTATGCAAGAAGTGGAAGAGCCCTGAACTGAAAGTTATATACATGTCTTCTCCCTTGAAGACATGGAACTTGAGACTGATCTAGAAAATGTATTACCTAACGTTGATAAGCTCAGGGACGCGATCAACCATAATCCCCTAATGGAAATAAATGAGACCGATATTTTTGACGAAGATGAATCCTTCGTATTCCAGAGCGTTGTTTTTTACATCAAATCTAAAAATTTAATTATTGAAAAGAGATATGTAAGAAATAAGAAAGTGAAATCTTGTTTAGAGATTAACCTTAGGAACATGCAACCGTCCCAAGTCTCCCGAATTCACCGAGCAACCGAAGATACTCTTGATGATTCTATTGGAGGCCTTGAGGCGGAGAATGACAAACTGAAGGACCAAATCAGGGAATTGGAGGAAGCTTTGATTCCTATCCCATTGTTTGCCAATCCTTTAGCAATAACCGTGCATGCCACCTATGCAACCAAGTTAAAAGGATCCTCCAGCCTCCTCAGATCGTGTAGAGGTTATGTGGAGAAGAATATCAAGAAAAGAATGAAGCTAATTATTGAAGCGTGGAAAACATAAAAAAGTATAGCTTCCTTTGGAACGAGGGCACATGCCCTCCAGGAATATTTGCAGGTGGATTTAAAAAATGAAGAAGGTTTCTATCTAGACGTGGTCGTCCCTTTTGGTACCAAAGTCACCAATGTGACATAAATGATAAGAAGAGAAGAAGATCTACCCTCCCCAAACTGTATCAAACAATTAAATGCCTGTTGGAAATAGAAAGTTAAGAACCTACATCTCATTCTCCTATCATGTGAACAATCTGTTTCAAAGAAAGAAGAATTATTCAGAAAGATGACCGAAATATACTTAGCTGGAAGTACCAACGAGGTCCAAGACCCGAAATTAATCCTCAACTCCTTGTTCTTAACCAAGCAATCCTTTGATGAACAAGTTGATATTTTTAAGGGGTTGTATTTTGAAAAGTTTTACGTCATCCTTGAATATGATGAGGATGACGTGGACAACTGGCTAGTGGACTATTCGGTAAAAAAACAAGAAATTGCAGAGGCTTTGCGTAATCTTTCTATCGATCTAAAGGAATTAGAAAGAGATATTTTCAACATAAAAATCTGGAATGAGATCAACGTGGCCCCCATGAGAAGATACATTGAAGAATGGATCCAAAGGGCAATCGACAGGCTCACCGACGAAGGGCAACAAGCAGTTGGCATGATTCTAGTAACCGTCGACGAGAGCAATAAAAAGGAATCATAAAGAAAATAACAAAGGGGGAGAGATATACCATCATAGTAAGTCTATACTGATTACATCCTTCTTTCTTTATCAATCCCGTTATTCCACCTCTTTAAATATAAATGTCTAACCAAAGACAGATAACTTCCAATTTCTTCTTTTCAGGTCTTGCTTTCTACTGTCACCCACTTCTTCTTTCTACGGTTCTATTTCTTGTACTTACTTATTTTATGGTCCGCGGAAGCCCCAATCCCAGTCTATATGAAAAACACATTTAAAATTCGAGGAATATGTAACAAACATTATTAATTTTTGAGAATTTTCAAAGAAAACTATTTTGGGAACAATCTCGACAGTGCCTTGTAACCCTGTTTTCAGAATGCAAATTTAGTTCTCTTTATGCATGATGGTCATCTTCTTTTATTTTCATGTGCTCATAAATATTTATCTTAAACTATGTTGGATGTCAAGAAATTGTGTTTATTTAATTTGAATGTTTAATGTGTGTGATTCGTGGTCCTATTTTCCAGGAACCTTTATTTCAAAAAACAAAAAAAACATTTTCTATCTCTTTGTATTGCCTTAAGTCACTACGAAAAACTTTCTCTAAGTCTCACATTTGAAATATACATGCCCCAGGAAAAACTTAAAGAGGAGTACCACATCTATAAAAAAAAAGTAGGATTGACATCCTCGTTAGGTTGTCGTTTCGGTCCTAACAAATTCAAGGGTCAACAGACTTGTAAATACATCTGCAAGAATATCCGCAGAAATAAAAACCTTCAATTTTTTTTATCATTGCCAAAAAACAATATACTAGATAGACATGTTACAAATATATCAGTTGGTACTATACTGAACTGTCATAGGCATCTTACAAATATTTTAGTTGGATAGGCATGTTACAAAGATGCCCTCTTCCCAGAGAGAAATTGCAGATCAACCTCTGCAAAGTGGGCTTGCTGCTCACAGACAAAAGTTTTAGGAAAAGGGCATCTTCCTCTGTCTCGACATCTTCTTTTCACACAGTTTAAATTAACTTCAATGAGCTGAAAACTTGTGAAATAAACAATCATGTTAGGTGTGTGTTAATATATAGAAAAAACTGGCAAACACAGAGGTCACAAAAGAAGATCAAAGAATCTTCAACACTGAACACATTTTCAAAAAAAATTATATGGGTTTTTTTTCCACCACATATAACTTTATTTATCCTAACACATATAGAGACAAACAAGCCAAATGATCTATTTAATATAATGAAATGGATGTTTCTTACTTTGTCCATGGGAAAAATGAAAGAATTGACTATGGAAGTTGAAGTTAACTCTAAATATTGGGATGAAAGTTAGTTGGAAGTATATAAAGATCATTATAAATGAATTTCATAAATACATTAAAGAGATAAAATTTGCAACGTAGGTACGGAAATTTCCAAGATGATAAGTCAGACTCCAACAGTATATCAAGTTACAAGTGATGGGGATATCTGCGATTTTTAGTAGCTATCTGCTGCACTACATGGTTTTAAAAAAAATAGTTTAATTAGAATGAGAATACTTTAAAAAACTAAATGGTTTCAATGCCAGAATTTCTCTAGGAGATTAATGGTCGGGTGCCTTCTCTTTCTGAAATGAATGTGAGCCATCAATCAGTTTCCAATGCGCGATCTGGGTGACCCTGGAACTTTAGTGTTCCTGCTAAAGTTTTACCAACCTGCCAATTTTAGAACTCCCCTGGCCATATTTAACGATGGAACAACTTTCTCACAAAGTGACTTTCTCGCTAATTACTTGTTAACCCGATATTAATATAATATTATCATTAAATAATTCAGGAATATGACAGGGACTACGCTACCATGCAACACTTGTTGATGTTGTTGTCACCCATTTCACATTTTCTTAGTCTACCATCTATATATTGTTGTTTCCCTTTTTAAAAATTGTTTGTTTTTGTCGAAACTTTAAGTTTGACAACCATCTTCAATATTTCCCCCTTTTTTAGTTGAAAGGAGAGACATCATGGGTTTTCCTGTGGGTTACCCTTAACCAATTCATTAGTGTGTTAGGTGGTTTTTGGTTGACCACTGACCATCTTCATTTGATTTGGTGGTTTTGGCTTACCACTAACCATTTTCACTACATTCTTGTACTCCCCTCCTTAAGGTGTAGGAGAGTTTCATCATTGTACTCCCCCCTTTGAGGTGCAAGAGAGTATCATTCTCATTTCATTGTCTGCTGCAAGATGTGTCTTTACTCGAGATTGAAATCTGCAGTAAGACTGGTATATCTTGTTGGTTGTTGATGATCATTGCTAAGGATTAATCCACTCATAGTTAATCTTTAATATTGCAAGTTTTTTTCTTTTGGAGAATTTGTCAGTTGAAC
>ML788290.1:290864-305287 GCA_009831015.1 Picea engelmannii | reverse complement strand
TTCTACCCTTATTTCATATTCCATTGTTTTTTATTTCATTTATTGTCTGTATATTTATTCTACTTCTTTGCACATAATTTATTATATGTAGATACTACATATCTTCCTACATAATAAATTATCTTCATGTCAACTTTATTTTCTGTAATGCTACATTGAAATACATAGAACTATATTTATTTTTTTACATGTCTTTCTACATGCCAACTTACCTTCATGTCCATTGTATTTTATGCATTGCTACATTGAAATAAACAGACTAATTGGACAAGAGGATGAAGTCTTATATGTTACAGTAGAGGAAGCTGAATTACAATCTTCAAAAGGGTATACCAATAGTGATAGTAAATCAAACACATGAAACGAGTACATGGATAAAATATTGGACTAGAAAATGATGATTTGGAAACAATGGGGCTTTGTTGAGACTTACTGCTTCCGAAAATTCCCCTCCCCTTTTCTATTTTCCCACTCTCTTTTATCCTTTTTTTCCCTCTTCTATACTTAATCGAATTCCCCTTTCTTTTCCCCCTCTACTTTCCCTTTCTGGTTACTTTACTTAGTCATTTTTCCAAAAATGTGTAGGTGTGTAGGTTGGCGGACTCACATGTTCATATTTCCACTCATGCTTCTATATCATGAGTCTGACCGATCGCTTCCCCATTCCATACTTAGCCACTTTTTCGATCGCGGGTTCTCGGGCTGGCGGGCTCAAAATTTCGCTTCTATTGTTTAGTGTCCTGCAAACAACACATAGAGTTCCACGATATACAAATTGACAGCCGGAATCCTAGGATGGCGGGCTCAATATTGCACTTCTATTGTTCTGTGACCTATAAACAACACCCATAGTTCCGTAATATACAGATTGACCGCTAGACTCCCCCATCATGCTCTGTTCCGTGTTACACATTTTTCACTCAAATTTTTCGAGACATACAATTTGACTGTCGGGTCCTCACGTCTCCCGAGTATCCCTTGACACCCTATTTCATACTCGATCCCATTTGAGCTTGTATGTGACATCCAAAACAATTATGAACAATATACAATGCATATTCTTATTTAGTCATTGTCATGTTCAATGTACACATGTTTTCATCATAAAAAGTTGGACGAGTGACATGGGCATGAGTAGTCAATCATCACAAACATCAACATAACGACAAGGCCAAAGGTAAATATTCATACATTATGCTCTTGATATGTTTAGAAAACAAATATCTTGAGTTATTTACTCATCCATGCCATGATAAATACATTGATGTCATCTACAACACATGATTTTCAGTTGACAAGAAGTATCAATGAGCACAAGTGAAATGCCCAACATAGTGCAAGCTCCACAGACTAAGAGGTATGGTTACAAAACTCTAACCTGCATACTTCATCCAAATTGTGCATCTACTTGTACATTTATGCCAAAAAAAAAATGATACAAACTGCCATTCACATTACTTTTTCTGTTCAAAAAATGTCACTAGGTCTAAACTTATAACACCCAATATACTATCGATAGAAGGCTTGAACAACCACCGAACTGGATAAGTGTTCATCGGGGACATAATGGTCATGTATAGCACCTACTTAGACAAGGCAAACAAAACTATATGCATTATGCATGCTGACATGAAAAACAACAAAGCCATGATGACAATAACACTGACTATCCCTACACAACTTGTCCATAAACATGCATAAAAGATCTTGCTAGGTAATGGGATATCCATTACAAATTTCAATATATCACTGAAAATAGTATATGACCGTGGTTATTGTGATCATATTATATCACTCAATGAAACAAGTATTGTGGAAAATGTTCCCACGATTTTTCGAGAATATTGTAGAGAGCAACGCCATTTACCCAATTAGAACCAACTTGTAGAGAGAAACACCATTTACCCAATTAGAACCATTGGTGCATCTGTCACACTCGTGAGAAAATTTGGCTTGCAACACATTCTCCATATAAAAGATGGAGACTCAGACAACAACAAGGCAATGGTACCATTCTCCATACCCAATTTTGTCATTTACTTTCACATGCTCATATATCTCAGTTATCTTACACAACTATTACATTGTTCCATGTTGCATCTACAATTGTTCGACACCTATTCAAATTTATTTTCCTCAATGGAACAACAATTGCATAAAGGAAAATTTCCAATTATGCTCTTCAAAAATATAACAAAGAAAAGAGATGTTAAAGAAAGGATCTTTCTCACAACCCAAGAAACATTTGTAACAGAATTGCAAACAAACATAGTACAAAATCTCAAGAAACTAACAAGCTCGACAACTATTGTACGTATACATATACAATTCCATCCACCATTTGCACATAAAAATTGCCTTAAACAATTTTGTGCATCTTTTTTGTTGTACAAATATATATTATATTGTTCAATATATTAACTACTATGCTCAAGTGTGCAGGTTGAGGGTGTTTTGGTTGCAGCAAATGCATACTCAACCCCCTTCGAGCCTGTATGTGCCAAATGAAACTCTCCTGCTTCTGCCTCTGCTTTCATAAATGATGGCACAATTGATTGTATACGATGCAGTAAACAATTCCATTACATATATAGACATTTACTCAATGCTGCCATCCGAACCCTCAACAACACAATTGTACATTGTACAATTAGACAACCTGTATTACAAGATGTGCTTCCTGGGTTGGTAGAATTTCCATATGAAGTATACCTATAGAAAAAGGCAAACACTGTCTACATGTTACATGAATTTCGCGTCCATAGAAAATTTACATTAAATGAAGACAATGTCATACTGCATATTGGTTGAACAAAAAAAATAAAATTCATATCATGCATTGACAAAAAACAAAACAATCTGATCTGTATATGTCCATGCTACCCAATCAAGATATGATTAGAGTTTTGCAGTGCCATGACAAAGTGAACTAGAAGCGCATAAGATTGTTGAGTGCAGGAATGAGAAGCATGAGGAAAGACCTCATACAAAGTACCCAACTATGAATAAATCAGGTCCATCCTTTGAGCTGTCAAAATGGCTTGCTCCTTTGAACGAAACCATTGAGCATTTTCAATAATATTGCAAATTTGGCATTGTTCAAACTCCATTAAGTTAAATGCTGACACTCTTTTCCAGAACTAGTAATGTTAGGAAATTGTCAGGTCAACGTGATCTTGGTTCATAGTAATATCAAAAGAAAATGTTCGTAGTGATCTTGGTTCATAGTAATATAGTAATCGACAAATTTCTTGGTTCCCATTTGGGGATTTGGTAATAGATGGGATACAATGCCCAATCTCCGCTAATTTTTTCCTGTCTTGTGTTTTGTAGACTTTTGTTCATGTGCTTTCGTATTGTAGTTCAAGGTTCTTATGGGACTGATTTTTGAATTATGGCTGGATGATAGATTCATGATATTAGCGTTTTTTCTATGATCTTAAAGAATATACAAGAACCGCCTTGCCTTTTAATGTAATCTCTATGTTCTCGTCAACTTATGGCATAAACTCAACAACATTTCTCTGGAGATACAATAAACACTTTCAGCCATGATGACCAGAACTTCTAGTGGTCCAGGGCGTATTCTTACTACTCATCCGCTTCCGCCCAGAAGGAAGTAATTTGGACCTCTAGAATTTCTCGTGCAGGCTGTGTCCCTGAAGTATTTGACTTTAAGGAGATTGTCTCTTGGTGCGCCAAGAGATATATTTAAAGCCAAATAATTATTCAATTGCGGGACTAGTCTCCTGTTTCTTTGTCACCTCAGGTCTTCTGCAAGATGTTGAAATTGATCGATCCAACATTGATCTTCAGAGGATAATACTGAAAAGAGTTCCTAAAAAAACATGATAATCAATTTTGTATGCATGTTCAAGAGCTTGTCGATGCCTTTTGCATGTTGTTGCACTAGATGAACAACACATGATTGTATACATGTGTTTTTTTTTGTAACTCCTCTACCTATATTTATGACAAGTATGTTCAATGCTTCGGTGCAAAGAAATCAATCCAATGTCTATGGATAAATATATATTACCCACTATTTTTTCTTATAGATTTACTATTAAAAAATTGCCTTGGAATCTTGGTTGGGGCTTCTTTGTTGGATTTAACGCCTCTTCTCGTTTGCATGGTTCGATAGTCTCGTAATTCTTAAATATTGTATTGAATCAAGTAATTTGATCAAATACTAAGCATGGAACAATTATGTGACAATGCACTATGTCGATCACATGAGGCTTCAACGGAAACATAAATGGATTTCACACACAGTTTCAAACCAACATTCAATTCCATTCGTAATGTAGATAGAACATAGCAACACTAATTCATGACACGGGAGTTGGGGCCCCGCCCAAGAAGTTTCGTTCTCAAATCAAACTTACTGAGTGAATGATCTCTTATTTCCCTCTTGCTTCCTTGATTCCTTCACTCGAAAAGGAAGCATACTATTGGTTGTCTATCCCCTGACCTCTATTTGAGCACTTTTACTTTATTAATGAAATTACCAAAATTCTTCTTCGCAAATATTTTGAAAAAAAATGATATATGCTAGCTGAAGTCAAATGGGGCTATGATATCAACCTCAAAATTAAAATTCAAGTTCGTCGTTGTGATACTTACGGTCAAGTTGACAGTATAATAAGTTTATTTCAACAACCCTCCATTGATTTCTCTGTAGCTTTTCAATGCTTCTCTTATGAAAACACATCCTGGAAAGTATAACTATGAATCACTTTCTCTATTCTTTGATTGAAGAGCCTATAGAGCTATCTAATTGACTTCATAGTCACTATTGCTCCTAAAGTCTGCACTTGAGTGCTAAAGGGCAGAGCCAGGCCACCAAAAGTTTGGAATGGTCGTTCTTTTGAATTTTTTGCTAAGTTAGAGGGTTGTTTAACCAAGACAAAAGCATGGTCAAATTGGCAATATGATATGTATGAGGGTTATCCTTGGTTGGTAGCAGAGTAATGACAAACAAGTGAAATAATAGAGGTAAAAACAGAGGGAAATAAAAAACTATTCAATGAATAATTTGCTGCAAGAAGTTTAATACTTCAAATAATATTTCAAGGCATTAAACAATGTATCAAAAACACAATTACTCCCATAGGTTGAAATAAAAACAAATCTTCATAAAGACATTAGTTGAGGCACCCCAGTCGCCTGAAATGACCAATAGCCCAATCTACCAAATCGACCTCCCTATTATCGGATCGACAAAGATGAATATTATGGGATCAAAGAATTTTTTTGTGTGAGAATTGAATTGGAAAAAAATGTTACTTATTATTGTTTTTTTAAGGCCTTATCACAGTAAGAAAGCAAAATTATGCTAACCCACTGTTATCTACAAAATCCAAACATCAATAGTGCATGTAAATCAACTATACATAGTTATAGAAAAAAATCAAGTTATAGTTTATATTTGCATTTGCTCACACCCTTTTAAATGATACAAACACAATACAAAATGAGTATGTGGATAAAATATTGGGCTAGAAAATGATGATTTGGAAACAATGGGGCTTGTTTGAGACCAATCCCCACTTCCGAAAATTGTCCTCCCCTTTTCTATTTTCCCACTCTCTTTTATCCCCTTCTTTTCCCTCTTCTATACTTAACTAAATTCCCCTTTCTTTTTCCCCTCTACTTTCTCTTTCTGGTTACTTAGTCATTTTTATGAAAATGTTTAAGTGCGTGGGTTGAAAGACTCACAAGTTCTCATTTCCACTCATGCTTTTATATCACGACTCTGAATGATCACTTCCCCATTCCATACTTAGCCACTTTTTCGATCGCAGGTTCCCGGGCAGGCAGGTTCTAGATTTCACTTCCATTGTTCCATGACCTACAAACAACACCCAGAGTTCCACAATATACAAATTGACCACTAGACTCCCCCATCACGCCCTCTTTTGTGTTACACATTTTGCACTCAAAAGTTTCGAGACATACAATTTGACCATCAGGCCCTCACATCTCCTGAGGATCCCTTGTCACCCTATTTTGAAGCCTGGCTGACCGCTTTCAATACTTGGCTATTTCTTGGAATCTCTTTCACGGATCGTTGGGTTGGCGGGTTCATGAAATCTTCAATTCTTAATCATCGTTCCTTGTGCCCACCACCTTCACACTTCTTTCCAAGTATGCAATTAGTAAGCTTTAATGCTAACAACTCATCATGTAGAAACCATAAATATTGTCATTAATGAGTGAAAGGCTCGAGGAGACAGTCACACTGACTATCCCTACACAACTTGTCCAGAAACATGCAGAAAAGATCTTGCCAGGTAATGGGATATCCATTATAAATTTCAATATATTACCGAAAGCGAGTTCGACCGACCTCTTCCCCATTCCATACTCAACCACTTATTTGATTGTGGGTTTCCAGACAGGTGAGCTCAAGATTGCGCTTCCATTTTTCCGCAACCTACAAACAACACCAAGAGCTCTGCGATATACAAATTGACCGCTGGACTACCCCATCATGCCCTCTTCTGGGTTACATATTTTGCACTCAAAATTTCCAAGACATCCAATTTGAACGTCGGACCCTCACCTCTCATGAGTATCCCTTGTGACCCTATTTTGAAGCCCGACCGACCACTTTCCATACTTAGCCATTCCTTAATCGCTCTTCCCCATCCCCGCCACCTTCACACTTCTTTCTAAATATGCAATTAGTAAGCTTTAATGCTAACAACTCATCATGTAGGAACCGTAAAGATTGTCATTAATGAGAAAAAGGATCGAGGAGATCTCTCATTAATACACATTAAACCAATATTTATGGAGGGTTATATTATCTCTTTTGAGTGTTCATTTCAAACATCAAGAAATGTCTTTCGCGGGTCGTAGGGTTGGTGGGTTCACGAAATATCCAATCCTTAATCGCTCTTCACCATCCCCGCTACCTTCACACTTCTTTCTAAGTATGAAATTAGTAAGCTTTAATGCTAATGGTTCATCATGCAAGAACCATAGAGATTGTCATTAATGAGTGAAACGCTCGAGGAGATCTCCCATTCATACACATTAAACCAATATTTGTGGAGGGTTATATTATCCCTTTCGAGTGTTCATTTCAAACATCATCTGGAGCAAACAGATGTTCTCGTCAAATTATGGAAGCAACTCGACAACAATTATGTGGAGATACAATGAACATCTTTGGGTGTGAGGACCAAAACTTCCAGTGGTCAAGGCATATTCTTACTACTCATCCCCTTCCGCCCAGAACGAAGTAATTTGGACCTCTGTAATTGCTCGTGCAGGCTGTGTCCCTGAAGTCTTTGACTGTAAGGAGGTTGTCTCTTGGTGTGTCGAGATATATATTTCAAGCCAAAGAATTATCCCACTGTGGGACTACTCTCCTGTTTATTTTTCACCTCAGGTCTTCCGCAAGATGTTGAGATTTTCGGGGCCAACATTGACCTTCAGAGGAGAAGACTACAAGGAGTTCCTAAAAAAGAATGATAATGGGTTGGACCTCTTACCTGAGTTCCTGGAAGACCTGATGACAGTTCCTGAAGATATCACAAGGTTTCAAGTTAGTTTGTTTAGAAATCCATTCCGTGAAATTTCCTGGTTGTTTACAAGGATAACGGGACAAGAATCCACAACATGCATTTCTCGCATGATTCTTTATATTTTGTATTTCACGGTCAAGGAACATGCCATTTTTTATAGGGGGAAGCTGATTTCCATTGATATTTGTTCACAATTGTCACAATTCAAATAGGATAAGAAATTTTATATGTCATCCTACTTGGTTTTCACGATAATGCATTGCTGTCCATTTCCAAAACTGTCAGGGTACAAGAAGGTAAACTATGAATTCAACCCAGTAACCTTCTAGTACCAGGCCTTATGGAGGCACAAGGCCTCCCATTGTTTTTATGAGGTTTTTAATGACTTTGTTTCAGTTTTCAAAGATTTATTGTTAGGAAAGGATTCTCCTTGGAGTCTAACCAAGAAACCAAGTTTTTGGAAAGGAAGAGGACACTTGAAAAAATGGATAATTACAATGTAATAAATATTTTTAGCTCCAAGGAAAATCCTACTTTCCTTCCATGTCACATTACGGACAAAATGTTTTTTACAGAAATAGCAAGGCAATACAACTATTGGTTTCATTTTTTCCATGAGAAGAGAAAAAAACAGTTCATTCCTATGCCTTGGAAATTTGGGGACTTCGTGTTTAGGAATGCCAATAAGATTGATGAATTCACAAGCCATTTCAACAAATTGAACCTAAGATATGATGAAAGACTGAGACAGTTCGAGCATAATGGGATTTTTGTAGAACATTTACTAGCAATTGGATTCAAGAATTCTTTTATCCATACACTCCTGAATGAATACATAGACAATGATGAGAACACTCCTACTCCTGACATTGGTGACCTAGAGACATTGCAAAGCACCAATGAATTGTACAAACAACAGGGAAAATACCCCGATGAGAAGAGTGTCCAATCCCCAGATGCCACTCCCAAGAGTACAACATCCCAGAGCATCTCTCCAACGAACTACCCTAGTAAGAAAGCAACCCACAATTCTTCAAGAGAAGGAGGAGATAAGAACCTTCCTCTGGGTAAAATTGATAGTTCTCACAAGCTTGCTGTGAGGAAGAAGAGGAAAAACATTATGCAAGAAGTGGAAGAGCCCTGAACTGAAAGTTATATACATGTCTTCTCCCTTGAAGACATGGAACTTGAGACTGATCTAGAAAATGTATTACCTAACGTTGATAAGCTCAGGGACGCGATCAACCATAATCCCCTAATGGAAATAAATGAGACCGATATTTTTGACGAAGATGAATCCTTCGTATTCCAGAGCGTTGTTTTTTACATCAAATCTAAAAATTTAATTATTGAAAAGAGATATGTAAGAAATAAGAAAGTGAAATCTTGTTTAGAGATTAACCTTAGGAACATGCAACCGTCCCAAGTCTCCCGAATTCACCGAGCAACCGAAGATACTCTTGATGATTCTATTGGAGGCCTTGAGGCGGAGAATGACAAACTGAAGGACCAAATCAGGGAATTGGAGGAAGCTTTGATTCCTATCCCATTGTTTGCCAATCCTTTAGCAATAACCGTGCATGCCACCTATGCAACCAAGTTAAAAGGATCCTCCAGCCTCCTCAGATCGTGTAGAGGTTATGTGGAGAAGAATATCAAGAAAAGAATGAAGCTAATTATTGAAGCGTGGAAAACATAAAAAAGTATAGCTTCCTTTGGAACGAGGGCACATGCCCTCCAGGAATATTTGCAGGTGGATTTAAAAAATGAAGAAGGTTTCTATCTAGACGTGGTCGTCCCTTTTGGTACCAAAGTCACCAATGTGACATAAATGATAAGAAGAGAAGAAGATCTACCCTCCCCAAACTGTATCAAACAATTAAATGCCTGTTGGAAATAGAAAGTTAAGAACCTACATCTCATTCTCCTATCATGTGAACAATCTGTTTCAAAGAAAGAAGAATTATTCAGAAAGATGACCGAAATATACTTAGCTGGAAGTACCAACGAGGTCCAAGACCCGAAATTAATCCTCAACTCCTTGTTCTTAACCAAGCAATCCTTTGATGAACAAGTTGATATTTTTAAGGGGTTGTATTTTGAAAAGTTTTACGTCATCCTTGAATATGATGAGGATGACGTGGACAACTGGCTAGTGGACTATTCGGTAAAAAAACAAGAAATTGCAGAGGCTTTGCGTAATCTTTCTATCGATCTAAAGGAATTAGAAAGAGATATTTTCAACATAAAAATCTGGAATGAGATCAACGTGGCCCCCATGAGAAGATACATTGAAGAATGGATCCAAAGGGCAATCGACAGGCTCACCGACGAAGGGCAACAAGCAGTTGGCATGATTCTAGTAACCGTCGACGAGAGCAATAAAAAGGAATCATAAAGAAAATAACAAAGGGGGAGAGATATACCATCATAGTAAGTCTATACTGATTACATCCTTCTTTCTTTATCAATCCCGTTATTCCACCTCTTTAAATATAAATGTCTAACCAAAGACAGATAACTTCCAATTTCTTCTTTTCAGGTCTTGCTTTCTACTGTCACCCACTTCTTCTTTCTACGGTTCTATTTCTTGTACTTACTTATTTTATGGTCCGCGGAAGCCCCAATCCCAGTCTATATGAAAAACACATTTAAAATTCGAGGAATATGTAACAAACATTATTAATTTTTGAGAATTTTCAAAGAAAACTATTTTGGGAACAATCTCGACAGTGCCTTGTAACCCTGTTTTCAGAATGCAAATTTAGTTCTCTTTATGCATGATGGTCATCTTCTTTTATTTTCATGTGCTCATAAATATTTATCTTAAACTATGTTGGATGTCAAGAAATTGTGTTTATTTAATTTGAATGTTTAATGTGTGTGATTCGTGGTCCTATTTTCCAGGAACCTTTATTTCAAAAAACAAAAAAAACATTTTCTATCTCTTTGTATTGCCTTAAGTCACTACGAAAAACTTTCTCTAAGTCTCACATTTGAAATATACATGCCCCAGGAAAAACTTAAAGAGGAGTACCACATCTATAAAAAAAAAGTAGGATTGACATCCTCGTTAGGTTGTCGTTTCGGTCCTAACAAATTCAAGGGTCAACAGACTTGTAAATACATCTGCAAGAATATCCGCAGAAATAAAAACCTTCAATTTTTTTTATCATTGCCAAAAAACAATATACTAGATAGACATGTTACAAATATATCAGTTGGTACTATACTGAACTGTCATAGGCATCTTACAAATATTTTAGTTGGATAGGCATGTTACAAAGATGCCCTCTTCCCAGAGAGAAATTGCAGATCAACCTCTGCAAAGTGGGCTTGCTGCTCACAGACAAAAGTTTTAGGAAAAGGGCATCTTCCTCTGTCTCGACATCTTCTTTTCACACAGTTTAAATTAACTTCAATGAGCTGAAAACTTGTGAAATAAACAATCATGTTAGGTGTGTGTTAATATATAGAAAAAACTGGCAAACACAGAGGTCACAAAAGAAGATCAAAGAATCTTCAACACTGAACACATTTTCAAAAAAAATTATATGGGTTTTTTTTCCACCACATATAACTTTATTTATCCTAACACATATAGAGACAAACAAGCCAAATGATCTATTTAATATAATGAAATGGATGTTTCTTACTTTGTCCATGGGAAAAATGAAAGAATTGACTATGGAAGTTGAAGTTAACTCTAAATATTGGGATGAAAGTTAGTTGGAAGTATATAAAGATCATTATAAATGAATTTCATAAATACATTAAAGAGATAAAATTTGCAACGTAGGTACGGAAATTTCCAAGATGATAAGTCAGACTCCAACAGTATATCAAGTTACAAGTGATGGGGATATCTGCGATTTTTAGTAGCTATCTGCTGCACTACATGGTTTTAAAAAAAATAGTTTAATTAGAATGAGAATACTTTAAAAAACTAAATGGTTTCAATGCCAGAATTTCTCTAGGAGATTAATGGTCGGGTGCCTTCTCTTTCTGAAATGAATGTGAGCCATCAATCAGTTTCCAATGCGCGATCTGGGTGACCCTGGAACTTTAGTGTTCCTGCTAAAGTTTTACCAACCTGCCAATTTTAGAACTCCCCTGGCCATATTTAACGATGGAACAACTTTCTCACAAAGTGACTTTCTCGCTAATTACTTGTTAACCCGATATTAATATAATATTATCATTAAATAATTCAGGAATATGACAGGGACTACGCTACCATGCAACACTTGTTGATGTTGTTGTCACCCATTTCACATTTTCTTAGTCTACCATCTATATATTGTTGTTTCCCTTTTTAAAAATTGTTTGTTTTTGTCGAAACTTTAAGTTTGACAACCATCTTCAATATTTCCCCCTTTTTTAGTTGAAAGGAGAGACATCATGGGTTTTCCTGTGGGTTACCCTTAACCAATTCATTAGTGTGTTAGGTGGTTTTTGGTTGACCACTGACCATCTTCATTTGATTTGGTGGTTTTGGCTTACCACTAACCATTTTCACTACATTCTTGTACTCCCCTCCTTAAGGTGTAGGAGAGTTTCATCATTGTACTCCCCCCTTTGAGGTGCAAGAGAGTATCATTCTCATTTCATTGTCTGCTGCAAGATGTGTCTTTACTCGAGATTGAAATCTGCAGTAAGACTGGTATATCTTGTTGGTTGTTGATGATCATTGCTAAGGATTAATCCACTCATAGTTAATCTTTAATATTGCAAGTTTTTTTCTTTTGGAGAATTTGTCAGTTGAACGATTCTTCTTTCCACAATGTTGATAAGGATGGAGATCAAAACATTGATCTTCCATATGACTGGTGCAATTACAAAGTTGGCACTTTGGTTTTTCCTCATTGATTTCTGATATCTCATTATCAATAAATCCTCCACTCAAACTTAATCTGTTTGGATTAATATAGGATATGAAAGTTTTCATCTTTGTCATATCCTAACCCATGTCGATTTTTGTTAAATTGCATTTCTTCCCAAGGTATCATGATTGGCTTGGAAAGAGAAAGTTTAACTTGTTCATGAACAACTTCATCCTCATCTACACTTGTATCCGAATTTGGATCACTGAGTTTTTCCTTCACTGAATGTTGATCTGTATCATCATTATCATCATCATCATCATCGAAAAGAGGGTTGTTTTGGACAAGGACCAGTTTAGAACATGTCATTGATTCTTGATTTTTGATATCCTTGATTTCATCATTCAATAGTTGGGATTGAGTTTGAAGCAAATGGACCTTTGTTTGCATGACCCACAAACATGTAAGAAAAATTTCCACCATTTTGTTGGTCATTATGACTGAACCGCTCTCTGTTGTTTCCAACAAAGTTTCCAATAAGAAAACCAAATCCATTATTCTATCCATCACTATTGTCATGCTCACTTGTACTCGCTCACTTTCACCTGTTTCTTTTGTATCACGCTCACTTGATTTTGATTCCAATAAGTTGAGGGTGTCAAATACTATCGAAAATGCAGCCCAACTCATGATTATTGCAATAATTTGAGTTTCAACCACTCAACCTCATCAATTTTGACTTAACTATTTCAATGTGGACTCATAAATACAATGACTCAATCAATTCTTGGGTGTCGAGTTCAATTGATAACGCACCCAAAAATTACAATGGAATTCAACTTAAGTTTGATACTTTCAAAAAAAGAACTATTGCAAGTAGAAAACGATCTTCAAATTTGGATGCTTTGTCGATGCTTTTGAGTCCGGTTCTCCTTCGATTACAAGATTGATTTGTTCATTGTTGATGTTATTGAAAGTTTCTTAATTGAGTGCTTTGATTGTATGTTCTTTAATTTCATTAAATGTGTGTTCTTGCATTGTATAATGTCTGTGTATGGTTGTATGATAGATTACAATTGTACTGTCAGAACTAGACACCAAAAATGAGCAGCATCAAGAATCCTTGCACAATCACACACTACACAAGGTGTACTGCAGATTCCCTTATTAAATTCCAGATGGATTTGGGACACAACACCACCAAAAAAAAGATCTTCATTTATTAAGGTATCCTTCTTGTGACCAAATACAATAAGTGAGATATGATGATAATCATGTCTCATCATGGATGATGTTAATAACCAAATATCAATATAGCATAGAAAAACCTCAGAAAAATTACTCAACACCTTGAAAAGAGATAATTTCAGATAATAATCCTCTTCGAGGGGGCAACCTCCTTTTACCCCACTTAAATGTTCAAGTACAAGATGAGTCAAAATGAAAATGTCTCCTTGGTATATATAGGATACTAGGAGGTATAATTACAACTAATGGCCTAAAGCTGACATAAATAAAATAACATTACTAATATAATATGCCCCAATTAAGGGGTAATGATCCAATATTAGGGCTTAACAAGCCCCTCCCCTTGAGAAAAGTGTTGTCCGCAACGCTTGAGTAACTCTGGATGCTTCTGTATAAAAGGCTCATCTTCCCAAGTGGAATCTTCAGCCGGTAGTTTCCTCCATTTAATGAGATACTCTGAAATGGATCTATTCCTCAGCTTGCGAATTATTATGTTAGTGATGGCTTCAGGATCCAATATGATCTTTCCTTCCTCATCAAGTTCTGGAAATATAGTTTGAATTGGGATCTTGTCGCCTATAACCTTCTTTAAGCATGAAACATGGAAAACTGGGTGTACTCGTGAAGATGCAGGCAACTCTAATTTGTATAACATAGTACCAATCTTTTGGAACACCTTATAAGGGCCATAGTACTTTGGTGATAGTTTATTATCCTTCTTGGCTTGCTTGAGGGACATCTGTTTGTATGGTTGTAGTCTTAAAAACACCCAATCCCCTACTTCAAAACTTCTTTCACTACGATGTTGATCTGC